>CM033476.1:199985588-200383088 GCA_019447015.1 Hymenochirus boettgeri
TTGGAAATACAATTTGAGGATCCGGAAATGCTAGAATTAAAGCATAATAGTTGAACAAGGAACTCTTGCAACATATAAGTCAAATTTATTATTTTTCTGTAACTTAGATAAGCTGGTTATGTCATGTACTATCATTATTGCGGCTTTCTCTGGATACAAGCATGCATAATGGAATGGAGAGCAGCACAAATGACAATAAGTGTGTACTTATTTAAAAGCTCTTGTATCGGTCTCATCATTTACTACCTTAATCAGGTAGATCTGTTGTATTCAATTAGATCAACTGGACTTGAAATGTAGTTCTTGAAGACGTTTCGCTAGTCATCCGACTGGTTTTCTCAATTCAGAATGACTTGTACAAGAATCTGTGGCAATTATGTACCCTGGAAAATCCCAATTAGCATATCACAGCCAGGTGTTAAGGGTGTGATTAGATAGTGGCTAAGAGGTGTTATAGGAACGCCCAGAGTAAGGTGTTAAAACAGCATTGTACATGGCCGACAGTTGGTGTCGAACCCCCCCACCTCTATTTAGGCTTGGTTTCTTTATTTTCACATAAATGGCCTCCTTAACACCTCTCTTGAACCAGTCACGTTCCTTCGCCAGTAGTCTGCTTTAAACCGAACAACACACTGAGGCAGCAATTGGTACATCCATAAGACCCAATACCAAAACACAAGAAAAGCGACATCATATATGCGGTGCAGTGCAGTGAAGAATGCTCTGATTTGTATGTGGGGGAGACCACAACAGATATACCATGACCTGGATGAATGAGAACCTTCACAAGCATACTTAATCAGGTAGATGACATTATGCACATGTCTTCTCTTCTTTTTTCAACCACATAAATTTACAGTGTTGCAGTCACAGTACTTAGTAAGAGGACAAAATTCAAAGGCTTGAAGGTATCTTTAATAGGTTCAAGGGATCATAGATGGAGTTGGCACCTGACAGAAAAAAAAGCCCTGGAGGAGCACAACCAGGGGTAAGTTTGGTGTGTTCCTTCCTGGCTCCTGTTGGATTCATTGAAGAACATAAGCTATAAGACCTAGCTCTTTTACCTTCCTTTCTTCAATTAATGCATTTTTTTGGTGTTAATTTGCTTAAACAATAGTAATGGGCCAGGTTCCAATTTCTTACCTTGCAACGTTACTGCGTCATTCTAGAGGAAAGCCACAGCAACATAACCAGGTAAAATTCTAGTGTTTGGGCATCTTAACTTCTTTCTAAGTTAAGTTAATAGTTGACTGCTGGCCATACACATCAATATGAAGTTTGATTGCCCAATCTGTTACCTAAAAAGTGTGGCCTCCCAATGTTTCCACAACATTCCGCATCATGGCCCATTCATTTTACGATTAAATGTCGACCGCAAAATGATTGGGCAAGGATGTTGTCCAGATGTCATGGGAAGTGTATGGCCAGCATAAGTATATTAACCAGAGATTGTCTCTTAAGGTTTAATTGCCCTTTTACACTAAAGCTAAAAATCTGCCTTCATGCAGGAGACAACCCCCCCCCCCCCAAACACACAGAAAACTACTTTACTGGTTTAAAGGGCATGTCTGTTATTAATGCCTTCCACACCCTCAAAACCCCCCTTCATCCTGACCCCTCAATACATACTTCACTCCTTTTTCGTTCCTAAAAGAGAGATTCAGCCTGCACTCTTTCTGCCACCCTCTTCGTCAGTTGTTGCTGCTTCCTCTTAAGGCTCACGTATGCACAGAGGAGGCAGCAGAGGAAACAGTCATTTAGTGGCCTTGAGGACAGCATGCAGGCAGAATATCTTGCCAGGTGTATATTTTGCCACATGCAATTTAATGGTCTTGGCCTCTTTAACAGTGTTACAAAATCTTAGGTATTCATTATTGCATGGGCTGTGTTTTGTTCTTGTCATGCACTTTTTTCTGCAAATACATCACTGCTGTATGACACAGCAGGATAAAATATTTGCAGGCAAACTAGTGTTTACAGAGATATTTTTGGATATTACAAAGCTCTGTTTCACGGAGTGACTCATATTTTAGTAATAGATACAATTATTTGAGACGACTGCCTACTCTTATTTCATTTTGATCTCTGTGCACATGGGTTACTTGTGGAACAAAAAAAAATGCATTTAAAGCACTAATATAAAATGTAAAAATTAAGTCTAAGTTAAATATATACTTAAGTGTATTTTACTTTCGTTTTGGGGCCCTAAAGCAACCCGTATACTGTGGATTGTTAAAAGTAGTACTGCATGGGTAAAGGATAGAGTTTGTGACATTGTATGGGGGAAAATGTGGTTGCAAAGGATGGAATAGACATTTTGCATGTGGACAGAATGGGTCCATTCAGATGGGCTATGGATTTCTATGATGTAAATGATTTAGATAGAAATGCAGGGTTATTGATTACTAGGAGATGTCAGTGATCACTCCATTCCTTTTAAGTACTGTTGAATTAATTTACAGCAGAGATTTAGAATTTCTACAAAAATAGGACACTAAAATCAATCCATGATGAAATTGCATTAATCTGCACCTTTCTTTGCATGGCCTGCATGTCTGTACTACTTGCTGTAATTAAACAGATCAGCTATTACCTTAAGGGTGGCAGTGAATAAGCTTGTATTTTCCTTGTATTTCCTTACCATTAACCATAGTGCTACACATCTATTGATGCTTTCCAGATAATTGATAATAACAATAATAGTTTGTATTGATCCTGTTCTGGAAAGCTGTTTATCTGCCATGTAAATGAAGTCGTTGGTGAATAAATGTTCCTTCCTTTCTCTAGTTAATTATTTGCTTGAACAGGTTAAGGACACAGCTATTGGGATACTACTTCTGTATTTACATGTTGCTTAGAGATAATGCCGTAAGGTCCTACATTAATGTTATAACACATTCCCCTCTGATAGGGTGTCACCATAACACTGCAACTTCCAAAACAAGCTATTTGTGCTAATTAAGAAATCAGAGCCCAGCTGTGATTTTTATATACAGAAGATTTTAATCATTATCCTCTTTAATATATTGAATACAATAGTGTTTAGTTTGTTAATAAAATCAGATTATAATTAGAAAACCCATTAAATATATTATATTGAGCTGTACCTTGCTTGTGTCAGCTCTGAATCAATTAATTATCTTTATTATTACCAAAAGCAACACAAATGCATTTTCTCAAAATACTAGATATATTATTTAAATTATCAGATAAAGATTACAGGACCTAAAATTATTTGTTTCATTTGTCCAAATAATCATTTAAATGTTATGTATCTGATATAAAAAGGATTTTGCTTTTCGTGGACCCTAGATTATAGCTACTGTTTTTTTCTATTGTGTGTTGGTGCATGAATGTACAATTGTTAATTGTGGAAAGAGCAGGAATGGTTTTACGCCTAATAGAACATTTACTTTCTTCCCAATTTCCAAAATAGCAAATATATCACCATGAATAGATAGATTAAAAAGAGAGATATGGATGGATGTTGACGAGCCATATGCGGGTCAATCAGTGGACTGGTTAATGCCCTTTTTTCTACTGAAAAAACAATTCTTTCAACTCCATACTGCTTTTTAGCATTTTATTGACCAAAAGTGTTTGATCTAAAGTGTAGAATTGATCAAAATTTTCATGCAACTATTCTGTTTAATCATATTAACAGGCATGATGGATAGATGGATAATGGACAAATAGATAGATAGATGGATGGATAGATAATAGATGGATGGTTACATTCTGACAACCACTCATTTTTGCAACAAAAAGATTTGCCTTGCTCGAAATTACAATCGATTTGAGGATTGGGCGTTGAATTGATGTAATGTTACACAAAGTATAGTTAGCATTAGAGAGATAGACAGACTGAAAGATATTCCTTATTATTACCAGAATCAATGAACATACTCTCAAAATCCTGAATCTCAAAATCTCAGGTGTATTTTCTTTACAGATCTGATGAATTATAGTTACATTTTGTGATTAGATGGAAGACATGTGGGAGGTAAGGAAGTGCCACAAGCTATAAACTTTATTAATCTTTATTTAATGGGAAATAGAGGTTTACACAATGTCATATGGGGATTATGCCCCGAAGACAAAATTAGAATATTGCTTTTATAAAGAATTTCACATACCGTATATACTCGGGTATAAATCGAAATACATATTTTTACCAGAAAAAATTAATAAAAGTGATCGACTCGAGTATAAACCAAGGGTAGAAATTATGACCACTACTGCCTTCGGATTCTGTATTGTTTTAAGGCTTTATTTGCCCTTTAAATGGACAGCAGAATTCCCATACAGTAGTCCCATACAATAATAGCTAAATCCAGTATGGCCATTACTATATGGGACTACATTATAGGAATTCTGTTGTCCGTTTAAAGGGCAACTAAAGCCTCAAAACATTACAGAATCAGAAGGCAACAATAGATAATATTCACCTTCTGATTCTGTATTGTTTTTTAGTTGCCCTTTAAATGGACAGCAGATTTCCCATACAGTAATAGCCATACTGGATATGGCTATTACTGTTTGAGAATCCTGCTATCCATTTAAAAGACTACTAAAGCCTTGGCACTCCAGATGCACTCCCAGCAAGCATTAGTAGCTGGGAGTTGTAGTTTCCAAACATCTGAGCCCTCACCCTCCCACCCAGTTCAGTGGGTACCTTCTGTGGGCATCCTTCCCTGGCATACTTCTTTGGGCATCCTTTCCTGGCATCCTTCTACAGTAACTTTCAGGAGAATTCAGGCAGCTGCTCGCTCGCTCCCACGCTTCCTATACTCAAGTGCCTGCTGATGCCATTATTTGGTGCCAGGCAGTGACGTAAGCCGGCGCGCCAGTATAGGGAGCGTGGGAGCAAGCAAGCGGCTTCCGGATTTCCCAAGTAAGTTTACTGACTCGAGTATAAACTGAGGTCGGTTTTTCAGGCTGATTTTACAGCCTGAAAAACTCTGTTTATACTCGATTATATATGGTACTGAATCCATTAATACAACACTGAATAGAATATTGCTAAAATGCAAATATGCAAAAGTGATAATATATTTGTTAAAAGTAACTGTTCAGGTAAGTAATATTTGTTGCAAAGAAGCTCTTAAGTTATGTTCTAGTTTGAGTAGTATTAAATACTGTACTATAGCTTTGAGCTCATAAGTGTAGAATTTTTCCCACACACCATCAATGCTTTTAGGTCCTATCCTGTAATAGTGGGCCACGCCACTTTATACATACACAGAAGGCAAGAAGAAGGCACACAATTTTTTGAAAGAAATACACCGGCCATGTTTGCAGGAGCTGCAAAAAGTTGTAATAAACCAATTTTGCCAACAAAAGATCAACAGGATCACGATGCCTCATGAGCTGCTATTGATCTATTACATCTGAAGTGCAACAGCATCTCTGGTGCATTGCCCTTTCTATTTATTATTTTATTCCAATGTATTGACATAAGAACTACATTCCCTAATAAGTCACAATATACTTGTTAGTCGTTAGCTGCAGTACTGTGCAGTACTGTGGAAATGCATCATCTGGTCTCATTTTTCATGTGGCTGTATAGGGCTCCTGATTATAAAAAGTTAGAGATAAGGGTCTGGAATGACTCAAACAGACCAACTATTATTTTCACCTAGTACGCTAATTATTTTTAACTAGTAACTATGTATTTGATGGCACAGTTTTATTCTATGACTGTGTTTAACCAAAATCCATACTTAATAAATCCGTTAGCCCAGCAAGTGACTATTGTTAAAGGAGACCGGACAACCAATAATATAAATAGATTGCCCTGATTTACCTCCTCTTGTTACTAACTATCAGGGAGATTCAATAAAAGTTCTTATCGTTTAAAATGGTGCTAATTTTTCCCCAACCAATGAGAACTTAGTTAACATTTGAAAGCTAACATCTGATTGGTTGGGGCAAAATTAGCACCATTTTAAACGATAAGAACTTTTATTGAATAACCCTGTATGTGTGCTGCTGATAAAGGACAACTTGTGTACTAAGATTACTAGGTTTACAAAGGCAATATTAATACTTAGAGAATACTAAGTGAAAATAAAATATAACTAGTTAAAGGCATGAAACATTTCAGGGAAAACAATGATATTGCAAAGAGCAGACCTGAATCCCAGCCATTATGAATTGCACCTAGGGAATTCTGTGGTGTAACACATATGTGTTCTATTATATAGTACTGTATCACTTTCACTATACTTTCACAGCATCACAGATTCATAGTGGTGGTGTTCTGAAAAATCCTGAAAGTAAGGGCAAAGCAATTACTACAGAAGAGATTTCTTTTATTATTTATGAAATTGAAAGTGCAGACAGCAATGCTGATAATGTGTGTCTGTGCACTTTATGCAGAATCGAAGTTGCAGAGGTGGAGCACTATATTCTCCCCCTTCCTCTCTTGGATCAGACTATTAGTGATAAGAAACCCCAGGCTCATTTCTATTTCAAAGTATATTATCTTGCTGCGTTTTGCAGACTTTGTTCTGGGAAATGTACCGAAGCAGCCTACTCACTGCTGTTTATTTCGTTATCTTTTGTGAAGGAAATTGACAAAAAAGGATCTCCTTTTTATTTCAGTATCATTCATGCTGGCAATAAAGTGATTCATGTTACAAAGTCCATCCATCCTACTTGGGTTAACTGTTTCTGGTATATTCATTATTTTCAAAAGAAGGGAGCAACAACAACAATAACAAAAATGGAAAAAAGTATATAAATCAGAAAATTGGGGATAGGTAATTTGACATGTTTCCAGCTATAATCTGGAAAAAAGCAATTTTGTGATTGCTACAATTTTATCTTAAGCTTCCTTCCCTGATACAGGTAAAGACATTAATGGTATTATTGAGGATAAGAGCTTTCCTTTCTGCACAGTGATCCGCAGTATCCTACAAAGAGCTCTTGCATCTTAATGGTTTTGTTTACTGCATTGCATAATGCCACAGGCTAGTTTACTGTGGGGGGACATTTATCAATCAGTCACTGGAAATAAATGGGTCAAAAATTACCCCATGTAGCCTTCAGCGAGTATTTTCAGAAGCAGCTATTTTCTGTCAGTTTATAAGGCCTGCGGGCTCCACAATTATGAATGCATGACCTGCAACCAGATGTATGCTAAAATCAAATAAACACTAAAGTAGCACTGTCTAAGTAATTAGCACGTGAGGTTTACTAACACTACTGCTTTTCCAGTACCCTTAGTTTATAAAGCACTGTCAACTATACTATGTCTGAGCATTACTTGATTTCAATAGTTTTGAACTTACCTAGTGAATTCCCAACACCCTATCCCTTTATGTTAAAAATAATCGTGTTAAACAGAAACTTCTGCTAAGCAAAAACATTAAAAACATTACACTAAACTTCAGTGAGATTAAGGAATTTAATATGGCTCATTGCAGTATACGAAACATCACCAAACTTATAATCTTTAGTCTTGACTACTCTAACATTCTACTACTTGGACTCCCGCCCTCTCAGCTCTATCCAGTCTATCTTAAACTCGGCAGCTCAGATCATCTCGCTCTCCTCCAAAAGAAAACCCGCAACCCCGATACTTCAGTCCATAGGGTGGCTTCCCATCAAACAAAGAATCATATTTAATACCCTGCTTTTAACCTTTAAATGCTGCCTTCCACCTTAGGCTGGGTACACGCGAAGGGACTATTTGTCCATTGGACTATTTGTCCGTCGGTCGCAGCAAATTTGTCCGACCCGTCACATCCAATCCGGACAAACGAACAATCGAGGTTGCCCGCTGCCAGCCGCCCCACACCAGCAGATCATTTCAGCCGACCGACCGAAAGTCCCGTGAATCAGTCGGCTGAAAATATCTGCTGGTGTGTACCCAGCCTTAAACCATTCACTCTTGCTGCTCCCTACCTTTGGAACTCTCCCTTTGCCTGGTGACATCCATTAATGCTTTCAAATCTAGATTGTTATCCTACCATTCTGAGCATCAGCACGACAAATGAATGTTAGCACTTATAAGCAATTTGTACCCATCCCCCACTTGTATCTGTATGTTGTCCCTCCTACTTGTAGATTGTAAGCTCTTCGGGGCAGGGATCTTATTCCTAATGTGTCGAGGCATGTTGCACTTTATATTGTATCAATTTATACATAATTTATATATATGCTTTCTTAACAGATGTATGAAATTGTATTTAATATTTATCTATCTGTAGAATGGCTTGCATTTATCCCTTTGTTTGTGGCTTACCCAATTATAAATAAAATTATACATACATACATATTTATTTATTAAAACATGGTGCAAAGTGCAACAGTAGCAACGTTTCGCCCCTTGTCAATCGACCTTTATCAAGCTCAAAAAAACAGTGCAATTGCAAATACTTAAATACCCCTAGGTGATTAGTGATATAATATTAAGAAAATAGCCACACCTATACATGACATCATAAAAACATTTAAAGGGAATGTCCACTAGGGATGGCATAGAACTCGAACCCGAGTTCGAGCCGAACTGTTCGAGTTCGAACGGACCCGGACTTCTCGAACTATCTCGGACGCGGACTTTCGATATTTCCCAGACTTTCGATGATTTATCGAATGTTCGAACGGTCGAATCCGCGAGTAAAATGTACATGGTATCTAGGCGCCAACATCGAATCTGCGAGTAAAGTCTCCATTAAAGCCTATAGGCGAGCATCGAATCTGCGAGTAAAATGTCCATGTTACCTCGAACGTTCGAACGCGAAAGCTTGAAAGTAGCGCGTGTGAGAGTAAAATCGATTTTACGAAAGTCCTCGATATTGGAACATGCTCCCCAGACCATTTCCCAGGTCCCACAGCCATTTACATTAAGTTACCATTAATATTTTAGTTGTATTTGACTCAAACTTTTCGAACTATTTGCCTCCCATAGACTTTAATGGGTCCGTTTTCGAACTTTCGAACTTTTACAATAGTTCGAAAGTTCGAAAACGGAACGAACTTTCAATAGTTCGACCATCTCTAATGTCCACCACTCTGGGGGAAAATGTGTACTTTATGCAAACCCCCCCAAAACCTGGACTTCGTTTTGTTTCCAATCATTAAATCTGCTTTCAGCAAGAGATCTTATACTTACAAGCTCCGCGATCCACCATTGCGGCTCTGCAATCCGCTCTCCACTTCGGGTAAGGCAGTCAGCCTTGACAGTGATATCATGGCCAATCACTGACTGCCATTCCCGGAGCAGCCTTCACTAATTATGATTAATGTTCAGCAATAAAATATTTAAAAGGAACAATATTCATTCAATCCATGAGGAGTCAGTGTGTTAAGAATTTTATCCAAAAAGTCTCTTTTCTTAGCAGCATGTTGGTTCTGTTGCCACTCCTCCTTGGTAGTGGTATATGGTCTATACCCAGAAAGTCAGAAACAGTATGTTCTTTTTCTAAAAAGTGGTTTGCCAGTGAATATAGTTCTTCTAAATAATTAATTGATGAATGTTAATTATAACTGAAATTAAGCTATTTGATTTGATACAAATTTGATTGGAAACCTTTCCTTTGTCTCTTGCAATTCATTTTTAACAAACCTGCCTTCTTTTCCATCACATTTAAAATCTGAACTTTGAAAGTTGTTACTTATTCTTTTCAAAGACATTTAGAGAGGATACAAACTGACCTTGAAAAAGATACTCCCTGACAAGCAAATGTCATAGAGAACAAATGTCATAGAAATGGCTTACTATTGCTTTATAGCTATTAATGACTGTCCACTTGTAGCAATGAAATGATTACCAGTAAATCATAAAGGACCATCTTTAAGTTCAGAACGTTGTTTCCATTAATAAAACATTGTAGTCTGGTGGAAACCAAGAGGGAACAAAGACAAAATTAATTATTCGGTAAGGTTTTATGTTGCACAGTGGCACAGTATGTCTGTACTAACACTTATGCCTAAAGAAAGATCAGTAGTATTATGTTACTGTGAGTAAAACACATTGCAGACACAAGATATAGCCTGGAAATTAATTCCTTTTGTTTAGGTGACTAATTCTAGAAAGCCAGGTGTTTTTAATAGACAACAGGCTTGATCAGATGCAGTGTTGATTAAAATGTAAAATGAGAGCCAGTGTAAATTTCCGTATCAATATCAACAAGAATCGAACAAGTTTGTAATTGGATTTAAGCCATGGTATAGTCAGTTATTGAAAATCCAATATATATATATATATATATATATATATATATATATATATACGTATATCTATGATTTTCTCCACACTGGGACTATTGCAATACTATTTTGAGAGAAAAACAACAGTGTTACACACAATAACATTAGAAACTGTTCATGTATTCATCACCATGCAATCCTATCATTCCGGATTCAACAGAAAGGAATTTGGCCATGGGTGACTTAGGGAAGCACAGAAAACAATGATTATGTCTGGGAAACAAGCAGCCAATTCGAGAAACCAATGTAAGGACAATGCTTACAAAACAAAATGTATAAATAAGTTAGCAATGGCATGAGGCTCCAGGTTTACATGTTGTTTTATGAGCGGCTCTACAATGTCTGCTGTGCAGCACAGAGTAGAGTTGCTTCAGGGTAAATTACTCTTTTAAAAGCCTCATCAACTACTGAGAGTTGTAGTTCTAGTTCGAGTGCCAGAGGTTTCAAGGCCCTTTATGGTTCATTGAACTTGTTTTAAGCAATGTCTGCAATTGACCTTAAAAGATTTGCTTTTTTATTAGATAGCTTAAAGTATTCTTACTGATTTATCACTGATGACTATATAGAAGAGAACTACATACACATAGCGTAACTCTTCTTTGTTATTTCATGCTGTGCATACTCTAGATGGAAGCTGCTTGTAGCTTTTGGTGCCACTTTAACTAACTTGCTCAGTTTCATCCGATAAATCATGGTAGCAATATACTTTAAATTGTATGCCCCTCACACACTTTTTCCCATAGGTTCTTTATTGCTATCATGCAAACCCACCCATAGGTTAAAACAATAAGCACAAATAACCAGTGCTGCTGTGCCCACGAAGCAGGTTGAAAATCCTGCTAACAGTGCGACGTCTCTGAACAATTTATTTCTATGGCAGCCATAGTGACCTATCAAGAGGGGGCTGGATCTGGAGGTGATTTGCACTGGGTTTGCTCTCCCAAGTGGTGCTAATGCTAATAATATGCAGACAGAATTCTGGTACTGTAGTATACAGTATAGCACAAACAAGATAATTTTGCCTTTGCATAGATAGGTATATAATCGCACACATATTCTGAATAACTATTGTTCAGTGTGTAATTTTTATTAAAGACTATGTACACTGTAAAACCAACTTTCCTTTGTCAAGTAACATTGCTGCCATTTCACTCGTGTGTGTGGCGTCAATGTGCATGCGCTTGGGGACGTTAGCGCGTGCTGATGACATCATAACGCGAGTCGGCTATAAGACACACAAATCTTGCGCCTTCCTCGTGCGTTTTTTGAAGAAGAGGAGTTGTGAGCCAGACTGGCTAATACATACACTTAGCTGACAAAGTGAAACATGGACTTCAGCTAAGTGTATGTATTAGCCAAAGATTATTAAAGAAATAAAATAGTACAGCTAAAGACTCCTAAATTACCACAGAAACAAGTTTCTACTGCTGCTACCAAACGTGAATATGTCTGTAGCCAGGGGTGACTTCACAGTGATCTTTAAACGACTACCTGTAAGTCATAAAGAACACAACATTGATTTAAAAAGAAACACCTTGATTAGTCTGTGAGATGTTTTTAGTGATTTTAAAGGTCAGCTGTACATAGGAGACATTTAGAGAAACACAAGGCAATGGAATGAAGTGTCCATTGAGTAATATAAAGTTAGTTGTTCCATTGCAAAAATATTTTTTTTTCTTCAGTGATCCTCTCATGTTGATCTTTTTGTTACACTGAATACTGCATGTTCTGTTTTTACAAAAATAAATCCGAACCAAACCAGACAGTAAACCCTGCTCTGCTGATAAGGTGGGTGGGTTCACAGGATAAAGCAAGGTTTTGAAACTTAAAACAAGAATGTTGTATCAAAAATTTGTTGTCAAAACTGAAAATTCTCTAAAAATGTGTACAATTTTATTCCATTGGCAGTTTCAACGGTTTAAATTTTGCATGCAAAACCGTTATTTCTGCCCCAAAACTAGGCTTAGGGTGAAACTACTGCACATCCCTAGCCCTACCCTATTTATTATTGGTGATTGATCTGCCATTAGTCTAGGATCATCTTAAATTAGCAAAGTAAGGCTGAAAATATTTGCTCTGAAACATGCTCATTGAAATCTACTTACTGTATATAGAGCATGTTGGCAAGTCACAAAATCCATTTAAAAAAGTAGTGGGGATTCATACTGTAATACTGTTGGTTGTTTTGGATAAACTTTGTGCTAATCACATAGGTGTAATTTCCAAATCTGCCAGGCCCCAGACTTGTGGTCATAGACAGTTTTTTTTCCAGCAATCCCAGCTGTCTAATAACAAGTTGTTCTTAATAAAAAAAATTCTGCTACCAATTGCACGCTTTTTACCCTTTTAGGAAAAAAAAATTAAATGCCCCCTACAGACCCCTAATCAGTCTTTTCTCGTAGAAACTATTAACTATTTACCTTTTTTTTTTTTTTAGCTAGTGCAAGCCAAAATAAGATGGATGCCAAATGTACTGTATGTAGACATATGCTTTGAATAAAACGTTGCTTTCCAGCAGTAAATCCATCTTTTGGACTTAATTTGCAAATGTTCCAAGCACTGGAGCCCCCATTGGCAATTAATAAATCAGGTGCTTATTGCACAAAGGTCCACTTTGTTCATTTAGTATCAGAGGCTGCATTCTTTATTGCAATTATAGGAAAGAAAACTAAAAATCAGATTGCAAGCTTTATTTATCACCTATGGGGTCTACAAATCAACTTGCGGTTTGATTTGACCAGTTCACAGATCTGTATTTGTCACTTTGCCAATTTAGGAATTATGGATACATTCTGCCTATACATTTCATTATTATCTAAGACATGTACTGAATCTGTATTCCTCACTCTATAAAATAAAACTGGAATGTAGCCACATCTATTCATCATTTATGCTAGTTTTATTGTTTCTGTTAAGTTATTTAATGTTGTTACATTAGATATTGTGTTCTCTTCTTTATATATAAAACTCTTCCTTATGTTGAAAGTGTAACTAGAAAAGAGAGACTTGACTGATGCAAATCTAGATTCATGTAAATATACTCAGTTTCGTATCCAGCCAATTGGATGCTAATTTGATCAATTCCCAGACGCATATTTGAGTCCATATTTGAGTGATGGATTAATAAATCTTTCCAGATCTGACACCTTATAATTATAGATGAACCTAACATCACTGTGTATAACATTCTGTATAACATTGCAAGATGTGGTCCAACTATCCCTTTAAGACTATATGGATAGAAAAATACCCATATAAAACATGTAGTTTGAGATTTACTAAAATAAAGAATGTGTTTAAGCCTTTAACAGGAAGATCAAAAATTGTTAGTATCAAAAGGTATAAAATGCAGGCAACCCGATGTAACAGGTTAATGTTTGGTTTTAGAATTATTTTACAGGGGCTGTGCCAACAGATTTTGGAAATAGTTCCAGGTACAATATCCCTTTTGTTAAGTTTTGCACTACCTTGTAGTGCGTAAATATATCAGGTATTGTAATGGGCGGTTAAAGATGCACAACTCCATGTGTCTTACCTTGCCGAGATCCTGTGATGAAATAATGGAAGTAATTGCATATTTGAAAGTGGGATTTGAACCTATGACCTCATGGTCTGTTTATTTCTAAAACGATTGTTTATACTGGTGAGTCACCACTGCATATGCAAAGAATTTAGGTATATATAGAATAAATAACAGAATTTAAAAAAATCACTAAAGGGCATGTCCACCCCCAAAACTATAATTCCCCCCACTACTGGCTCCAATGTGTAGTGCATAAAAATTCTTACCTTACATCCCAGTTCCATATGGTTCTCCTGTAGTCCCCCCCCAAAGTCCCAAAAACTGCCCATCAGGAGCATAGCAAAGTCCATATAGGACTCTGCCTCCTGTCTCCCCTCCTGTTGTGCATGCGCAGTTCAGCTCTTCTCCCCCTCCCTCTTCCTCATGTTTTGCAAGCCCTCCCCCTACCTTAAAACCCCTTTGCCACATAATAGTGTTCCTTCCCCCAGCCACAACCACTATAAAAGAATTTCAAGAAAGTCCCCCGATCTCTACTTACCTTACCTCTCTCCCCGGCGTTCTGAGCAGCCGGCAGCCGCGTCCCTGATTGGCTGCCCCAAAAGTTTTCTACAGGGGTGCCCTTTATATGAGCTAACTATTTTGTATTGCCCAAGGAAAGTAATGCAATTCACACTTGCTTGAAAATAAACTAGAGGGTAACAAGCAGCTTTCAAAGTCTTATCAGGGACTTCCATATTAGTGTGGAGACATCTGTATAGAAAATACTATGTGCAAACTGACAGTAAATACTGGGGTCAGGGGGAGTGACCAATAGGTGTCACAAGGCTCTTTAAAAACCACATGGGCTGTGAGTTGTACTGGCAACAACATGAAAGCCTTCTTTGTAGCATAATCTTTCTCACATGTGCTAAATGAATCTTAATCACAAATAATCTTACAATGTATATGTGTTTTGGGGAGAAAAGCTTTCATTTTAGGATTTAAAAAAAAATGTTTAGTTGTCCTTTATGTATAGTGAGCCAATAATAACCAAAGAAAAAATTCCAGCAACAACTGTCCATCCATCAAGCTTGTTAGAGCCAATGAGATTGGTCAATTGTTGCCTAGTTAACTTTGTATGTATGTTTGGCTGCCTGAGTATCTATATGATTACCCATGCAACAATATAGACAAATACACAATTCTCTTTTATTCAGAGGTGAAAATCGGTCCTAATATAAAATAATTTTTATTAACAAACCAGCATATGTGCTAAATCAGCATGGCACTATTAATAAAAAAAAGGCTACTGATTAGCTATTCTTGTTTTTTTTAATTATGTAGAGTGCTCAGACACTTTTATTTGATAATCAACCACAGTTATTAAAGCTTGACACACCTGACCTGACTCCATTTTAAATGCAGTGGAATATTTTGATGAAGCTTTGCCTCTTGCTGTTCTTAACAGAATATGGCTTCCTTCCTTTTAAACTATAGACAATAATATATACAATAATTAAGCATATTTGTCAATAGCAAAAAGTAAATTTAATTGTTTTTTTTTACAGTTCATGTTGGATAATCTTAAGTACATACAGTAACTGCTTTATGGCAACCTTATGATTTCATACATTATTACTTTATAGAACTTCTATACTTCCGTAATTGCTATTATGATGAAAAGGAATGAAGAACTGCTATTCCTACCTTCCCATTTGCTTTTAGAAAGGGGCTCACCTCCCCTTGGGGCAACCCTAATTTTTTCATTAGATGCATTATAGTGTGCATGCTTCTAAGAAAAAGGAGAATTTACTATCAATTGATTGTGCCCCAGTAAGATCCTGCACTATTCCTTTTGGGGGACAAGCACTACTTTATGAAAGCAAAAGACAAGGTAGATTATTTTTGTCTAGCTAATAGCTTATCTAATACTGTTATACAAAATGCTATGTATTGTATAGTAAGGCTGGGCATAGCCACAGTTATTCTTATTTACCCTCTATTACACTGACATTTATCTCTTACACCAAACAGCCAATTTATTACAAACCCGAACACCACTACTATTTTAAGCAGATCCATCAGAGGGCTGGGAGGTCAATAACGAGATAGCCAGATTCTTTCTGTTGACAGCTCAGAAACATGTTGACAGATCCAGTCAATAGTCAATATGCATTGGAATATTGATCCCTGGTATCTGTATATTTATGCTATTACTGTACCTGTCTGTAATGTTTAAGGGTGATTTTGGCCTTGATACATTTGTTGGTACATTATGTAACATTTGACATAACAAAAGGGGGGGATTCCTACCGGAAAGCATCCCAGCATCAACCAGAACTACAGTATATGTATTAATACATATACTACATTATATCTGTTGTATTCAATTAGATCAACTGGACTTGAAATGTAGTTCTTGAAGACGTTTCGCTAGTCATCCGACTGGCTTTCTCAATTCAGAATGATTTGTACAAGAATCTGTGGCAATTATGTACCCTGGAAAATCCCAATTAGCATATCATAGCCAGGTGTTAAGGGTGTGATTAGATTAGTGGTAATAGGTTTTATAGAACGCCCGAGTAAGGTGTTAAAACAGCATTGTACATGGCAGACAGTTGGTGTCGAACCCCCCACCTCTATTTAGGCTTGGTTTCTTTATTTTCACAAAATGGCCTCCTTAACACCTCTCTTGAACCAGTCACGTTCCTTCGCCAGTATGTTAACATTACAATCTTCAAAGGTATGTCCTTTATCCTTAAGATGCAGATACACGGCTGAGTCCTGACCCGAGGAATTGGCTCTTCTGTGCTGGGCCATACGTTGATGCAGTTGCTGTTTGGTCTCCCCCACATACAAATCAGAGCATTCTTCACTGCACTGCACTGCATATATGATGTCGCTTTTCTTGTGTTTTGGTATTGGGTCTTTCGGATGTACCAATTGCTGCCTCAGTGTGTTGTTCGGTTTAAAGCAGACAGGGATACGATGTTTTTTGAAAATTCTTCTTAATTTCTCGGAGACCCCTGCTACATATGGGATGACCATGTTCTTCCTCCTGTCTTGCTTTTCCCCTTCACTGTTGGTATTCGTGTTCTTTTCTTTCCTTCTACTTCTTTTGACAAAGGCCCAGTCTGGATATCCACAAGTTTTAAGGGCTCCTCTGAGATGTTTCATTTCTTTAGCCTTCGCCTCTGTGCTAGTGGGGATGTTCTCGGCTCTGTGTAGCCAGTGCTAAAACTCCTTCATCTAACCTGACTACACAGGAAAGAAGAGCCTTAACATCCCTCAAGAAAGATTCCAGTATCACCATTCTACCGGCAGACAAGGGAAGATGCACAGTGGTACTCAACACCTGCTATACCTTTAAGGGCATAGCACCCAGCCACTGGTTCAGATATGTTGATGACACCTGGGTTAAAATCCACCAGAAGGAGCCCTCTTTTAAAGCTATTCAATGGACTTGCCATTGCCACATTTGTAGTTTCACAGTTCTCACTGTAAAGAGACCTTTCCTAACCTGAAGATGAAACGTCTTTTCTTTCAATCTTAAAGGATGTCCACGTGTCCTCTGATATGAACATAGCACCAGAGAGTTTATTATATGGCCCATTAATATATTTGTATTGAGTAATCATATCACAACGCAAATGTCGTTTCTCCAAAGTCAACAGCCCTAACCTGCATAATCAAGCCCCTCTATACCCCTTATTATTTTAGTACCTTTCTCTGAACTCCTTCCATTTCCAAGATGTCCCCTTTGTATATGTGATTTCAATATTGCACCACATACAGTATTCCAAATGAGGCCTTACCAGTGCCTTGTAAAGGGGAGAATAATAGTTTTCTCCCTTGAATCTATTCCCCTATTTATACAAGACAATATATTGCTAGCTCTAACCATTGCTGTCTGGCACTGCTTGCTATAGCTAAGTCTGTTATCTGCTAGAAGCCCCAATGTTTTTCCATTCAGGATTCACTTAGCACAGAGTTATTAATGGTGTAGGTGGCACAAGGATTTGTATACCCCAAATGCATCACCTTGCATTTAGTATCATTAAACTATTGGTTTGAATTCATCATATCATATACTGCATATTAATAGAATACGATATATTGTTTTTGTCACTGATGTGTAATCTATAAAATTAACAACTTAAATGTTTGATTTTCACAAGAAACCATTATAACTTTAGTATTTAGACATGAATATGTCAGAATAAATTAATGTGCTTATATATGACCTTTTGGGGGACTATCCTGCCCATATCCTCTGAGAATTGTTGTGCTATGTTAATCAGCTAGTATTATTCACTTCCAATAAAGTCATTTCAAGTGTGCACCTCATTGTTTCTTTACTTCTGCATTACCCTCTAACAGTGTGAAGCACATCAAACAGCACCTGTTCCATGTTACCCAATTTAGCACAGGTAAACCTCTCTTCATTTATGTAGGTGTATGTACCATAAATATTAAAGGTAAATATTTAATTAAGCTTTAATGTTAAAAGTGGCCTTTTTTAGCTTGTTTTTTCTAGTTACTGGAAATCTGGGCTTCTTGCTCGTTTTGGCAATACTTAAAATTTAGTACAGCAGGGGCTGTGTAATATCCTGTTTGTTACTGTGTTGCATATGCAGTGTTACTGCTACATCAGAGCAGATGATGTGAGGGTGTAAAAGGGATACATTCAAATGTATGAAGGCCAAAGTATGTTTTGTTTAGTTCTAATTTAAATATATTTTAGAACTTTGTTTAAAGGGCATGTCTACCCTTAAACCAAATAAAATGGTGACTTGTTAGTTATCTCTGCAATCCTTACTGCTAATTTTACCAGTTTATTACTATTGCATTTGTATCCAGATATTTAATGATACATTCTATTCCTTTCTCCCTCTGCTGAAATAAGCGTGAGCATGTGCAGAGGAGGCAGCAGGTGAAACGGCAGTCAGTCATTGTCTGTGATGTCGGTTGTCGCAGCCTTGATTGACTGCATGGAGGGAGGGACCAGTTTACAATTCCAGAATGGGGTAATAATCATCCATAAATATATATTTCGTAATGCAGGTAATAAGGTAGAAAATATTCCAGTTGGGGGCAGGTAACTGACAATTGACCATTTTTTTAGATGGACAATTTATTTTTGTCTACTGTGAAGTCTTAATGGTTCTTCATAACAATGTGACATCACTGTATGCTGCTGTTCTATACAGTGGTCAGTGTGGTAAGCTGTGAAATGTATTATTTCTTGGCACAGTATTTGGATTACGCATTTCATTCACATGCCCTTAAAGGGTATCTCCACTCGTTTTTTGAAGTTTTTGGAATCCAGTTCTATTGAAGAACGGGAGGTAAAGGAGCTGTGCCTTACCTTCCGTTCTTCAATAGAACACACAGGAGCCAGGAGAGAAGGTAAGAACTTACCCGCTCGCTCGCTCCCCCGGCGCGTACTCTGACAGGTCCCAACGGACCTTGTCTTCTATGCTAAATACATATCTGTTGTATTCAATTAGATCAACTGGACTTGAAGTTTAGTTCTTGAAGACGTTTCGCTAGTCATCCGACTGGCTTTCTCAATTCAGAATGACTTGTACAAGAATCTGTGGCAATTATGTACCCTGGAAAATCCCAATTAGCATATCACAGCCAGGTGTTAAGGGCGTGATTGGATAGCGGCTAAGAGGTGTTATATGAACGCCCAGAGTAAGGTGTCAAAACAGCATTCTACATGGCAGACAGTTGGTGTCGAACCCCCACACCTCTATTTAGGCTTGGTTTCTTTATTTTCACATAAACTGCCTCCTTGACACCTCTCTTGAACCAGTCACATTCCTTTGCCAATATGTTAACATTACAATCTTCAAAGGTATGTCATTTATCCTTAAGATGCAAGTACACGGCTGAGTCCTGACCCGAGGAATTGGTTCTTCTGTGCTGGGCCATACGTTGATGCAGTTGCTGTTTGGTCTCCCCCACATACAAATCAGAGCATTCTTCACTGCACTGCACTGCGTATATGATGCCGCATATCTTGTATTTGTTTGTGTTGAAAAATAAACACCTTATCCCTGTCTGCTTTAAACCAAACAACACACTGAGGCAACAATTACTGTTGAGAATCCTTGTCCTTACAGTAGGGATTGTAGCAATATGCAGGGAAGAAATGAAGAGTTTTCACATTGGATAACGGAGGATATGGTACGGAAACAATTAGACAAAGTTAATATCAATAAAGCGCCAGGACCAGATGGATTGCATCCTAGGATTTTAAAAGAGCTTAGTTCAGTTATAGCTAGACCACTGTTTCTCATATTTTCAGATTCGCTTTTGTCTGGGGATGTGCCGCTGGATTGGAAAAAGGTATGTCTTCACAGCCTGGTAACTATAGACCTGTAGCCTAACATCAGTGGTAGGGAAGGTGATGGAAACTTTGTTAAGGGATCATATCCTTGACTTTGTCTCCAAGATCATCTTATTAGTAGTAGTCAGCATGGATTTATGGAAATAGATCATGCCAGACAAATTTAATTGTTTTTTATGAAGAAGTGAGTAAGAAGTTGTATATTTGATTTTGCAAAAGCTTTTGATACTGTGCCACATAGGCAACTAATGTTAAACTGAGGACTGTTGGCCTTGGAAGAAAACATTGGTTCATGGATAGAGAACTGGTTATTGACCGCAGCAGAGAGTGGTGCTTAATGGAGCTACATCTATGTGGGCTAAAGTTCTAAGCGGAGTGCCTCAGGTTCTGTACTGGGGCCGCTTCTGTTTAATCTGTTTATAATGACTTAGAAGGGGGCATTGAGAGCAAGGTCTCTGTGTTTGCTGATGACACTAAATTATGCAGAGCTTTGGAAACTTCCAATGATGTGCAAGTGCTGCAAGCAGACCTAGATAGATTATCACAATGGGCCAGAATGGCAGATGAGATTCAATGTTTGATAAATGTAAGGTGATGCATTTTGGATTTAATAATCCCTGTGCCATCTACACCATAAATAACTCTGTGTTAAGTGCATCTGTAATGGAAAAAGATTTGGGGGTTCTGGTAGATACAGACTTAGCTGTAGCAAACAATGCCAGGTAGCAACAGCTAAGCTAGCAAGATATTGTCTTGATAAAAAGGGGAATAGATTCAAAGAGAAAATATTATCTCCCTCTTTACAGGCACTGGTAAGGCCTCATTTGGAATATGCGGTGCAGTTTTGGAATCCCATATACAAAAGGGACATCTTGGAAATTGAGGCAGTTCAGAAGGGCAACTAAATTAATAAGGGAATGGAGGGGCTTGAATATGCAGATATAGACAAGTTAGGGGCTGTTTACATTGGAGAAGCGGCGGTTGCGTGGGGACATGATAACCTTGTACAAATATATTAATGGCCCATACAATGAGCTCTCTGGTGCATTGTTCACTAATAGGTCATATCAGAGGACACGTGACATCCTTTAAGGTTGGAAGAAAAGAAGTTTCATCTTCAGGTTGGAGAGGTTTCTTTACAGTGAGAACGGTGAAACTGTGGAACAGTGAAACTGTGGTCTTCCACAGATGTGGTAATGGCAAGTTCATTGAATAACTTTAAAAAAGGCCTGGATAAGTTTCTAAAACTAAAAAATATTGAGAATTACTGGTATTAATGCTATAGGTCTGGTTGATCCAGGGTGAATAGGTTGGACTTGATGGACGTATGTCTTTATTCAACCTTAATTACTATGTTACTATGTTACTAATTGGTACATCCGAAAGACCCAGTACCGAACACACAGATAAGTGACATCATAACGCAGGCAGTGAAGAATGCTCTGATTTGTATGTGGGGAGACCAACAGCAACTGCATAACGTATGGCCACAGAAGAGCCAATTCCTCGGTGTGGGGGGGGGGGGGTTAGACACCCAACTGCCTGCCATGTACAATGCTGTTTTGACACCTTGCCCTGGACGTTCCTATAATACCTCTTAGCCACTATGGAATCCTGCCCTTAACACCTGGCTGTGATATGCTAATTGGGATTTTCCAGGGTACACAATTGCCACAGATTCTTGTACAAGTCATTCTGAATTGCGAAAGCCATTCGGGTGACTAGCGAAATGTCTCAAGAACTAAACTTCAAGAGTCCAAGAATCAAGAGATTTTTTATTTGATTAAGGCAGTTATAAAACCTGCCAGAGTTGATATCCTTCCCATAGCAAGACAATGCCCCTTCACTAAACACACAACTACCAAGTGAATGTTATTTGCTGTAGCACACTGCTCTCTTTTTTGAGACTCAGCGCCTCTCCACTGCACATGCCACTCACTTTAACTGTGTCAATGATTCTGAGGGGACTACCCCAGAGAATACTAACTAGAAGTGGACTTAACAAATGTAAGGAGATTTGGGAAAGGGAGCACTGTGCACTTGCCTATAGGCAAGTCCAACTTTTCACTTCATAGAGTTCTGTACATAGGATTATTAGGCTTACTTTCTACCATGCAGTGTATAAATGTGCACAGCATTTAAGTTCTACTTAACAAAGACTAATGCTTCAAGTTATTTCTAAATTCCGAAGAAAAATGGAGGGTAAAAAGAAATTTGGCATGATTTTGATAATAAAAAATTCTGTACACTATGCACACTTAACTCAGACATCACACTGGTTTCTTATATAAAAAATGCTATTAAGCTAATAAAATTTGCTTCATGTTGTGATAATTATCAGCAGTTAAATGGAATTATAATTATTTCCATATATTTGTATTGTTTCACTATTGATTCTAATGTTTTCTATTACATTTATGAAGATGTGAATATTGAATTGCAAACATTACACATACATTTCAAAACTTCTCTAATGCCCATGTTTCTTATATTTTTTTTATGGATCACAGTTGTTTTTATTTTGATTGTCCCCTACTTCCAATTATTAAAATTACAAACAGGGCCAAAAAGTAGCAGTTTTCCACACCTTTCTATCGCCCTAACTTCACGTTTTGTTAATGCTGGACTTTTCAATGCCGATTTGCATTATTAAATCCATTTTTTAAAACAGCGATTATGACCTTAAAGATTTTTGCCATGTCAATATGCGGTGGTAAATCACCACATTCCTTGCATAAATTCTAATAATGTGGAATATAGAGAAATATCACCAGAGCTTCTACCAATAACCATTCTACCAGGGCTGCAACTGATAATTTTCATACAAGGGGGACTTTAGAATTAAAACAACAAGTGTTTAAACACTCGGGTCATCCCTTACTTTTGGAAATAAGACCCCCAGTTGTCTTTATTCTAAATAAAGAAAAACTCAAAAATCTACAATTATTTTTTTCATTAATGAGCTAATATAGTCTATCAGCCACCCAGTCACTTATCTTTATACTGAAACCCATCACAGAATAGTAATGTACTGACAACTCCAAGTGAGTTATAGACAGAAGAAGAGAGATACATCTCTCGAAAGCTTATACAAGTATCAATTTCCAGGTTAAAGAGAACGTATGCACTTCAAACCACCCCCATCCCAATTGGTATAATTAAATGTAAAGTTCTAAACAAATTAAACAATCAAAACAAACCATAGATATTTTCTATTCTTTATTTGTGTGTTTGTGATGTTAAATTTAGTAGGGATACAATCTTTTACAAAATTTTTCTGATAAAATCTAAAGCTGCAGATGTATGAATGTATAGTTATTTATAAGTGTTACTTGGGGACACAGAGCTGTACATAACACAAAATCCAAAAAAAGTCATCCAAGGGGGGCAAATACACAAATAGTTCAGTACATAAATATATAAATATAACTATATGCACCCTTGGACAGATGGTACTGTCGCATATCTGTGACACACAGTATTTTCTCAACAAGTTGGCAAATGTGAATGTTCTAAAGATGAGCCTATTTTGCTGTCTACATTGTATGTGGGTAGCTTGTATACCACTATACCCCACGTAGAGGGGATTTCTGCCTGTGAGAAACTGTTTGAGTGAAGGAATGGAGTATAACTTTGATCAGATTCTTTTTTTTATGGGATAGCTTAATATTATACTCACCCAGTCTTATTTTAGATTTGCCAGTCAAACAACTAAGTAGGACTACCATGGGGTCCAATGTCGCCCGTCATATGCCAAAGCCTTCATGCTATGGCAAAATGGACCTCATCTATGTGCTTCCACTATTTTGCAGGCACTTTTGTGCATGGTGGAGGTACAGTACATAGATGATGTTTTTTGTGCTGTGGCAGGCGGTGTTTAGACACCTCATGGAGTTCCATGCTCAACTAAATTCCCTTCATTCCAATATAAAATACTCTTTACAGTACCATACTGAGCGTATCATGTTTTTGGATGTCATATGATCCAAGATAGAGGTTTTCATACAGTACTTTATTCAAAACCTACAGATCTATACGATCTATACATCACTCTCTTGATTTATAGTAGTTTCCATCACTCAATACCAAGAATTGCTGTCTATCAGTCAATTTGAGCCTGTATCTAGGATTGTATCTAATCCTATACGAAATCACAGCAGTTTAGTGACAGTATAAACTTTTTGTTTTTTATCCCAATTAGCCTATCACAGCGAGGTGTTAAGGGCGTGATTAGATAGTGCCTAAGAGGTGTTATAGGAACGCCCGAGTAAGGTGTCAAAACCATTGTACATGGCAGACAGATGGTGTCGAACCCCCCCACCTCTATTTAGGCTTGGTTTCTTTATTTTTACATAAATGGCCTCCTTAACCTCTTAACCAGTCCCGTTCCTTTGCCAATATGTTAACATTACAATCTTCAAGGTTTGTCCTTTATCCTTAAGATGCAGGTACAGGGCTGAGTCCTAACCCGAGGAATTGGCTCTTCTGTGCTGGGCCTACGTTGATGCAGTTTGTTGTTGTCTCCCCCACATCAATCAGAGCATTCTCACTGCACTGCACTGCGTATATGATGTCGCTTTTTGCTTGTGTTTCGGTATGGGTCTTTCGGATGTACCAATTGCTGCCTCACGTGTTGCTCGGTTTAAAAAGCAGACAGGGATACGGTGTTTTTTGAAAACTCTTCTAATTTCTCGGAACCCCTGCTACTATGGGATGACCATGTTCTTTTCCCTGTCTTGCTTTTTCCCCTTCACTGTAGAAAAACTGGTGCTAATACCTTTAGGGCATAGCACCCAGCCACTGGTTCAGATATGTGGATGACACCTGGGTTAAAATCCACCAGAAGGAAGTACAAGCTTTCACAGAACACATTAATGCGGTAGACCAAAACATCAAATTTACAAGGGAAAGGTACAAAACAACAACTGGCTTTCTTGGACTGCTTGGTAAAGTCAGGGAGAATGGTAAACTGGAAGTAGAGGTTTACAGAAAACCAACACACACAGATCATTATTTGATGTTTGACTCCCACCACCCTTTAGATCACAAGCTGGGGGTCATCAGAACCCTGCACACAGAGCTAGAACATCCCCACTACACAGAGGCGAAGGCTAAGAAATGAAACATCTCAGAGGAGCCCTTAAAACTTGTGGATATCCAGACTGGGCCTTTGTCAAAAGAAGCAGAAGGAAAGAAAAAAACACGAATACCAACAGTGAAGGGGAAAGCAAGACAGGAGAAAGAACATGGTCATCCCATAGTAGCAGGGGTCTCCGAGAATTATGAAGAGTTTTCAAAAAACACCGTATCCCTGTCTGCTTTAAACCGAGCAACACGCTGAGGCAGCATTGGTACATCCGAAAAGACCCAATACCGAAACACAAGAAAAGCGACATCATATACGCAGTGCAGTGCATGTAAGAATGCTCTGATTGTATGTGGGGGAGCCCAACAACATCTGCATCAACGTATGGCCCGCACAGAAGAGCCAATTCCTCGGGTCAGACTCAGCCGTGTACCTGCATCTTAAGGATAAAGGACATACCTTTGAAGATTGTAATGTTAACATATTGGCAAAGGAACGGGACTGGTTCAAGAGAGGTGTTAAGGAGGCCATTTATGTGAAAATAAAGAAACCAAGCCTAAATAGAGGTGGGGGGGTTCTACACCAATCTGTCTGCCATGTACAATGCGTGTTTTGACACCTTACTCTGGGCGTTCCTATAACACCTATTAGCCACTATCTAATCACACCCTTAACACCTCGCTGTGATAGGCTAATGGGATTTTCCAGGGTACATAATTGCCAAAGATTCTTGTGCAAGTCATTCTGAATTGAGAAAGCCAGTCGGTGACTAGCAAACGTCTTCAAAAACTACATTTCAAGTCCAGTTGATCTAATTGAATACAACAGATATGCATGACCTGGATGAATGAGAACCTTCATAAGCACACTTTGTGAGTTCTGACCTCAGGTCAGATCACAGAGATGTTATTGACATTGAGGGATGTTCCTGTGTAGATCTTGTAAACAATGTAGTCATATAATTAAAACCAGTGCATTTGTACATTCAACACTAAAGAAACGTTTCCCTTAAAGGGTTACTTTATGTGTGAAACAATATTTGTAGTATATATTTTGCTCTGCCCTTGCAACAAGGTTTTATATTGGTGAGACCACCCGCCTGTCAAAAGCAAATTTCTCAATATAAATCAAGTATCAAACTGAAGAATCTAAATTACTTGTTCCATACACTTTAATTTTTTGTTCATCTGCCTCCTATTTCTTTTTTCAATCTAAACTTCTTATATTAGAAGTTTTTGCTCTAAAAACTGTTCTTCTGTGAGTATTTTTACTGTAGCTGGAGATTTGACATTTGGAATGCTGTATGCAGGTCTGACAGTTGGTTTGTGGGAAAAAAAGTCATTCGGATGGAAGTGGGGTGGTTGAAAGAGGGAGGGGGGATACTGCTCCTAACACAATGTGTGCTGGATTGAAAGCATACAGCAACACATGCAAATCAGAGTAAGTGCTACTTACATTTATCAATTATAGATTAAGATGAGGCAAAGTCATTTTTTCAGTATAGTGTCCCTTTAACTGTGATAATACCTCCATTTTTTTTTATGACTCTCATCTAGTTATTACTATACTAGAGTGTAGACCATATGATATCATATAGTTGGGCTCTGGGGATTTTTATGTTTTGCCTTGGGATCTTCTATGGTCTGTTTTCCATTTATTATCTGTATAACTATATACAGTTAGTGCTAAGCCTTGCCACAAGAGAAAGAACTTACAATCTAGTTAGGAGGGTAACATACCGATACAAAGGAATGGATATAAGTGCAGGAGTGAGACTTATGCAGTGCAAAATAAACAATCATATCAATACTGTGCTTTTACTAGATAGGAAGGATGTAAGGCTAGATTTAAACCTGCTAATTGAGGTTTCTGGATGTAGAGAGAGGGTAATAGAATTCCAGAGGATGGAAGCCACAATGAGGTTAAGGCGAGAGGAAGTGGGGGGGGGGTCTGTTTAGGAGATGGTTCTGAAATGACCGCATGCAATGCAGCTAAATTGTTAGTATTGATCTGAGTTTTTAACAGTATATTTGCCACTTGTTTTTTGGGACAATTTTTTTTTTTATGCTGATGCATATGGAGGCTTTTTGTAAATTTTGCAAGTTTATAATCCACAAATGTATTCTGCATCAAAAAAACAACCACAAACACAATGTCTTAAGAACTATTTCAGCATAAAGAACAGGAGCTCTGGATGTGATAGTATGGTATTGGATTACTTGAAAAAAAAGGATTTAAGGCAACCAATATACACAGAAGGTATGTGATAGCTCTCTGAAATGTTTGGATCTAGCCACTTAGGTCCTTCAAAATCTGTACAAGTATACCTAGAAGAATTATGTGGTGGGCACCCTAAATATTTCCTCACTTTGCATTGTTCATTAGTAAATGTTACAATTAGCTCTTTTGTTTGTAAAAGGTTCTTAGTTTTCAGATTAATCCACACTTCTTAAATTTTTACTTATTATTGTGCAAAATGAAGTAGCTTACTCATTTAGTTAAAACTGTCCTTCTAGGTTTAAAGCAGAATAATTAATCACAAGATAAATGAATCATACCAATGTCAGACACCACCACACCGCAATAGTTTGTAAGATGATGGACTATAAAAGTCATAGCACTCTTGTATTGGATAATAGTCTCTTTAAAAATAAACCATGTCTCTGTGTTTGGACTGTGTTCACAAGTAAGAGCATAGAGAATCTGTATCAAATAACATTAGTATGCAGCACAAAGATGCATGTTTTAAACACCCACGACATCAAGTGAAATATGATGCTTTTTAGGATCACTTAGCTTTGGGTGGTTGTTTGAAAAAGCACCTGAGCCACTTGCCTTCTGTCATTGATTCCTGCAAGGGCTCACTGAGGTCATTCATAAGGGATAGAACTTTGGCAAGTACGTACACCTGCTTCAGAACATGAAAGAGAAATACCAGTGCTGTCATTTCATGTTCTACTCAAGGACTGGCATTCTGAAACAAAAAGTGCTTTGGCTTTTAAGTGATTTTGCTTCACTATAGATTTTTATTAACTTTCAGCGAACTGTGTAGCTTACAACAAACTTAAATACTAGAATAAAATTAAGTGTTGTTTGCCTATTTAGCTGATTATCATACATTTAAATGCAGAGTCAGTAGCAGTAGTTTTAGGCATAACTTTGACTGAAACAAATTTTTCAAGCTGTGCAACTGTCAGTTGAATTTACATTTATCCTATTTCAGTTAGAATTTCACTTAGAAGGTCCATGCCTGTTGCTGTCACTCAGCAGGTTAGGGTCTCCTGGATGCCTGAATAAGAAACTGTCAAACACACACACAGGGAAAAAATGGACACATCCCTTATTATCTTTTCTAGAAATCTAGATTATGTCTATTTGCTTCGGATCTTCGTGCAAAAGCATGATTTACTTATTCAACTACCAATCTTTCACTTTTCATTAGAATCTTTGAATTATAAAACAACATGGTTGATAAAAGGGGGTGGCGGCTCTTGACATAAACTTAACCTACCTATCACTAATATGATTCCCAAGATCTCTGTGAAATCTTCAATAAGCTTCAGGTGGAGGAATCAACAAAGGTCAGTCTGCACAAAGACATTTAAGTGAACATTAAGCTTTGAAAAAGAATTATTCTAAATAACAACAACAAATAACATTGTAAGCGCTTTACTCCCGTAGGACTCAAAGCGCTGCATGCATACAGTTCTAAAATAACTTTTAACATTAATTTTAACATTATGTATTTGATAATCTACAGGCGTGGACTTTAGGCCAGCCTTCATGGTAAGTATGTAATTTTGTGCTTGTTCTAAAGTAGAAATATAAATTAAATTTTAATGAAAAGTAATGAATGGCTCAAACCATTATTAAAGAATAAAACACATCCATCATGAATTTCCCATCTACAATTATTTAAATCATTATTACAGCACATCTCACTTACTAAGAAAATAGAATTCTAGAAATATAAGTTTCAACCCCCTCCATTGCTGAATAATCAATTAAATCTAACATTTAATTTGAAAGGGGCACAAAGAAAGAAAGCTTAAGCTTTTAGAATGCAAATCACTTTTTTTTATTCTGAGAACAATCTAGGCGGATTCATGCATAGAGATCTACAGAAATGCTGTGGAAGAACAGGTATTTAATCGTTGTGCATGAACTGATATTGTTTGCTGTTTATATCTTCAAATGCAAAGAAGCTGACAATTTAAAACCTTGACATTACTGTGACACAAATCGTTGGAAGGAAGCAGAGTTAATTACCTTTATTTTCTGTTGAACATTCATGATAGAAACAAGGTCCTGAATATGAATGTGTTCAATGAGCTGTAAAAAAAAGTTTACTTTGATTTAGCAGGTTTGACAGGTATCTATTACAGTAATGTCACATGAATCTGTTTCATAGAAGCAATGATACTGGAATTTGATAAGAAAATGAGAGTGGACATCCTAAAATGACAGTCAATTAAATGAGTGACAGAATGTATAGAACCAATAGGAAACTTAAATACTAATCACAATACCTCATAGTTAATTGAATAATGTATACATGCATAGTATACATGCATCTGATAGTATAATATTTGGACATTCGTATACTGTATGATTGGTGTCCCATGTATGGCCAATTGTCTAAGATCACCCAATCTCCTTATTGGACCTGATAGAATATTTTTTTGTTGCATGCATGGCTCCTGAAACACATATAGCATATACTTTGTAACTTGTTCATACAAATCAGAGCATTCTTCACTGCACTGCACTGCGTATATGATGCCGCATATCTTGTATTTGTTTGTGTTGAAAAATAAACACCTTATCCCTGTCTGCTTTAAACCAAACAACACACTGAGGCAACAATTACTGTTGAGAATCCTTGTCCTTACAGTAGGGATTGTAGCAATATGCAGGGAAGAAATGAAGAGTTTTCACATTGGATAACGGAGGATATGGTACGGAAACAATTAGACAAAGTTAATATCAATAAAGCGCCAGGACCAGATGGATTAACTTTTGTAAGTAAGGTGCAATGAATGAGCCTGCCAAATTTAAGCCATCTGCCTCCACGGCAAGTTGGAGAATTAGTGATGAGTTAGTGATGAGTGAGTGAGTGAGTGAGTGAGGGCTTTGCCTTTTCGAAACGAAACCTGCTTAACTTTTGTAAGTAAGGTGCAATGAATGAGCATAGTCCTTGATTTGTCTCCAAGATCATCTTATTAGTAGTAGTCAGCATGGATTTATGGAAATAGATCATGCCAGACAAATTTAATTGTTTTTTATGAAGAAGTGAGTAAGAAGTTGTATATTTGATTTTGCAAAAGCTTTTGATACTGTGCCACATAGGCAACTAATGTATAAACTGAGGACTGTTGGCCTTGAAGAAAACATTGTTCATGGATAGAGAACTGGTTATTGACCGCAGCAGAGAGTGGTGCTTAATGGAGCTACATCTATGTGGGCTAAAGTTCTAAGCGGAGTGCCTCAGGTTCTGTACTGGGGCCGCTTCTGTTTAATCTGTTTATAATGACTTAGAAGGGGGCATTGAGAGCAAGGTCTCTGTGTTTGCTGATGACACTAAATTATGCAGAGCTTTGGAAACTTCCAATGATGTGCAAGTGCTGCAAGCAGACCTAGATAGATTATCACAATGGGCCAGAATGGCAGATGAGATTCAATGTTTGATAAATGTAAGGTGATGCATTTTGGATTTAATAATCCCTGTGCCATCTACACCATAAATAACTCTGTGTTAAGTGCATCTGTAATGGAAAAAGATTTGGGGGTTCTGGTAGATAACAGACTTAGCTGTAGCAAACAATGCCAGGTAGCAACAGCTAGAGCTAGCAAGATATTGTCTTGATAAAAAGGGGAATAGATTCAAAGAGAAAATATTATCTCCCTCTTTACAGGCACTGGTAAGGCCTCATTTGGAATATGCGGTGCAGTTTTGGAATCCCATATACAAAAGGGACATCTTGGAAATTGAGGCAGTTCAGAAGGGCAACTAAATTAATAAGGGAATGGAGGGGCTTGAATATGCAGATATAGACAAGTTAGGGGCTGTTTACATTGGAGAAGCGGGGTTGCGTGGGGACATGATAACCTTGTACAAATATATTAATGGCCCATACAATGAGCTCTCTGGTGCATTGTTCACTAATAGGTCATATCAGAGGACACGTGACATCCTTTAAGGTTGGAAGAAAAGAAGTTTCATCTTCAGGTTGGAGAGGTTTCTTTACAGTGAGAACGGTGAAACTGTGGAACAGTGAAACTGTGGTCTTCCACAGATGTGGTAATGGCAAGTTCATTGAATAACTTTAAAAAAGGCCTGGATAAGTTTCTAAAACTAAAAAATATTGAGAATTACTGGTATTAATGCTATAGGTCTGGTTGATCCAGGGTGAATAGGTTGGACTTGATGGACGTATGTCTTTATTCAACCTTAATTACTATGTTACTATGTTACTAATTGGTACATCCGAAAGACCCAGTACCGAACACACAGATAAGTGACATCATAACGCAGGCAGTGAAGAATGCTCTGATTTGTATGTGGGGAGACCAACAGCAACTGCATAACGTATGGCCACAGAAGAGCCAATTCCTCGGTGTGGGGGGGGGGGGGTTAGACACCCAACTGCCTGCCATGTACAATGCTGTTTTGACACCTTGCCCTGGACGTTCCTATAATACCTCTTAGCCACTATGGAATCCTGCCCTTAACACCTGGCTGTGATATGCTAATTGGGATTTTCCAGGGTACACAATTGCCACAGATTCTTGTACAAGTCATTCTGAATTGCGAAAGCCATTCGGGTGACTAGCGAAATGTCTCAAGAACTAAACTTCAAGAGTCCAAGAATCAAGAGATTTTTTATTTGATTAAGGCAGTTATAAAACCTGCCAGAGTTGATATCCTTCCCATAGCAAGACAATGCCCCTTCACTAAACACACAACTACCAAGTGAATGTTATTTGCTGTAGCACACTGCTCTCTTTTTTGAGACTCAGCGCCTCTCCACTGCACATGCCACTCACTTTAACTGTGTCAATGATTCTGAGGGGACTACCCCAGAGAATACTAACTAGAAGTGGACTTAACAAATGTAAGGAGATTTGGGAAAGGGAGCACTGTGCACTTGCCTATAGGCAAGTCCAACTTTTCACTTCATAGAGTTCTGTACATAGGATTATTAGGCTTACTTTCTACCATGCAGTGTATAAATGTGCACAGCATTTAAGTTCTACTTAACAAAGACTAATGCTTCAAGTTATTTCTAAATTCCGAAGAAAAATGGAGGGTAAAAAGAAATTTGGCATGATTTTGATAATAAAAAATTCTGTACACTATGCACACTTAACTCAGACATCACACTGGTTTCTTATATAAAAAATGCTATTAAGCTAATAAAATTTGCTTCATGTTGTGATAATTATCAGCAGTTAAATGGAATTATAATTATTTCCATATATTTGTATTGTTTCACTATTGATTCTAATGTTTTCTATTACATTTATGAAGATGTGAATATTGAATTGCAAACATTACACATACATTTCAAAACTTCTCTAATGCCCATGTTTCTTATATTTTTTTTATGGATCACAGTTGTTTTTATTTTGATTGTCCCCTACTTCCAATTATTAAAATTACAAACAGGGCCAAAAAGTAGCAGTTTTCCACACCTTTCTATCGCCCTAACTTCACGTTTTGTTAATGCTGGACTTTTCAATGCCGATTTGCATTATTAAATCCATTTTTTAAAACAGCGATTATGACCTTAAAGATTTTTGCCATGTCAATATGCGGTGGTAAATCACCACATTCCTTGCATAAATTCTAATAATGTGGAATATAGAGAAATATCACCAGAGCTTCTACCAATAACCATTCTACCAGGGCTGCAACTGATAATTTTCATACAAGGGGGACTTTAGAATTAAAACAACAAGTGTTTAAACACTCGGGTCAATCCCTTACTTTTGGAAATAAGACCCCCAGTTGTCTTTATTCTAAATAAAGAAAAACTCAAAAATCTACAATTATTTTTTTCATTAATGAGCTAATATAGTCTATCAGCCACCCAGTCACTTATCTTTATACTGAAACCCATCACAGAATAGTAATGTACTGACAACTCCAAGTGAGTTATAGACAGAAGAAGAGAGATACATCTCTCGAAAGCTTATACAAGTATCAATTTCCAGGTTAAAGAGAACGTATGCACTTCAAACCACCCCCATCCCAATTGGTATAATTAAATGTAAAGTTCTAAACAAATTAAACAATCAAACAAACCATAGATATTTTCTATTCTTTATTTGTGTGTTTGTGATGTTAAATTTAGTAGGGATACAATCTTTTACAAAATTTTTCTGATAAAATCTAAAGCTGCAGATGTATGAATGTATAGTTATTTATAAGTGTTACTTGGGGACACAGAGCTGTACATAACACAAAATCCAAAAAAAGTCATCCAAGGGGGGCAAATACACAAATAGTTCAGTACATAAATATATAAATATAACTATATGCACCCTTGGACAGATGGTACTGTCGCATATCTGTGACACACAGTATTTTCTCAACAAGTTGGCAAATGTGAATGTTCTAAAGATGAGCCTATTTTGCTGTCTACATTGTATGTGGGTAGCTTGTATACCACTATACCCCACGTAGAGGGGATTTCTGCCTGTGAGAAACTGTTTGAGTGAAGGAATGGAGTATAACTTTGATCAGATTCTTTTTTTTATGGGATAGCTTAATATTATACTCACCCAGTCTTATTTTAGATTTGCCAGTCAAACAACTAAGTAGGACTACCATGGGGTCCAATGTCGCCCGTCATATGCCAAAGCCTTCATGCTATGGCAAAATGGACCTCATCTATGTGCTTCCACTATTTTGCAGGCACTTTTGTGCATGGTGGAGGTACAGTACATAGATGATGTTTTTTGTGCTGTGGCAGGCGGTGTTTAGACACCTCATGGAGTTCCATGCTCAACTAAATTCCCTTCATTCCAATATAAAATACTCTTTACAGTACCATACTGAGCGTATCATGTTTTTGGATGTCATGATGATCCAAGATAGAGGTTTTCATACAGTACTTTATTCAAAACCTACAGATCTATACGATCTATACATCACTCCTTGATTTATAGTAGTTTCCATCACTCAATACCAAGAATTTGCTGTCTATCAGTCAATTTGAGCCTGTATCTAGGATTGTATCTAATCCTATACGAAATCACAGCAGTTTAGTGACAGTATAAACTTTTTGTTTTTTATCCCAATTAGCCTATCACAGCGAGGTGTTAAGGGCGTGATTAGATAGTGCCTAAGAGGTGTTATAGGAACGCCCGAGTAAGGTGTCAAAACACATTGTACATGGCAGACAGATGGTGTCGAACCCCCCCACCTCTATTTAGGCTTGGTTTCTTTATTTTTACATAAATGGCCTCCTTATACCTCTTAAACCAGTCCCGTTCCTTTGCCAATATGTTAACATTACAATCTTCAAGGTTTGTCCTTTATCCTTAAGATGCAGGTACAGGGCTGAGTCCTAACCCGAGGAATTGGCTCTTCTGTGCTGGGCCTACGTTGATGCAGTTTGTTGTTGTCTCCCCCACATCAATCAGAGCATTCTCACTGCACTGCACTGCGTATATGATGTCGCTTTTTGCTTGTGTTTCGGTATGGGTCTTTCGGATGTACCAATTGCTGCCTCACGTGTTGCTCGGTTTAAAAAGCAGACAGGGATACGGTGTTTTTTGAAAACTCTTCTAATTTCTCGGAACCCCTGCTACTATGGGATGACCATGTTCTTTTCCCTGTCTTGCTTTTTCCCCTTCACTGTAGAAAAACTGGTGCTAATACCTTTAGGGCATAGCACCCAGCCACTGGTTCAGATATGTGGATGACACCTGGGTTAAAATCCACCAGAAGGAAGTACAAGCTTTCACAGAACACATTAATGCGGTAGACCAAAACATCAAATTTACAAGGGAAAGGTACAAAACAACAACTGGCTTTCTTGGACTGCTTGGTAAAGTCAGGGAGAATGGTAAACTGGAAGTAGAGGTTTACAGAAAACCAACACACACAGATCATTATTTGATGTTTGACTCCCACCACCCTTTAGATCACAAGCTGGGGGTCATCAGAACCCTGCACACAGAGCTAGAACATCCCCACTACACAGAGGCGAAGGCTAAGAAATGAAACATCTCAGAGGAGCCTTAAAACTTGTGGATATCCAGACTGGGCCTTGTCAAAAGAAGCAGAAGGAAAGAAAAAAACACGAATACCAACAGTGAAGGGGAAAGCAAGACAGGAGAAAGAACATGGTCATCCCATAGTAGCAGGGGTCTCCGAGAATTATGAAGAGTTTTCAAAAAACACCGTATCCCTGTCTGCTTAAACGAGCAACACGCTGAGGCAGCAGTTGGTACATCCGAAAAACCCAATACCGAAACACAAGAAAAGCGACATCATATACGCAGTGCAGTGCATGTAAGAATGCTCTGATTGTATGTGGGGGAGCCCAACAACATCTGCATCAACGTATGGCCCGCACAGAAGAGCCAATTCTCGGGTCGACTCAGCCGTGTACCTGCATCTTAAGGATAAAGGACATACCTTTGAAGATTGTAATGTTAACATATTGGCAAAGGAACGGGACTGGTTCAAGAGAGGTGTTAAGGAGGCCATTTATGTGAAAATAAGAAACCAAGCCTAAATAGAGGTGGGGGGGTTCTACACCACATCTGTCTGCCATGTACAATGCTGTTTTGACACCTTACTCTGGGCGTTCCTATAACACCTATTAGCCACTATCTAATCACACCCTTAACACCTCGCTGTGATAGGCTAATTGGGATTTTCCAGGGTACATAATTGCCAAAGATTCTTGTGCAAGTCATTCTGAATTGAGAAAGCCAGTCGGTGACTAGCAAACGTCTTCAAAAACTACATTTCAAGTCCAGTTGATCTAATTGAATACAACAGATATGCATGACCTGGATGAATGAGAACCTTCATAAGCACACTTTGTGAGTTCTGACCTCAGGTCAGATCACAGAGATGTTATTGACATTGAGGGATGTTCCTGTGTAGATCTTGTAAACAATGTAGTCATATAATTAAAACCAGTGCATTTGTACATTCTAACACTAAAGAAACGTTTCCCTTAAAGGGTTACTTTATGTGTGAAACAATATTTGTAGTATATATTTTGCTCTGCCCTTGCAACAAGGTTTTATATTGGTGAGACCACCCGCCTGTCAAAAGCAAATTTCTCAATATAAATCAAGTATCAAACTGAAGAATCTAAATTACTTGTTCCATACACTTTAATTTTTTGTTCATCTGCCTCCTATTTCTTTTTTCAATCTAAACTTCTTATATTAGAAGTTTTTGCTCTAAAAACTGTTCTTCTGTGAGTATTTTTACTGTAGCTGGAGATTTGACATTTGGAATGCTGTATGCAGGTCTGACAGTTGGTTTGTGGGAAAAAAAGTCATTCGGATGGAAGTGGGGTGGTTGAAAGAGGGAGGGGGGATACTGCTCCTAACACAATGTGTGCTGGATTGAAAGCATACAGCAACACATGCAAATCAGAGTAAGTGCTACTTACATTTATCAATTATAGATTAAGATGAGGCAAAGTCATTTTTTCAGTATAGTGTCCCTTTAACTGTGATAATACCTCCATTTTTTTTTATGACTCTCATCTAGTTATTACTATACTAGAGTGTAGACCATATGATATCATATAGTTGGGCTCTGGGGATTTTTATGTTTTGCCTTGGGATCTTCTATGGTCTGTTTTCCATTTATTATCTGTATAACTATATACAGTTAGTGCTAAGCCTTGCCACAAGAGAAAGAACTTACAATCTAGTTAGGAGGGTAACATACCGATACAAAGGAATGGATATAAGTGCAGGAGTGAGACTTATGCAGTGCAAAATAAACAATCATATCAATACTGTGCTTTTACTAGATAGGAAGGATGTAAGGCTAGATTTAAACCTGCTAATTGAGGTTTCTGGATGTAGAGAGAGGGTAATAGAATTCCAGAGGATGGAAGCCACAATGAGGTTAAGGCGAGAGGAAGTGGGGGGGGGGTCTGTTTAGGAGATGGTTCTGAAATGACCGCATGCAATGCAGCTAAATTGTTAGTATTGATCTGAGTTTTTAACAGTATATTTGCCACTTGTTTTTTGGGACAATTTTTTTTTTTATGCTGATGCATATGGAGGCTTTTTGTAAATTTTGCAAGTTTATAATCCACAAATGTATTCTGCATCAAAAAAACAACCACAAACACAATGTCTTAAGAACTATTTCAGCATAAAGAACAGGAGCTCTGGATGTGATAGTATGGTATTGGATTACTTGAAAAAAAAGGATTTAAGGCAACCAATATACACAGAAGGTATGTGATAGCTCTCTGAAATGTTTGGATCTAGCCACTTAGGTCCTTCAAAATCTGTACAAGTATACCTAGAAGAATTATGTGGTGGGCACCCTAAATATTTCCTCACTTTGCATTGTTCATTAGTAAATGTTACAATTAGCTCTTTTGTTTGTAAAAGGTTCTTAGTTTTCAGAATTAATCCACACTTCTTAAATTTTTACTTATTATTGTGCAAAATGAAGTAGCTTACTCATTTAGTTAAAACTGTCCTTCTAGGTTTAAAGCAGAATAATTAATCACAAGATAAATGAATCATACCAATGTCAGACACCACCACACCGCAATATTTGTAAGATGATGGACTATAAAAGTCATAGCACTCTTGTATTGGATAATAGTCTCTTTAAAAATAAACCATGTCTCTGTGTTTGGACTGTGTTCACAAGTAAGAGCATAGAGAATCTGTATCAAATAACATTAGTATGCAGCACAAAGATGCATGTTTTAAACACCCACGACATCAAGTGAAATATGATGCTTTTTAGGATCACTTAGCTTTGGGTGGTTGTTTGAAAAAGCACCTGAGCCACTTGCCTTCTGTCATTGATTCCTGCAAGGGCTCACTGAGGTCATTCATAAGGGATAGAACTTTGGCAAGTACGTACACCTGCTTCAGAACATGAAAGAGAAATACCAGTGCTGTCATTTCATGTTCTACTCAAGGACTGGCATTCTGAAACAAAAAGTGCTTTGGCTTTTAAGTGATTTTGCTTCACTATAGATTTTTATTAACTTTCAGCGAACTGTGTAGCTTACAACAAACTTAAATACTAAATAAAATTAAGTGTTGTTTGCCTATTTAGCTGATTATCATACATTTAAATGCAGAGTCAGTAGCAGTAGTTTTAGGCATAACTTTGACTGAAACAAATTTTTCAAGCTGTGCAACTGTCAGTTGAATTTACATTTATCCTATTTCAGTTAGAATTTCACTTAGAAGGTCCATGCCTGTTGCTGTCACTCAGCAGGTTAGGGTCTCCTGGATGCCTGAATAAGAAACTGTCAAACACACACACAGGGAAAAAATGGACCATCCCTTATTATCTTTTCTAGAAATCTAGATTATGTCTATTTGCTTCGGATCTTCGTGCAAAAGCATGATTTACTTATTCAACTACCAATCTTTCACTTTTCATTAGAATCTTTGAATTATAAAACAACATGGTTGATAAAAGGGGGTGGCGGCTCTTGACATAAACTTAACCTACCTATCACTAATATGATTCCCAAGATCTCTGTGAAATCTTCAATAAGCTTCAGGTGGAGGAATCAACAAAGGTCAGTCTGCACAAAGACATTTAAGTGAACATTAAGCTTTGAAAAAGAATTATTCTAAATAACAACAACAAATAACATTGTAAGCGCTTTACTCCCGTAGGACTCAAAGCGCTGCATGCATACAGTTCTAAAATAACTTTTACATTAAGTTTTAACATTATGTATTTGATAATCTACAGGCGTGGACTTTAGGCCAGCCATTCATGGTAAGTAGTAATTTTGTGCTTGTTTCTAAAGTAGAAATATAAATTAAATTTTAATGAAAAGTAATGAATGGCTCAAACCATTATTAAAGAATAAAACACATCCATCATGAATTTCCCATCTACAATTATTTAAATCATTATTACAGCACATCTCACTTACTAAGAAAATAGAATTCTAGAAATATAAGTTTCAACCCCCTCCATTGCTGAATAATCAATTAAATCTAACATTTAATTTGAAAGGGGCACAAAGAAAGAAAGCTTAAGCTTTTAGAATGCAAATCACTTTTTTTTATTCTGAGAACAATCTAGGCGGATCATGCATAGGATCTACAGAAATGCTGTGGAAGAACAGGTATTTAATCGTTGTGCATGAACTGATATTGTTTGGCTGTTTATATCTTCAAATGCAAAGAAGCTGACAATTTAAAACCTTGACATTACTGTGACACAAATCGTTGGAAGGAAGCAGAGTTTAATTACCTTTATTTTCTGTTGAACATTCATGATAGAAACAAGGTCCTGAATATGAATGTGTTCAATGAGCTGTAAAAAAAAGTTTACTTTGATTTAGCAGGTTTGACAGGTATCTATTACAGTAATGTCACATGAATCTGTTTCATAGAAGCAATGATACTGGAATTTGATAAGAAAATGAGAGTGGACATCCTAAAATGACAGTCAATTAAATGAGTGACAGAATGTATAGAACCAATAGGAAACTTAAATACTAATCACAATACCTCATAGTTAATTGAATAATGTATACATGCATAGTATACATGCATCTGATAGTATAATATTTGGACATTCGTATACTGTATGATTGGTGTCCATGTATGGCCAATTGTCTAAGATCACCCAATCTCTTATTGGACCTGATAGAATATTTTTTTGTTGCATGCATGGCTCCTGAAACACATATAGCATATACTTTGTAACTTGTTAGAAGTTCAGTTAAATTGACATTTAGTAAAAGCCAATGTAATACCAATATTCAATAAAGGTAGTCGTTCATAGCCTGGTAACTATAGACCTGTAAGCCTAACATCAGTGGTAGGGAAGGTGATGGAAACTTTGCTACGGGATCATATCCTTGACTTTGTCTCCAGAGATCATCTTATTAGTAGTAGTCAGCATGGATTTATGGGAAATAGATCATGCCAGACAAATTTAATTGTTTTTTATGATGAAGTGAGTGAGAAGTTAGATTCAGGTACAGCGGTGGATGTGATATATTTGGATTTTATGATGAAGTGAGTAAGAAGTTAGATTCAGGTACAGCGGTGGATGTGATATATTTGGATTTTATGATGAAGTGAGTAAGAATCCAAAATGCATCACCTTACATTTATCAACATTGAATCTCATCTGCCATTCTGGCCCATTGTGATAATCTATCTAGGTCTGCTTGCAGCACTTGCACATCATTGGAAGTTTCCAAAGCTCTGCATAATTTAGTGTCATCAGCAAACACAGAGACCTTGCTCTAATGCCCCCTTCTAAGTCATTATAAACAGATTAAACAGAAGCGGCCCCAGTACAGAACCTGAGGCACTCCGCTTAGAACTTTAGCCCACATAGATGTAGCTCCATTAAGCACCACTCTCTGCTGCGGTCAATAACCAGTTCTCTATCCATGAACCAATGTTTTCTTCAAGGCCAACAGTCCTCAGTTTATACATTAGTTGCCTATGTGGCACAGTATCAAAAGCTTTTGCAAAATCAAATATACAACTTCTTACTCACTTCTTCATAAAAAACAATTAATTTGTCTGGCATGATCTATTTCCATAAATCCATGCTGACTACTACTAATAAGATGATCTTGGAGACAAAGTCAAGGATATGATCCCTTAACAAAGTTTCCATCACCTCCCTACCACTGATGTTAGGCTTACAGGTCTATAGTTACCAGGCTGTGAAGACGATACCTTTTTCCAATCCAGCGGCACATCCCAGACAAAAGCGAATCTGAAAATATGAGAAAACAGTGGTCTAGCTATAACTGAACTAAGCCTTTTAAAATCTAGGATGCAATCCATCTGGTCCTGGCGCTTATTGATATTAACTTTGTCTAATTGTTTCCGTACCATATCCTCCGTATCCAATGTGAAAACTCTTCATTTCTTCCCTGCATATTGCTACAATCCCTACTGTAAGGACAAGGATTCTCAACAGTAATTGTTGCCTCAGTGTGTGTTGGTTTAAAGCAGACAGGGATAAGGTGTTTATTTTTCAAAAACAAACAAATACAAGATATGCGGCATCATATACGCAGTGCAGTGCAGTGAAGAATGCTTGATTTGTATGTGGGGGAGAACAAACAGCAACTGCATCAACGTATGGCCCAGCACAGAAGAACCAATTCCTCGGGTCAGGACTCAGCCGTGTACTTGCATCTTAAGGATAAATGACATACCTTTGAAGATTGTAATGTTAACATATTGGCAAAGGAATGTGACGGTTCAAGAGAGGTGTCAAGGAGCAGTTTATGTGAAAATAAAGAAACCAAGCCTAAATGAGGTGTGGGGGTTCGACACCAATGTCTGCCATGTAGAATGCTGTTTTGACACCTTACTCTGGGCGTTCATATAACACCTCTTAGCCGCTATCCAATCACGCCTTAAAACCTGGCTGTGATATGCTAATTGGGATTTTCCAGGGTACATAATTGCCACAGATTCTTGTACAAGTCATTCTGAATTGAGAAAGCCAGTCGGAGACTAGCGAAAAGTCTTCAAGAACTAAACTTCAAGTCCAGTTGATCTAATTGAATACAACAGATATGTATTTAGCATAGAAGACAAGGTCCGTTGGGACCTGTCAGAGTACGCGCCGGGGGAGCGAGCGAGGGGGGTAAGTTCTTACCTTCTCTCCGGCTCCTGTGTGTTCTATTGAAGAACGGAAGGTAAGGCACAGCTCCTTACCTCCCGTTCTCAAAGAACTGGATTCCAAAAAACTTCAAAAAACGAGTGGAGATACCCTTTAAGGGCATGTGAATGAAATGCGTAATCCAAATACTGTGCCAAGAAAAATACATTTCACAGCTACCACACTGACCACTGTATAGAACAGCAGCATACAGTGATGTCACATTGTTATGAAGAACCATTAAGACTTCACAGTAGACAAAAATAAATTGCCATCTAAAAAAATGGTCAATTGTCAGTTACCTGCCCCCAACTGGAATATTTTCTACCTTATACCTGCATTACGAAATATATATTTATGGATGATTATTACCCATTTGGAATTGTAAACTGGTCCCTCCCTCCATGCAGTCAATCAAGGCTGCGACAACCGACATCACAGACAATGACTGACTGCCGTTTCACCTGCTGCCTCCTCTGACATGCTCACGCTTATTTCAGCAGAGGGAGAAAGGAATAGAATGTATCATTAAATATCTGGATACAAATGCAATAGTAATAAACTGGTAAATTAGCAGTAAGGATTGCAGAGATAACTAACAAGTCACCATTTTATTTGGTTTAAGGGTAGACATGCCCTTTAAACAAAGTTCTAAAATATATTTAAATTAGAACTAAACAAAACATACTTTGGCCTTCATACATTTGAATGATATCCCTTTTACACCCTCACATCATCTGCTCTGATGTAGCAGTAACACTGCATATGCAAACACAGTAACAAACAGGATATTACACAGCCCCTGCTGTACTAAATTTTAAGTATTGCCAAAACGAGCAAGAAGCCCAGATTTCCAGTAACTAGAAAAAACAAGCAAAAAAGGCCACTTTTAACATTAAAGCTTAATTAAATATTTACCTTAATATTTATGGTACATACACTCAACTAATGAAGAGAGGTTTACCTGTGCTAAATTGGGGTAACATGGAACAGGTGCTGTTTGATGTGCTTACACTGTTAGAGGGTAATGCAGAAGTAAAGAAACAATGAGGTGCACACTTGAAATGACTTTATTGGAAGTGAATAATACTAGCTGATTAACATAGCACAACAATTCTCAGAGGATATGGGCAGGATAGTCCCCCAAAAGGTCATATATAAGCACATTATTTATTCTGGCATATTCATGTCTAAATACTAAAGTTATATGGTTTCTTGTGAAAATCAAACATTTAAGTTGTTAATTTATAGATTAACACATCAGTGACAAAACAATATACGTTCTATTCTATTAATATGCAGTTATGATATGATGAATTCAAACCAATAGTTAATGATACTAAATGCAAGGTGATGCATTTGGGGTATACAAATCCTTGTGCCACCTACACCATTAATAACTCTGTGCTAAGTGAATCCTGAATGGAAAAACATTGGGGCTTCTAGCAGATAACAGACTTAGCTATAGCAAGCAGTGCCAGACAGCAATGGTTAGAGCTAGCAATATGTCTTGTAAATAGGGGAATAGATTCAAGGAGAAAACTATTATTCTCCCCTTTACAAGGCACTGGTAAGGCCTCATTTGGAATACTGTATGTGGTGCAATATTGAAATCACATATACAAAGGGGACACTTGGAAATGGAAGGAGTTCAGAGAAAGGTACTAAAATAATAAGGGGTATAGAGGGGCTTGATTATGCAGGTTAGGGCTGTTGACTTTGGAGAAACGACATTTGCGTTGTGATATGATTACTCAATACAAATATATTATGGGCCATATAATAAACTCTCTGGTGCTATGTTCATATCAGAGGACACGTGGACATCCTTTAAGATTGAAAGAAAAGACGTTTCATCTTCAGGTTAGGAAAGGTCTCTTTACAGTGAGAACTGTGAAACTACAAATGTGGCAATGGCAAGTCCATGAAAGCTTTAAAAGAGGGCTCCTTCTGGTGGATTTTAACCAGGTGTCATCAACATATCTGAACCAGTGGCTGGGTGCTATGCCCTTAAAGGTAAGCAGGTGTTGAGTACCACTGTGCATCTTCCCTTGTCTGCCGTAGAATGAATGGTGATACTGGAATCTTTCTTGAGGGATGTTAAGGCTCTTCTTTCCTGTGTAGTCAGGTTAGATGAAGGAGTTTTAGCACTGGCTACACAGAGCCGAGAACATCCCCACTAGCACAGAGGCGAAGGCTAAAGAATGAAACATCTCAGAGGAGCCCTTAAAAATTGTGGATATCCAGACTGGGCCTTTGTCAAAAGAAGTAGAAGGAAGAAAAGAACACGAATACCAACAGTGAAGGGGAAAAGCAAGACAGGAGGAAGAACATGGTCATCCATATGTAGCAGGGGTCTCCGAGAAATAAGAAGAATTTTCAAAAAACATGTATCCCTGTCTGCTTTAAACCGAACAACACACTGAGGCAGCAATTGGTACATCCGAAAGACCCAATACCAAAACACAAGAAAAGCGACATCATATATGCAGTGCAGTGCAGTGAAGAATGCTCTGATTTGTATGTGGGGGAGACCAAAAAGCAACTGCATCAACGTATGGCCCAGCACAGAAGAGCCAATTCCTCGGGTCAGGACTCAGCCGTGTATCTGCATCTTAAGGATAAAGGACATACCTTTGAAGATGTAATGTTAACATACTGGCGAAGGAACGTGACTGGTTCAAGAGAGGTGTTAAGGAGGCCATTTATGTGAAAATAAAGAAACCAGCCAAATAGAGGTGGGGGGGTCGACACCAACTGTTGCCAGTTACAATGCTGTTTTAACACCTTACTCTGGGCGTTCCTATAACACCCTTAGCCACTATCTAATCACACCCTTAACACCTGGCTATGATATGCTAATTGGGATTTTCCAGGGTACATAATTGCCACAGATTCTTGACAAATCATTCTGAATTGAGAAAGCCAGTCGGATGACTAGCGAAACGTCTTCAAGAACTACATTTCAAGTCCAGTGATCTAATTGAATACAACAGATATAATGTATGTATAGTATTAATACATATACTGTAGTCTGGTTGATGCTGGGATGCTTTCCGGTAGGAATCCCCCCCTTTTGTTATGTCAAATGTTAATAATGTACCAACAAATGTATCAAGGCCAAAATCACCCTTAAACATTACAGACAGGTACAGTAATAGCATAAATATACAGATACCAGGGATCAATATTCCAATGCATATGACTATTGACTGGAGATGTCAACATGTTTCTGAGTGTCAACAGAAAGAATCTGGCTATCTGTTATTGACCTCCCAGCCTCTGATGGATCTGCTTAAATAGTAGTGGTGTTCGGGTTTGTAATAATTGGCTGTTTGGTGTAGAGATAAATGGAGTGTAATAGAGGGTAAATAAGAAAACTGTGGCTATGCCAGCCTTACTATACAATACATAGCATTTTGTATAACAGTATAGATAATATTAGCTAGACAAAAAATAATCTACCTTGTCTTTTGCTTCATAAAGTAGTGCTTGTCCCCCAAAAGGAATAGTGCAGGATCTTACTGGGGCACAATCAATTGATAGTAAATTCTCCTTTTTCTTAGAAGCATGCACACTATAATGCATCTAATGAAAAAATTAGGGTTGCCCCAAGGGAGGTGAGCCCCTTTCTAAAAGCAAATGGGAAGGTAGGAATAGCAGTTCTTCATTCCTTTTCATCATAATAGCAATTACGGAAGTATAGAAGTTCTATAAAGTAATAATGTATAAATCATAAGGTTGCCATAAAGCAGTTACTGTATGTACTTAAGATTATCCAACATGAACTGTAAAAAAAAACAATTAAATTTACTTTTGTATTTGCAAATATGCTAATTATTGTAATATTATTGTCTATAGTTTAAAAGGAAGGAAGCCATATTCTGTAAGAACAGCAAGAGGCAAAGCTTCATCAAAATATCCACTGCATTTAAAATGGAGTCAGGTCAGGTGTGTCAAGCTTTAATAACTGTGGTTGATTATCAAATAAAAAGTGCTTGAGCACTCTACATAATTAAAAAAAACAAGAATAGCTAATCAGTAGCCTTTTTTTTATTAATAGTGCCATGCTGATTTAGCACATATGCTGGTTTGTTAATAAAAATTATTTTATATTAGGACCGATTTCACCTCTGAATAAAAGAGAATTGTGTATTTGTCTATATTGTTGCATGGGTAATCATATAGATACTCAGGCAGCAAACATACATACAAAGTTAACTAGGCAACAATTGACCAATCTCATTGGCTCTAACAAGCTTGATGGATGGACAGTGTTGCTGGAATTTTTTCTTTGGTTATTATGGCTCACTATACATAAAGGACAACTAAACATTTTTTTTTAAATCCTAAAATGAAAGCTTTTCTCCCCAAAACACATATACATTGTAAGATTATTTGTGATTAAGATTCATTTAGCACATGTGAGAAAGATTTGCTACAAAGAAGGCTTTCATGTTGTTGCCAGTACAAACTCACAGCCCATGTGGTTTTTAAAGAGCCTTGTGACACCTATTGGTCACTCCCCCTGACCCCAGTATTTACTGTCAGTTTGCACATAGTATTTTCTATACAGATGTCTCCACACTAATATGGAAGTCCTGATAAAGACTTTGAAAGCTGCTTGTTACCCTCAGTTTATTTTCAAGCAAGTGTGAATTGCATTACTTTCCTTGGGCAATACAAAATAGTTAGCTCATATAAAGGGCACCCCTGTAGAAAACTTTTGGGGCAGCCAATCAGGGACGCGGGCGCGGCTGCTCAGAACGCCGGGAGGAGAGAGGTAAGGTAAGTAGAGATCGGGGGACTTTCTTGAAATTCTTTTATAGTGGTTGTGGCTGGGGGAAGGAACACTATTATGTGGCAAGGGGTTTAAGGTAGGGGGAGGGCTTGCAAACTGAGGAAGAGGGAGGGGGAGAAGAGCTGAACTGCGCATGCACAACAGGAGGGGAGAAGGAGGCAGAGTCCTATATGGACTTTGCTATGCTCTGATGGGCAGTTTTTGGGACTTTGGGGGGGGACACAGGAGAACCATATGGAACTGGGATGTAAGGTAAGAATTTTTATGCACTACACATTGGAGCCAGTAGTGGGGGAATTAAGTTTTGGGGGTGGACATGCCTTTAGTGATTTTTTTAAATTCTGTTATTTATTCTATATATACCTAAATTCTTTGCATATGCAGTGGTGACTCACCAGTATAAACAATCGTTTTAGAAATAAACGACCATGAGGTCATAGGTTCAAATCCCACTTTCAAATATGCAATTACTTCCATTATTTCATCACAGGATCTCGGCAAGGTAAGACACATGGAGTTGTGCATCTTTAACCGCCCATTACAATAATGATATATTTACGCACTACAAGGTAGTGCAAAACTTAACAAAAGGGAATTGTACGGAACTATTTCCAAAATCTGTTGGCACAGCCCCTGTAAAATAATTCTAAACCAAACATAACCTGTTACATCGGGTTGCCTGCATTTTATACCTTTTGATACTAACAATTTTTGATCTTCCTGTTAAAGGCTTAAACACATTCTTTATTTTAGTAAATCTCAAACTACATGTTTTATATGGGTATTTTCTACATATAGTCTTAAAGGGATAGTTGGACCACATCTTGCAATGTTATACAGAATGTTATACACAGTGATGTTAGGTTCATCTATAATTATAAGGTGTCAGATCTGGAAAGATTTATTAATCCATCACTCAAATATGGACTCAAATATGCGTCTGGGAATTGATCAAAATAGCATCCAATTGGCTGGATACGAAACTGAGTATATTTACATGAATCTAGATTTGCATCAGTCAAGTCTCTCTTTTCTAGTTACACTTTCAACATAAGGAAGAGTTTTATATATAAAGAAGAGAACACAATATCTAATGTAAACAACATTAAATACTTAACAGAAACAATAAAACTAGCATAAATGATGAATAGATGTGGCTACATTCCAGTTTTATTTTATAGAGTGAGGAATACAGATTCAGTACATGTCTTAGATAATAATGAAATGTATAGGCAGAATGTATCCATAATTCCAAATTGGCAAAGTGACAAATACAGATCTGTGAACTGGTAAATCAAACCGCAAGTTGATTTGTAGAACCCATAGGTGATAAATAAAGCTGCAATCTGATTTTTAGTTTTCTTTCCTATAATTGCAAAAAGAATGCAGCCTCTGATACTAATGAACAAAGTGGACTTGTGCAATAAGCAACTGATTTATTAATTGCCAATGGGGGCTCCAGTGCTTGGAACATTTGCAAATTAGTCCAAAAGATGGATTTACTGCTGGAAAGCAACGTTTTATTAAAGCATATGTCTACATACAGTACATTTGGCATCCATCTTATTTTGGCTTGCACTAGCTAAAAAAAAAAAAAAAAGGAAATAGTTAATAGTTTCTACGAGAAAGACTGATTAGGGGTCTGTAGGGGGCATTTAATTTTTTTTTTCCTAAAAGGGTAAAAAGCGTGCAATTGGTAGCAGAATTTTTTTTATTAAGAACAACTTGTTATTGACAGCTGGGATTGCTGAAAAAAAACTGTCTATGACACAAGTCTGGGGCCTGGCAGATTGGAAATTACACCTATGTGATTAGCACAAAGTTTATCCAAAACAACCAACAGTATTACAGTAGAATCCCCACTACTTTTTTAAATGGATTTTGTGAACTTGCAACAGCTCTATATACAGTAAGTAGATTTCAATGAGCATGTTTCAGAGCAAATATTTTCAGCCTTACTTTGCTAATTTAAGATGATCCTAGACTAATGGCAGATCAATCACAATAATAAATAGGGTAGGGCTAGGGATGTGCACGTAGTTTCACCCTAAGCCTAGTTTGGGGCAGAAATAACGGTTTTGCATGAAAATTTAAACCGTTGAAACTGCCAATGGATAAAAATTGTACACATTTTTAGAGAATTTTCAGTTTTGACAACAAATTTTTGATAAACATTCTGTTTTTAAGTTTCAAAACCTTGCTTTATCCTGTGAACCCACCCACCTTATCAGCAGAGCAGGTTTACTGTCTGGTTTGGTTCGGATTTATTTTTGTAAAAACAGAACATGCAGTATTCCGTGTAACAAAAAGATCAAAATGAGGGCACTGAAGAAAAAAATATTTTGCAATGGAACAACTAACTTTATATTACTAATGGACACTTCATTCCATTGCCTTGTGTTTCTCTAAATGTCTCCTATGTACAGCTGACCTTAAAATCACTAAAAACATCTCACAGACTAATCAAGGTGTTCTTTTTAAATCAATGTTGTGTTCTTTATGACTACAGGTAGTCGTTTAAAGATCACTGTGAAGTCACCCCTGGCTACAGACATATTCACGTTTGGTAGCAGCAGTAGAAACTTGTTTCTGTGGTAATAGGAGTCTTTAGCTGTACTATTTTATTTCTTTAATAATCTTTGGCTAATAATACACTTAGCGAAGTCCATGTTTCACTTTGTCAGCTAAGTGTATGTATTAGCCAGTCTGGCTCACAACTCCTCTTCTTCAAAAAAACGCACGAGGAAGGCGCAAGATTTGTGTGTTTATAGCCGACTCGCGTTATGATGTCATCAGCACGCGCTAACGTCCCCAAGCGCATGCACATTGACGCCACCACACACGAGTGAAATGGCAGCAATGTTACTGAAAAGGAAAGTTGGTTTTACAGTGTACATAGTCTTTAATAAAAATTAACACATGAACAATAGTTATTCAGAATATGTGCGATTATATACCTATCTATGCAAAGGCAAAATTATCTTGTTTGTGCTATACTGTATACTACAGTACCAGAATTCTGTCTGCATATTTATAGCATTAGCACCACTTGGGAGAGCAAACCCAGTGCAAATCACCTCCAGATCCAGCCCCCTCTTGATAGGTCACTATGGCTGCCATAGAAATAAATTGTTCAGAGACGTCGCACTGTTAGCAGGATTTTCAACCTGCTTCGTGGGCACAGCAGCACTGGTTATTTGTGCTTATTGTTTTAACCTATGGTGGGTTTGCATGATAGCAATAAAGAACTATGGGAAAAGTGTGTGAGGGGCATACAATTTAAAGTAATTGCTACCATGATTTATCGGATGAAAACTGGGCAAGTTAGTTGTTAAAGTGGGCACCAAAAGCTACAAGCAGCTTCCATCTAGAGGATGCACAGCATGAATAAAAAAGAAGAGTTACGCTATGTGTATGTAGTTCTTTCATATATAGTCATCAGTGATAAATCAGTAAGAATACTTTAAGCTATCTAATAAAAAAGCAATCTTTAAGGTCATTGCAGACATTGTTTAAAACAAGTTCAATGAACCATAAAGGGCCTTGAAACCTCTGGCACTCGAACTAGAACTACAACTCTCAGTAGTTGATGAGGTTTTAAAAAGAGTAATTTACCCTGAAGCAACTCTACTCTGTGCGCACAGCAGACATTGTAGGCCGCTCATAAAACAACATGTAAACCTGGAGCCTCATGCCATTGCTAACTTATTTATACATTTTGTTTTGTAAGCATTGTCCTTACATTGGTTTTCGAATGGCTGCTTGTTTCCCAGACATAATCATTGTTTTCTGTGCTTCCCTAAGTCACCCATGGCCAAATTCCTTCTGTTGAATCCGGAATGATAGGATGCATGGTGATGAATACATGAACAGTTTCTAATGTTATTGTGTGTAACACTGTTGTTTTCTCTCAAAATAGTATTGCAAATAGTCCCAGTGGGAGAAAATCATTATATATTATATATAATAATATATATATATATATAATATATATATATTATATATATATATATATATTGGATTTTCAAACTGACTATACCAGGCTTAAATCCAATTACAACTTGGTCGATTCTTGTGATATTGATACGGAAATTTACACTGGCTCTCATTTTACATTTTAATCAACACTGCATCTGATCAAGCCTGTTGTCTATTAAAAAAACACCTGGCTTTCTAGAATTAGTCACCTAAACAAAAGGAATAATTTCCAGGCTATATCTTGTGTCTGCAATGTGTTTACTCACAGTAACATAATACTACTGATCTTTCTTTAGGCATAAGTGTTAGTACAGACATACTGTGCCATGGCAACATAAAACCTTACCGAATAATTAATTTTGTCTTTGTTCCCTCTGGTTTCCACCAGACTACAATGTTTTATAATGGAAACCAACGTTCTGAACTTAAAGATGGTCCTTTAATGATTTACGGTAATCATTTCATTGTACAAGTGGACAGTCATAATAGCTATAAAGCAATGTAAGCCATTTCTATGACATTGTTCTCTATGACATTTGCTTGTCGGGAGTATCTTTTTCAAGGTCAGTTTGTATCCTCTCTAAATGTCTTTGAAAAGAATAAGTAACACTTTCAAGTTCAGTTTTAATGTGATGGAAGAGGCGGTTTGTTATGATTGCAAGAGACAAGGAAGGTTTCCTCCTTTGTATCAATCTAGCTTTTTCGTTTATATTCTCTCAATTATTATTTGAAGACTATATTCACTGGCAACCACTTTTAGAAGACTCTGTTTGACTGGTTGCCTATACCAAGGGAGTGGCAGCCACTGCTGCTAGAAAGGCTTTTGGTTTCTACCACTGCTCCTCGTGCATGAATATTGTTCCTTTTTTTTTATTGCTGCTTTCTTTTAGTGGGCTGCTCCGGGTGCGTCAGTGTTGGCCATGTCACTGTCAAGGCTGACCTTGCCTTCCCGAAGTGGAGCGTTGCAGCGCCTCATGGTGGATCGCGGCGACTTTGTGTATGCTCTCTTGCTGGCATTTCCATGTTGGCCGCAGTCCGGTTTTTGGGGGGTTTTGTGCATAAAGTCCCTTTTCCCCCTCCCCAGGTGGTGCTTGCGTGGTTTTTGCCTTTCGTATACCGTATATCCAAAGATTAACAAACAAATAGCCAAATACAAAAATTAAAGCACAGCTACGAGCACAAAGTGTTCGGTGTTTGGGAAGGTCAAACGGACAGCGTTGGCTGTTTACCCGGTGCCATAGATCGTCCATGGTTGGGGGCTCCGCCCTGAGTTCCCCATTCGGGGACCAAATCTCAGGACACCAAATCCCCCAAACTTACAAACGAGAAAACAGTAACATAACAGGCTGTGGCAAATCCGCAAATTTTTAGACCAAAGCTGGATTCCCACACAAGCGTACCCCCTCCGAACGTCGAGGTAACATGGACATTTTACTCGCAGATTCGATGCTCGCCTATGGCTTTAATGGAGACTTTACTCGCAGATTCGATGTTGGCGCCTAGATACCATGTACATTTTACCGCGGATTCGACCGTTCGAACATTCGATAAATCATCGAAGTCTGGGAAATATCGAAAGTCGCGTCCGAGATAGTTCGAGAAGTCCGGGTCCGTTCGAACTCGAACAGTTCGGCTCGAACTCGGGTTCGAGTTCTATGCCATCCCTAGTGGACATTCCCTTTAAATGTTTTTATGATGTCATGTATAGTGTGGCTATTTTCTTAATATTATATCACTAATCACTAGGGGTATTTAGTATTTGCAATTGCACTGTTTTTTTGAGCTTGATAAAGGTCGATTGACAAGGGGCGAAACGTTGCTACTGGTGCACTTTGCACATGTTTTAATAAATAAATATGTATGTATGTATAATTTTATTTATAATTGGGTAAGCCACAACAAAGGGATAAATGCAAGCCATTCTAACGATAGAGAAATATTAAATACAATTTCATACATCTGTTAAGAAAGCAATATATAAATTATGTATAAATTGATACATATTAAAGTGCAACATGCCTCGACACATTAGGAATAAGATCCCTGCCCCGAAGAGCTTACAATCTACAAGTAGGAGGGACAAACATACAGATACAAGTGGGGGATGGGTACAAATTGCTTATAAGTGCTAACAATTCATTTGTCGTGCTGATGCTCAGAATGGTAGGATAACAATCTAGATTTGAAAGCATTAAGGATGTCACCAGGCAAAGGGAGAGTTCAAGGTAGGGAGCAGCAAGAGTAGAGTGAATGGTTAAGGCTGGGTACACACCAGCAGATATTTTCAGCCGACTGATTCACGGGACTTTCGGTCGGTCGGCTGAAATGATCTGCTGTGTGGGGGCGGCTGGCAGCGGGCAACCTCGATTGTTGTTGTCGGATTGGATGTGATCGGGACAAATTTGTGCGACCGACGGACAAATAGTCCAATGGACAAATAGTCCCTTGCGTGTACCCCGCCTAAGGTGGAAGCAGCATTTAAAGGTTAAAGCAGGTATTAAATATGATTCTTGTTGATGGGAAGCCACCCTATGGAGAAGTATCGGGGTGCGGGTTTTCTTTGGAGAGAGCGAGATGATCTGAGCTGCCAGTTTAGATAGACTGGATAGAGTAGAGGGCGGGAGTTCCAAGTAGTAGAATGTTAGAGTTGTCAAGACTAAAGAAAAGTTGGTGAGTTTCGTATACTGCATGAGCCATATTAAATTCCTTAATCTACTGAAGTTAGATGTAATGTTTTTAATGTTTTTGCTTCCAGCGAAGGTTCTGTTAACACGATTATTTTTAACATAAAGGGATAGGGTGTTGGGATTCACTAGGTAAGTTCAAAAACTAATGAATCAGTAATGCTCAGACATAGTATAGTTGACAGTGCTTTATAACTAAGGGTACTGGAAAAGCAGTAGTGTTTAGTAAACCTCACGTGCTAATTACTTAGACAGTGCTACTTTAGTGTTTATTTGATTTGCATACATCTGGTTGCAGGTCATGCATTCATAATTGTGGAGCCCGCAGGCCTTATAAACTGACAGAAAATAGCTGCTTCTGAAAATACTCGCTGAAGGCTACATGGGGTAATTTTTGACCCATTTATTTCCAGTGACTGATTGATAAATGTCCCCCCACAGTAAATAGCCTGTGGCATTATGCAATGCAGTTAAACAAAACCATTAAGATGCAAGAGCTCTTTGTAGGATACTGCGGATCACTGTGCAGAAAGGAAAGCTCTTATCCTCAATAATACATTAAGTTCTTTACCTGTATCAGGGAAGGAAGCTTAAGATAAAAATGTAGCAATCACAAAATTGCTTTTTTCCAGATTATAGCTGGAAACATGTCAAATTAACCTATCCACATTTCTGATTTATACTTTTTCCATTTTGTTCTGTTTTGTTGTTGTTGCTCCCTTCTTTTGAAAATAATGAATATACCAGAGAAACAGTTTAACCCAAGTAGGAGGATGGACTTTGTAACATGATCACTTTATGCGCAGCATGAATGATACTGAAATAAAAAGGAGATCCTTTTTTGTCAATTTCCTTCACAAAGATAACGAAATAAACAGCAGTGAGTAGGCTGCTTCGGTACATTTCCCAGAACAAAGTCTGCAAAACGCAGCAAGATAATATACTTTGAAATAGAAATGAGCTGGGGTTTTATCACTAATAGTCTGATCCAAGAGAGGAAGGGGGGATATAGGGCTCCACCTCTGCAACTTCGATTCTGCATAAAGTGCACAGACACACATTATCAGCATTGCTGTCTGCACTTTCAATTTCATAAATAATAAAAGAAATCTCTTCTGTAGTAATTGCTTTGCCCTTACTTCAGGATTTTCAGAACACCACCACTAGAATCTGTGTGAGCGTGAAAGTATAGTGAAAGTGATACCGTACTATATAATTAGAACACATATGTGTTACACCACAGAATTCCCTAGGTGCAATTCATAATGCTGGGATTCAGGTCTGCTCTTTGCAATATCATTGTTTTCCTGAAAATGTTTCATGCCTTTAACTAGTTATATTTATTTCACTTAGTATTCTCTAAGTATTAATATTGCCTTGTAAACCTAGTAATCTTAGTACACAAGTTGTCCTTTATCAGCAGCACACATACAGGGTTATTCAATAAAAGTTCTTATCGTTTAAAATGGTGCTAATTTTGCCCCAACCAATCAGATGTTAGCTTTCAAATGTTAACTAAGTTCTCATTGGTTGGGGAAAAAATTAGCACCATTTAAACGATAAGAACTTTATTGAATCTCCCTGATAGTTAGTAACAAGAGGAGGTAAATCAGGGCAATCTATTTATATATTGGTTGTCGGTCTCTTAACAATAGTCACTTGCTGGGCTAACGGATTATTAAGTAGGATTTGGGTAAACACAGTCATAGAATAAAACATGTGCCATCAAATACATAGTTATAGTTAAAATAATTAGCGTACTAGGTGAAAATAATAGTTGGTCTGTTTGAGTCATTCCAGACCCTTATCTCTAACTTTTTATAATAACAGGAGCCTATACAGCCACATGAAAAATGAGACCAGATGATGCATTTCCACAGTACTGCACAGTACTGCAGCTAACGACTAACAAGTATATTGTGACTTATTAGGGAATGTAGTTCTTATGTCAATACATTGGAATAAAATAATAAATAGAAAGGGCAATGCACCAGAGATGCTGTTGCACTTCAGATGTAATAGATCAAGAGCAGTCATGAGGCATCGTGGATCCTGTTGATCTTTTGTTGGCAAAATTGGTTTATTACACTTTTGAGACGCTCCTGCAAACATGGCCGGTGTATTTCTTTCAAAAAATTGTGTGTGCTCTTCTGCCTCTGTGATGTATAAAGTGGACGTGGCCCACTATTACAGGATAGGACCTAAAAGCATTGATGGTGTGTGGGAAAATCTAAACTTATGAGCTCAAAGCTATAGTAAGTATTTATACTACTCAAACTAGAAACATAACTTAAGAGCTTCTTTGAACAAATATTACTCCTGAACAGTTACTTTAACAAATATATTATCACTTTTGCATATTTGCATTTTAGCAATATTTATTAGTGTTGTATTAAGATTCAGTACCATATATAATCGAGTATAAACAGAGTTTTTCAGGCTGTAAAATCAGCCTGAAAAAAACGACCAGTTTATACTCGAGTCAGTAAAACTTATTGGAAATCCGGAACACGCTGCTTGCTCCCACGCCCCTATACTGGCGCGCCGGCTTACGTTCACTGCCTGGCAACCAAATAATGGCATCAGCAGGACTTGAGTATAGGAAGCGTGGGAGCGAGCGAGCAGCGCCTGAATTCTCCTGAAAGTTACTGTAGAAAGGAGCGCCAGGAAAGGATGCCCAAAAGAGTAGCCAGGGAAGGATGCCACAGAAGGTACCCACTGAACTGGGTGGGAGGGGTGCGGCTCAGATGTTGGAAACTAAAACTCCCAGCTACTAATGCTTGCTGGGGAGTGCATCTGGAGATGGCCAAGGCTTTAGTAGTCTTTTAATGGATAGCAGGATTCTCAAACAGTAAAGCAATATCCAGGATGGCTATTACTGTATGGAAATTGCGGTCCATTTAAAGGCAACTAAAAAACACATACAGAATCAGAAGGTGAATATTATCTATTGTTGCCTTCTGATTCTGTAATGTTTGAGGCTTTAGTTGCCCTTTAAACGGACAACAGAATTCCTATAATGTAGTCCCATATAGTAATGGCCATACTGGATTTAGCTATTATTGATGGGACTTACTGGATGGGAATTCTGCTGTCCATTAAGGGCAAATAAAGCCTTAAAACAATACAGAATCCGACGGCAGTGTGGTTATATTCTACCCTGGTTTATACCGGTCGATACTTTTATTAATTTTTTCTGGTAAATATGTATTTCGATTTATACCCGAGTAGTACTACGGTATGTGAAATTCTTTATAAAAGCAATATTCTAATTTGTCTTCGGGCAAATACCCATATGAGCATTGGTGTAAACCTCTATTTACCCATTTTAAATAAAAGATAATCAAAAGTTTATAGTTGTGGCACTTCCTACCTCCCACATGTCTTCCATCTATCACAAAGAACTATAATTCATCAGATATGTAAAGAAATACAACTGAGATTTGGATTCAGGATTTTGAGAGATGTTCATTGATTCTGGTAATAATAAGGAACTATCTTTCAGTCTGTCTCTCTCTCTAATGTAACTAACTTTGTGTAACATACATCAATTCAACGCCACTCCTCAAATCGATTGTAAATTCGAGCAAGGCAATCTTTTGTTGCAAAATGAGTGGTTGTCAGAATGTAACCATCCACTATTATCTATCCATCCATCTATCTATCTATTTGTCCATTATCCATATATCCATCATGCCTGTTAATATGATTAAACAGAATAGTTGCATGAAATTTTGATTCAATTCTACACTTTAGATCAACACATTTTGGTCAATAAAATGCTAAAACAGTATGGGAGTTGAAAGAATTGTGTTTCTCAGTAGAAAAAAGGGCATTAACCAGTCCACTGATTGACCCGCATATGGCCGTCAACATTCCATCCATATCTTCTTTTAATCTATCTATTCATGGTGATATATTTGCTATTTTTGGAAAATGGGAAGAAAGTAAATGTTTATTAGGCGTAAAACCATTCCGCTCTTATCACAATTAACAATTGTACATTCATGTGCACCAACACACAATAGAAAAACAGTAGCTATAATCTAGGGTCACGAAAAGCAAAATCCTTTTTTATCAGATACATAACATTTAAATGAATTTGGGACAAATGAAACAAATATTTTAGTCCTGTAATCTTTATCTGATAATTTAAATAATATATCTAGTATTTCTTGAGAGAAAATGCATTTGTGTTGCTTTTGGTTAATAATAAAGATATATTAATTGATTCAGGATGCACAAGCAAGGTACGCTCAATTAATATATTTATGGGTTTTCAATTATAATGATTTTATTAACAAACTAAACACTATTGTATTCAAATATTTAAAGAGGATAATGATTAAATCTCTGTATAAAAAATCACAGCTGGGCGGCTCTGATTTTCTTAATTAGCACAAATAGCTTGTTTTGGAAGTTGCAGGTATTTATGGTGACACCCTATCGAGGAGGAATGTGTTATACATTAATGTAGGACCTACGGCATATCTCTAAGCAACATGTAAATACAGAAGTAGTATCCCAATAGCTGTGTCCTTAACTGTCAAGCAAATAATTAACTAAGAAAGGAAGGAACATTTATCACCAACGACTTCATTTACATGGCAGATAAAAAAGCTTTCAGAACAGGATAATCAAACTATTATTGTTATACCAATTACTGGGAAAGAATCAATAGATGTGTAGCACTATGGTTAATGGTAAGGAAATACAAGGAAAATACAGGTATTCACTGCCACCTTAGGTAATAGCTGATCTGTTAATTACAGCCAAGTCGTACAGACATGCAGGCCATGCAAAGAAAGGTGCAGATTAATGCAATTTCATCATGGATGATTTTAGTGTCTATTTTTGTAGAAATTCTAAATCTCTGCTGTAAATTAATTCAACAGTACTTAAAAGGAATGGAGTGATCACTGACATCTCCTAGTAATCAATAACCCTGCATTTCTATCAAATCATTTAATCATAGAAATCCATAGCCCATCTGAATGGACCCATTTGTCCACATGCAAAAGTCTATTCCATCCTTTTGCAACCACATTTTCCCCCATACAAGTCACAAACTCTATCCTTTACCCATGCAGTACTACTTTAACAACCACCAGTATACGGGTTGCTTTAGGGCCCAAAACGAAAGTAAAATACACTTAAGTATATATTTAACTTAGACTAATTTTACATTTTATATTAGTGCTTTAAATGCATTTTTTTTGTGTCCACAAGTAAACCCATGTGCACAAGAGATCAAAATGAAATAAGAGTAGCAGTCGTCTCAAATAATTGTATCTATACTAAAATATGAGTCATCCGTGAACGAGCTTTGTAATATCAAAAATATCTCTGTAAACACTCTGTTTGCCTGGCAAATTTTGATCCTGCTGTTCATACGCAGTGATGTATTTGCAGAAAAAAGGCATGACAAGAACAAAACACAGCCCATGCAATAATGAATACCTAAGATTTTGTAAACTGTTAAAGAGGCCAGACCATTAAATTGCATGTGGCAAATATACACCTGCAAGATATTCTGCCTGCATGCTGTCCTCAAGGGCCACAATGACTGTTTCTCTGCTGCCTCCTCTGTCATACGTGCAGCCTTAAGAGGAAGCAGCAACAACTGACGAAGAGGGTGGCAGAAGAGTGCAGGCTGAATCTCTCTTTTAGACGAAAAAAGAGTGAAGTATGTATTGAGGGGTCAGGATGAAGGGGGGTTTTGAGGGTGTGGAAGGCATTAATAACAGACATGCCCTTTAAACCAGTAAGTAGTTTTCTGGTGTTTGGGGGGGGGGGGTTGTCTCCTGCATGAAGCAGATTTTAGCTTTAGTGTAAAAGGGCAATTTAAACCTAAGAGACAAACTCTGGTTAATATACTTATGCTGGCCCTACACTTCCAGACATCTGGACAACATCTTGCCCAATCATTTTTGCGGTCGACATTTAACGTAAATGAATGGCCATGATGCGGATGTTGTGGAAACATTGGGAGCCACACTTTTTAGGTAACAGATGCGGGCAATCAAACTACATATGAGTGTGTATATGCGCCAGCAGTCAACTATTAACTAACTAAAAGAAAGAAGTTAAGATGCCCAAACACTAGAATTTTACCTGGTTATGTTGCGTGGCTTCCTCTAGAATGACGCAGTAACGTTGCAAGGTAAGAAATTGGAACCATGGCCCAGTACTATTGTTTAAGCGCAAATTAACACCAAAAAATGCATTAATTGAAGAAAGGAAGGTAAAAGAGCTAGGTCTTATAGCTTATGTTCTTCAATGATCCACAGGAGCCAGAAGGAACACACCAAACTTACCCCTGGTTTGTGCTCCTCCAGGGCTTTTTTTCGTTCAGTTCCACAACTCCATCTATGATCCCTTGAACCTAATTAAGATACCTTCAAGCCTTTGAATTGTCCTCTTACTAAGTACTGTGCTGACTGCAACACTGTAAATTTATGTGGTTGAAAAAGAGAGAAGACATGTGCCATAATGTCATCTAACTGATTAAGTATGCTTGTGAAGGTTCTCATTCATCCAGGTCATGGTATATCTGTTGATTCAATAGATCAACTGGACTTGAAATGTAGTTCTTGAAGACGTTTCGCTAGGTCATCGACTGGCTTTCTCAATTCAGAATGACTTGTACAAGATATTGTGGCAATTATGTACCTGGAAAATCCCAATTAGCATATCACAGCCAGGTGTTAAGGGTGTGATTAGATAGTGGCTAAGAGTGTATATAGGACCGCCCAGAGTAAGGTGTTAAAACAGCATTGTACATGGGCGACAGTGGTGTCGAACCCCCCCACCTCTATTTAGGTTGGTTTCTTTATTTTCACATAAATGGCCCCTTAAACACTCTCTTGAAACCAGTCACGTTCCTTCGCCAGTATGTTAACATTACAATACTTCAAAGGTATGTCCTTATCCTTAAGATGAGATACACTGTGAGGTCCTGACACGAGGAATTGGCTCTCTGTGCTGGGCCAACGTGATGCAGTTGCTGTTTGGTCTCCCCCACATACAAATCAGAGCATTCTTCACTGCACTGCACCGCATATATGATTGTCGATTTTCTTGTGTTTTGGTATGGGTCTTATGGATCTACCAATTGCTGCTCAGGTGTTTTGGTTTAAAGCAGACAGGGATACGAGTTTTTGAAAATTCTTCTTAATTTCTCAGAGACCCCTGCTACATATGGGTAGACCATGTTCTCCTCCTGTCTTGCTTTTCCCTTCACTGTTGGTATTTGTGTTCTTTTCTTCTTCTATTCTTTGACAAAGGCCCAGTCTGGATATCCACAAGTTTTAAGGGCTCCTCTGAGTGTTCATTCTTTAGGAGAACATCCCACTAGCACAGAGGCGAAGGCTAAAGAAATGAAACACTCAGAGGAGCCCTTAAACTTGTGGATATCCAGACTGGGCCTTGTCAAAAGAAGTAGAAGGAAGAAAAGAACACAAATACCAACCGTGAAAGGGGAGGAAAGCAAGACAGGAGGAAGAACATGGTCATCCCATATGTAGCAGGGGTCTCTGAGAAATAAGAAGAATTTCAAAAAACATCGTATCCCTGCCTGCTTTAAAACCGAACAACACACTGAGGCAGCAATTGGTCATCCAAAAGACCCAATACCAAAAACAGAAAAGACATCATATATGGGTGCAGTGCAGTGAAGAATGCTTGATTTGTATGTGGGGGAGACAAACAGCAACTGCATCAAAGTATGGCCCAGCACAGAAGAGCAATTCCTGGGTCAGGACTCAGCAGTGTATCTGCATCTTAAGGTAAAGGACATACCTTTGAGATTGTAATGTTAACATACTGGCGAAGGAACGTGACTGGTTCAGAGAGCGGAGTAGGAGGCCATTTATGTGAAAATAAAGAAACCAAGCCTAAAAGAGGGTGGGGGGGTTCGACACCAACTGTGGCCAGTACAATGCTGTTTTTAACACCTTACTTGGGCGTTCCTATAAAACTCTTAGCCACTATCTAATAACACCCTTAACACCTGGCTGTGATATGCTAATTGGATTTTACAGGGTACATTAATGCCACAGATTCTTGTACCAATCATTCTGAATTGAGAAAACCAGTCGGAAGACTAGCGAAACGTCTTCAAGAACTACATTTCAAGTCCAGTTGATCTAATTGAATACAAACAGATCTACCTGATTAAGGTAGTAAAGATGATGAGACCGATACAAGAGCTTTTAAATAAGTACACACTTATTGTCAATTGTGCTGCTCTCCATTCCATTATGCATGCCCTTGTATCAGAGAAAGCCGCAATAATGATAGTACATGACATACCAGCTTATCTAAGTTACAGAAAAATAATAAATTGACTTATATGTTGCAAGAGTTCCTTGTTCAATATTATGCTTTAATTCTAGCATTTCCGGATCCTCAAATGGTTATTTCCAAACTTCTAGCTAGATCAGGTCACTTCTGAATATAACAATATATGAAATGAGCATTGACTATACTAAACAATACGTCTATATCCTAAATAGTAAAACCTACAAGTCCCTGTTCTTTTAATAAGGCCGATTTACCATAGTAGTTTTTACAGAACCGGTGAACTAAACACTGCAGGGTTATTTAATAAAGTCTTATACGTTTAAAATGTGCCAAATTTGCCCCAACCAATCAAATCTATTTTAACATTGAAGCTAACAAAATTGGGGGCAAAATTAGCACCAATTTAACGATAGAACTTTTATTGAATCTACCTGTAGGCTCTATTTTGTATGTGCACTATATTATAATTGGTCACCACTTGCACTTTGCAGGAAGAGCCCTTTGTGCCATTATGGGTTATCATGTGTAACCACGGAAAACCTCAGTCAGATGACTACAGTTGTCTTGTCCCTGAAGCCATCTAATTGTATGTTAAGGGTTATGATTAAATGTCAGGGGCATACTTGAACCAGTTACTGTTTCTACACCCTGCAATACAATACTGGCAAATGTATGAAGTCTGAGGAGTAGAGGGTCTTTAAACTGAACGTGGGAGTTTGTTAAGTTCTAATTACTAATGCAGTGATAATTCTGTTGTGGTGGGGGTCATATTTGATTTAAATAATAAATAAAATATACAATTGTAAGCAGCAGTTTGCAAATGTACCAAATACCCTATTTAATTTTGTTTTTTATGATATATAAGTGTTGTTTCTGAAACTGTCCATTTATATATATATTATTTTTATTTTATTGTATTGTATACTTCCATTTCTATCGTCAGGAGAAGCAGGGGGTTGTGAAAGTTGACCAAAGACCGAGAAGGAATATAATAGCTAGACTGGTGTGAAAAGCCTAATTTATTGCTGAAAGATGCACTCACCTGATAGGCAGTGAGAAAGGATTTGATATGTATGAAACCTTGGCATACTAATGACAAATCTTTCCAGCTTCAATCTGACAAAATGCCATGTATTGCTCTGCTGGAATGATCTTTATTGTAGGTTTTAGATTTACAAAGGAGGGGAAAAGAAATGTTGATTCCTTCAGTGGGGGGTTTAAGAAACTCATTAACTGACAGAAAAATACATGAGCTTTTAAATTTTTCCTTTCAAAGGGAAAGATATTTCTTTCAGCTTAGATTTCAGGCATGGAGGTGAATTAGAATGATATTAACTATTATGCTTAGACCTGGAATAAATATACATTTTGGACCACTTTAATTTAGGGATTTGGAGGGGTACAGAAGACCACAATGTTTTACCTTTACCCGGTTTTAAATAATTAATAAATCCTTCAAATACTCATTATAAATAGATCAAAGCTTTGGATTTATCTCATTACAAAAGCATTCATTTAGATCAAAATTTACCACCCCCAAGTCCTGTGATTTTTCACTTTGTATTTTCTTACATATTAACATCAAAAGATGTTATAATTCAGATAAGATCTTCTGTATTTTTCCCCTTACCTAAACAACATTCACACTATTAGGTGCCTTACTTATCTGTGCTAAAGTAAAAATTATATTAAAGAAGTTTTCCTAATGAGAATTAAGTTAGGTAAAATAAATAAAAAATTCTTTAGGTGTGTGTGTTTTAATGATTTGCTCTTTTTTACAATAGCGAATAGCCAAACATTTCACTCATGTAGAATCAAAATTACATTTGAAAACAAAGTTGTTTTTTTAACAGCTTGCAAATTTAAAAGTAAAATGTTTACCTACCTTAGCAAATGTTAATTGTTTGAAACTGCTGCTCTTTTTCCATTGCAGGTGAGTGAAGCCACACATTCACCTGAAAAAGACATTGAGAAGCAAAAGCGTTAAAACATGATAAGACAACTTGCAGAAATGTTACTTACATTTCAGTACAGATAAACATTAAATATAGTCAGTAGGGGCTACTGTAGTCGGATCATAGTTAAAATCAAAACTTTTATGGAAACAATATAAGCATTAGGACAGCTTATTCAAACAGGATGGGAATATTACTAACTTCTCCCTACGTGTTTTGTGGCTCACATGCCACTTCCTCAGTGGGCTCCTGAAGAAGTGGCATGTGAGTGACTATTTATTGTTTATCTATACTTGCAAGCCGGTCGGAAAAAAGAGCTTATTACCAGGTGTGTGAGCAGTGGATCTGATGAAGGAGAGTCACGTGGTCCTTGAGTTTTAGTTTATTTTTATTACATTTTCAGTGTTTTAATTTACTAAAGTAAAATTGAAATAAAAACACACAATAAGAAAGAACAAACAGAGTTCCTTTCCAAAATTGGATTTAAAAAAGTTTTGAAATTCAAAAAGAGCCCAATAGTTGAAAAACCTTTAAAAATCACTTACCAAAATTTTCACACACAAACTGCAGTCCACATCTATTTACTATATTATCAATATTTCAATATTTATGATATGATATTCAATGGAATTTGGAAATACGGCGAACCAGCCTATCATTTCTACCAAGTTTATTAATAGGAGATATGCCTTTTTAATGTTCTTTTATGTTTATTTTACATATTGCAGCCTTAAAAAAAAAGAAAAAAAAAGTTTTGAATTTACTTGATTAGAAGACAAACCTAAAGTGTGGCACTTGTATTTATTTTATTTTTCAGTTAAACATTGAGCAAGCTGAATCAATTTTTACCCAGCTGTGCATCCACCCCCTTGTAAATCTAAAAATACTTTTTTGCACATATGAACCGTGATATTAACATAACCAACATAAATGTGCATAGTAGTCACTGGATCACTGCTGTCACTCTGTAACAATTAAAGAGTCTATCTATTATCTAGAAGCGCTAACAAACTAAGCATTTTTTTTACATTCCTTTATTATTTTGGATGAAACTGGAATGCTCAGAAGAATCCACAGGATTACAATGGAATAGAAAGTTCAGAAGTAAACACAGGAAAGAACATTCAAACTCTCTGCAGTAATGGCGCTGATGGAGGATTTACCAGGATCCCAAGCTACAAAGCATAATGCTAACTACCGAGACACCATGGAACCCTGAGAGCAGGCCATGGCATTTGCATGTAAGTATCTAGGCCACAAATGAACAGAATTGTTCCATTCACAGGGATGTCACCCTGTGCACCAGAAATTTTCCGGTCGTGGCGGCTTTACAGCACTGAACAAAGTGGAAAAGAGGGGAACAGAACGAAGAAAAAATATCACAGAATGCCAGAGTGAAACTACAGTCAAAGTTTTTTACTGGGTCAGCTTTATTATGTTTATTTCTAATGGGAATACAAAACAATTGCTTAGGAACATAGTAAAAAGTGAAAACTATGGTGTATACAAAGTAAAAATAAATAAATAAATAGAACAACCTGGGGAGGAAGGGAGGGAGGTACGATTGATAATTCCTACCTACCAATATTGTTTCTGTGGAGGAGCTTCCTCTTACATTAAACTCTATCTTTAATACAGGAAGGCCAGGGCACTTAACTGGTAGACAAAAACTGTTCATCGTGGCATCCTCAGATAAGATTTAGAGGTAGAAAACAATCAACCAAAATCCCTGGTGTACTTTTCATAAAAAAAATTAAAAAATTACAGTGTACTTATCCTTTAAATGTATGTATACTACCCACATCAAATGTCCATTTTGCACAGGAATGTCAAATTAAACCTAAAAAGACTCATTATGCAAATGCATTGTTTTAATTAATTATTTGACTAACAATTATTGTCCTACTCAATATTCCCATACTGTAGTTTTCAAATGATTTGATTCACATGAAAAATAATGTGTAAAAAAACATCTTAAGTATAGGGAGCCCTAGGTGCATCTTATTAACATACAAGAGGAAACAGCACAGACAAGATTCTAATCAATAGGCACCCAGCATGTCCAATTTGGCCTCCTCGATCACTGGGATACAAAAGGGGGGGAACTGAAATCCACTAGAGCTGACACTGACACTTTCCAGCTTAGTAGTGAAATTTGCCCCCCTACGAAGGCACATGGAACATGTTTTTTTAAAATGTAGTTTTAATTTCGTTCTCCTTTAAGGAAGGAAAATTCTCAACATATCTTATTAGGCGCCCAGTGGGTGTAGTTAGCACAGGGCACATGCCCCAGGTGGAAAAGTTGCACCTTTAGGCTTTTCAGGAAAAAAAAAAAAAAAAAAGACATCAACTGAAACTACCTGGAAGTAATGGACAAATAATATTTATGTAAGTCTGTAGGGGCACATATATTTATTTACCAGTCAGTGCGGGGGGGGGGGTGTGTGTGTGAGAGGGGGAATGGGGGAGGGGCGGCAAATATATAATAATCTATTAGTCTGTAGTGCATAAAGTCTGTGTGGGCAACTTAGATTTGCCAGTCTGTGTGGCAAATTAGATTTGCCGTCTGTGTGGACAACTTCGATTTGCCAGTCTGTGTGGACAACTTAGATTACCAGTTTATATCGTCTCTGTATCTATATCTGTCTATCCATCTACTTCCTGTCCATTTATCTTATATCTCTGATGTCTGTTGTCTCTCCTTATATTTTCTATCGTCTGCGTTACATGTCTGTCACTCTATGGTTTTGCCTGTATCTCTGTTCCTTCGTCATTCCCTCTCAAAGTACCTAATGGGTGTGGCTAAATTGGAGAGGAGAAATGAGAGTGGCTTAAAAATGTGCCACGGTGCTTCAGGGGGTGCCACAGATCTTTTTAATTCCTAGCTTGTCTCTGTATTCAGCCCTAACAAAGTATGCATTTGTTGTTAATTGACGGTAGTGAAAACATTGATGAGCTTCTGGGGATGGGTGTAATTGTATAACTAATAACTGGATGTATTGAGTGTGCAGTAAACCATGGTTTTGTGATTCCAAAACAAGTAATACGGTTTTTGTTTTAGTTAGTCATTATCATTGAAAACAAAACTAAGTTTTATTCCTCAAGTTCAGAAAACATCATAAGGCAAAACGCATGTAATGATTACTCAAAGATTATAGTTTGCCAGTTTAAATCAGTGCTTCTCATAATTTGTTCTTTCTAACGTAAAAACCTTTTCCCTTAGTACTTCATTTCCTTTTTTCCCCAGTTGTAGATGTTTATCGATGTACCCAAAGACGCTTACTCACAGTATTATACATTTACTTTGATTGTTCTGTCTGGGACTAGCCGAAAAAGTTTTAAGTATTTACAGCCAGTGCGTATTAAATTTTCCTAACATTTCAGCAATAGTTTGGAAGCAGCTAATGTTCAGATCTAGGAGTTTTAGTGTAAACTTGTTCCCTGAAATTATTACAGTTCTTGAAGTAGGATTGCTGAAAATTTAAATTTTTTATTGAAATTTGGACATAATTCAGAAGGTTTCTATGAAGATTTGTTTTCAATCTGCATTGCTCACACGATATGCAGGCACATAGGATGTTTTTATACCCAGTGGATATACTGCTCAAGTAACAGTAGATTCTCGCTTCTTAAATGGAGCATATTAAGCCACTGAAAACAGTCATGCATGCATTGCTGTGAGGCAAGGGACGTAACTGCAGCATAGGAATTAGCTTTTTTTTTTTTTTTTTTTTTAAAGGGGTAAAAGAAAATGCTATATTGTGTCGTAGATAATTGTAAACAGATAACCAACACAAAAATACTGTAATTAACAAGCTGTTTGAGAAACTGATGAATACTCGGCAATTTCATTTGGGTTTACAAATGTACATTATTGATTTTTTCCTAGACAGGTAATAAACATGTCAATTTAACATACTGAACTTTAGTTTACAACTTTAGCTCATGTTCATCACGAATTTGAGTAAAAATACAGCACACATGCAAGACTATAAATGCAATCAGCTCACCACATCTCCTATAGGACTTTGGTTGCCCAGATGTCTGTTCCTGGACATAAATTCAAAATAAAGGTGTAGTTAGAGCAACCCAAAAATTAGCAACCCCGCAGGTTTGCTATAAAACAAACATGAATTTATGTTGCACACCATGACATGTTCGACAGTCTAGGTCCTTGAAGACCGTCCGAAACATGTCGTGGTGTGCACAATAAATGCCCGTTTGTTTATAGCAAAACTGCGGGGTTGTCTGAGTTTTGGTTGCCTCATACTACACACGTTTATTTGAATGCAAGACTATATTCAATGACACTTCAGGTTACCCTATAAAGGCACTTTTCATGGAGCTTATCCCCAATCCACAATTATAAGCACCAAGAAAAATATGTCTGATTTCCCCCCCAAGTTTCCTTTAGGTATGCCTCTTACATTCCAAGCAAAAAACCTACTCAATAGGAACGGACGTCACAGATAGCGTTATGCTCCAAGATAGTGATATTCCCTAAGAATTCCAGTGTAACCTGAACAATGCAAAAAAAAAAAAAAGGGGCAGTAACTAACACCCCACATAATGATGAAAACTATTTTCCCCCCTTCCCTATAACAGCACTTTTCACACTTCATGGTTTCAAAATATCTTATGGGGGGACGACTCATTTAACATTTTAAACAATTTATTACAAATTTCCCCCTTACATAACCTTTGTAAACTGTGATACTGTCCAGTTGATACTTTTTATTGGGTACAAGACAGGAGTAAGCTTATGTCCAAATAATTGAGACCTTTCCTGCATAAGTAACTCAACCTTTATTCAAAAATACTCATTTGTATGAATAGGAAAAGGTATATCAGAGAGATTGGAGTTACAGATTTTAGACAACAAATGGAAACCTAATGGTTAACAGTTGAAATCATCTTAAATCCTGGTTTGTTAGTTTTCACATCCCCTAAACCAATACTTGTAAGTTGTTTTGTATAAAAAAAACTCAGTCTGTCATTTCTGGGACATGCACACCATAAAGGCTGTGTGTCTCAACTACTGGCATAAAACATGCAATACACCTAAGGTATAGCTTCATTATCTGATTTGCAGACATGATATGTTTCGACTTGTTAGATCAGTGTAAGATTCATGGTTCTATAGGATAGGATTGGGAGCACATAGAAATTATGTGGGATACAGTGGATAAAAAATCTTAACACACCCTACAAAATTTCAGGGTTTTGTACAATAAACAAAAAAAACAAAGGAAAAAGCTAAAAGCATAGAAAAAGTTACAAAGAAATATTATCAAATTACTTGGTGGAAGAGCTTGATGATTTTATTACAGCATTGGTTGTTTTGGATAAAAGTCTTGGCTAGTTTGCTACTATTCATGCCAATATCAGAAGAAACGTTCACTAGTGTATGGGCACATATAAAGGCCCTGTAGGTAGCTGTATTATTGGGAACCAATGAGGTGTCAGGAGATGGGAGGTGCTGGATGGAAGGCACATGTTACAGGGTGGGTCTGCATTAATGACCAAATATATACATATGGGTAGAGACATTATTTGTAAGAGTGTGTGTACGCTATTTATGTGGGTATGTGAACAATCACCCAGTACCAGAGGAATGATATATGGTCAGTGAAACCTTTGGTTTAAATTGAATTGGAATCTCATTTTCGGAACTTCAATAGGTTCCACTGTCATTACAAAACTCACCAGGTTTTTATTCTGAAATCAACAGCGAGTCATATGTACTTCAGATTTCACTGAAATGCCCTGAATTTATGATATAAAGCTAGAGCTGCTGTCCCCAGCTTTAAAGATAAATAGAAAAATTATATTTTTCTCTGAATATGGGCTAATTTAATTTCACTGCCTGCTGAGGTAGAAGACTTTGGACATAGCACTTTTCTGATGAATTTGCAACAAAAAATATACAGGTTTTTCAACTTTATTGAACCCTCAGAGTCCCATTTAAAAAATAAATGTCTTTATTTTGCCACAATTGAGACGTTTTGCTGCACACGTTCTAGGGGGTGGGGGGTGGGGGGGAGAGATTTACATTTAGGTGTTAGGGGAAACTGGAAAAGCAGGTGCGTTCTTTTGAAATGACATTTCAAAAATGACGTTAAAAATAGCTTTGCAATGCTTTGCATTACAAACATACAGACGTGTAAGCAAAAGGAATCCCATGTATTCCAATATGAAATATAGTGTTAAAGTTGGTGAATAGCTAAAACAACTGAAATAGAAACAATGCCGGAATTGTAAAGAAAATAGAGGAACCAGAGCCACTAACCAACTTCAGCAAATTTTTAAAGGGGCATTTCCACCACCAAGGGGTGCTGAAATTCAGAGAAGTGAAGAGTAGGAACCTTCCTGTGTATAATCTAGTATTCCCCTTCCCCGTCCTCCTGGAGAACTCTGGCATGCGCTGTGGAGTTCTTTTCCCCCTCTCTCCAGATTCCATTGCACTGCAGTTATTTTTTAAAAATAACTTTGTGCTGTAGTGTAGGGACACCCCGCCAACCCTAAACGCTAGGGTTTTAAGTTTAAAGTGTCCAGAAATAGACTACCGGACCTCGTTCCTAAGCACTCCCAATCACCTGCCATGTCTGTGATTGGCTGATCCAGCCCCTATTGATACTCCATTTCCAGAGGGTGGCAATAGATGCAGAGACCGAGGGAACGAGGGGGTAAGTTGATTACTCGGGTACTTTTAAAACTTAAAACCCTAGTGTACACTACACTACAGCAAAATAAATATCTGGGTGGACATACCCTTTAACTTTGTTAAGTCAAAACTACATCTTTGCATTAAGTGAGTGATATTTTAGACTCATTCGGACTTGGTGTTGAGAATAAATATCCTTAAATCCAAAAGCATATACATATTGTTAACTAACAAGCAATGATGATGTTTGAAAGTAACATAAAAACACTTTCTATCTGTCTATTGCATACATGTTGGTGTGGAGTTACATTGATATGCCTGAACTACATAACATATTACTAGAATAGGGTAATTTAAAGACATCGCTAATAACAGCCACAATTATAAATGGCATTGTAAAAATCAATTTGGATTGGTTTTTGAAGCATTTTGTTTAATATTTATGAGATCTGACTGTGTTGTATTCTGTGGCAAAAACATCATGTCATTGCTCATGTAAAAAAAAAAAATCATCACAGGAACAGGTCAAGCTTGTCCCAGAGTTGCATTGGTTTGCTGTAATACCTGGAAGTGTGTGTTGGTTGTGTGTTGATGTGTCACTTTTATTAGCTTTTTATAATTCAATAAAGAATGACCCTTTTTTAAATGTTGGTTGCGCCTGTGCAATTTGCATAAATTTAAGTGGTATCAAGAAGAAATAATCAAAGAATATATGGAAATTGGTGAGACAGAATGCAACGATGAGAAACGGGGAGTGCAAGATGTACCGTCAATGCCAGATTTTTCACAGTAACTGGCTAGTGATTTATCACTATGCTACCCTTGGTGCTTCTAAAAGTTATTGAGGCATGTTTCTCGGGGTAAAGAGCGAAAGGGGATTGTCCACTCTGGAAGAATTTTGAATGGCGATGTTCGTCTATTTATCTTAGATGCATGAGAGATACTAGCTGTAGTATGCCATACAAACAAATCAGAAGCATTAATATTTGGAGTGCTGGGAAGTCTATTAGCAGTACAAGAAAGATCGTTTGCTTTATACGGGAGGACTTAATTTGTCTGAACAATAAACGTACAGGTACCGTGCAAAGCTAGTTAAGATCAGGAATTGCAGGCAAGACGGCTGTGGAGACCTTTCTTTAGTTTATATCCTGAAAGGCAAGGATAATATACTAACCAAATACAGATTTATTATGTGGAAATCACATTGGTCTCCTAGGAGTAAGAAGACATACCCGTGTACCGCCCTCAGTGTTCGTCGTACCTGGAAACCTTTGAGCAGTGAAAACCCTGCTTTTGCTAGCAGGCTTACAGTGTCAAGCTGCTTCCTGCTTGTACTCAACTCTGTGAATAACTTATCTCTCCTATCAATCAAAGATAGTCCAGCACATGTCCAAGAGGAAGATTGATCTCCAAACCACAGCAGGGGAGAAATCTTTATTATGCTCATTTTGACGAATATAGTACACCAGATAAGGTAGTAACAGGACCCTACCTCCTGGAAAATTGTAATTTGCCTTTTTTTTGTACAGTGACCTAACCCTGTGAGTCACAGGGTTTCAGCCCCAAAATGAAAGAAGATGTAAAAAAAAAACTTTTGTAGATCTTAATACATCTAATTTTTAATCTATGTAGCACTAATTCTGAGGGTTGTGTATGCTAGAGGACCATAATCGAGACCCGTTTTCTCAGGCCAGTAACCCCCTCCCTGACTTATTGAGGAATTTGACCAATCGTGAGGTAAAGCATACTCAGTAATAACTCTGAGGCCAGGCAATAGAAGAGGGAAATTTGTCATCATGCAATGCATTTACACACATAACCAAAATGTAAATTCCTCCACACAGCATACCAACTACCAATAGGACACGTAAGTGACAGTTGTAAAAATGCTTCAAATTCAATGTATTAAAGAAAAAAGGAAAATGAGTTTACTGTAATGTTTTATTCAAAAACGATTGTTTCGAGTCATTCACCGTTTAAGGCTGTGGCCACACTTAACCGAAAAGGTAACACACACATGAAACGGCACTCATCGGTATAGCAATTTAACATGTGTTCTTGTCTGTTGTGCGCACCTTCTGGGTAATAGTCAAGTTTCGGGCGTGCACGGAAAAAAATGGTAAATGCAGGCTATGGAAATGGATGCAGACAGAACTGACATGCGTTTCTGACACGCTAATGTTTTGCAAAATTTGCAATTTTAAGCGCTTGAGAAAACAAGGTATGACTAGCCTAAAAAACACCAATTTGTGAAGGATAAAGAGATTTACTTCAGCAACGTCCTAAATTAAATAACTGTGTTTAAAACTGGGTGATTAATTATCTTAAAATTAACTAACATTTTACAAAAAAAGTGCCAAAGGGTATGTTAAACTTATGGGGCACCACTGATATCTTTGTGTGTGTATGTGTGGGAGGGGTTAGAGTATACAAATTGATTTGGCCACATTCAAGGTTAATTGTTTGTTTTATTAGCAGATAGCACATTGCATAAAGAAAACTCTTATTAGAGAAACATGTCTGACAGTGGTCATAACAAAAAAAAACCAACACAATTTTCTTTTTTAAAACAGTAAATCTCTTGAAGACCAAAACTTATTATTGGCATAAATATTGTAGCCAAAATATTTAACTACAATGTAAAGTGAATTATTACACTTTACTACCTCTTATAACGGCAGGAAAATAATGAAAAAAGGTTAAACTAAGTCTTTAGTGGGGGGTGAGCATGCCCTTAATAAGTCATAGACAGTGACAGGGTGCGGTTTGGTCATTTTCTCTGCTCGAAATGTTTATTTTACTTTGTTTGTAGTATTGGCCCTTTTCATTACATGTTTGGATAGAGAGTATTCTTAAGGGCAAACTTAACTGGAAGTGACATTAGCGTAGTCATCATCTCCCTCTGTTAAAGTATTTGTAAAAAAATATAAATATTTTTGCCATAACTGAAATTCTAAAGAAACAATGTTTACAGGACCCTTGTGGTCGGTAGCTGATGTAAAGTGTTTTTTAAAACTTCTTCTTTTTATCATATTACAGTCAAATGAAAAGATAATGTAATCTGTAATTTGATTTAATGTTTGGTTTGATTAATGAAGGTTTAATGTCACAATTAAATTAATATAAAAAAAGTCAGAGTTGTTGTTCTTTTATTTTTTTTAGACGAATTTAGGAGATCAGACATTGGATCAGCCATTAATGCCATTTGATATAACTCAGAAAAGAAAACTGCAAATCAATATTCCAATACAATGATGAATCCTGTAATTTGGCTTAGAAACTATAAATGACAAAATAGTGTCCAGGGTCTATGGTAAAATGGCATCTAGGATTTTAAAAGGCTTAGTTCAGTTATAGCTAGACCACTGTTTTCTCATATTTTCAGATTCGCTTTTGTCTGGGTATGTGCCGCTGGATTGGAAAAAGGTATGTCTTCACAGCCTGGTAACTATAGACCTGTAGCCTAACATCAGTGGTAGGGAAGGTGATGGAAACTTTGTTAAGGGATCATATCCTTGACTTTGTCTCCAAGATCATCTTATTAGTAGTAGTCAGCATGGATTTATGGAAATAGATCATGCCAGACAAATTTAATTGTTTTTTATGAAGAAGTGAGTAAGAAGTTGTATATTTGATTTTGCAAAAGCTTTTGATACTGTGCCACATAGGCAACTAATGTTAAACTGAGGACTGTTGGCCTTGAAGAAAACATTGGTTCATGGATAGAGAACTGGTTATTGACCGCAGCAGAGAGTGGTGCTTAATGGAGCTACATCTATGTGGGCTAAAGTTCTAAGCGGAGTGCCTCAGGTTCTGTACTGGGGCCGCTTCTGTTTAATCTGTTTATAATGACTTAGAAGGGGGCATTGAGAGCAAGGTCTCTGTGTTTGCTGATGACACTAAATTATGCAGAGCTTTGGAAACTTCCAATGATGTGCAAGTGCTGCAAGCAGACCTAGATAGATTATCACAATGGGCCAGAATGGCAGATGAGATTCAATGTTTGATAAATGTAAGGTGATGCATTTTGGATTTAATAATCCCTGTGCCATCTACACCATAAATAACTCTGTGTTAAGTGCATCTGTAATGGAAAAAGATTTGGGGGTTCTGGTAGATACAGACTTAGCTGTAGCAAACAATGCCAGGTAGCAACAGCTAAGCTAGCAAGATATTGTCTTGATAAAAAGGGGAATAGATTCAAAGAGAAAATATTATCTCCCTCTTTACAGGCACTGGTAAGGCCTCATTTGGAATATGCGGTGCAGTTTTGGAATCCCATATACAAAAGGGACATCTTGGAAATTGAGGCAGTTCAGAAGGGCAACTAAATTAATAAGGGAATGGAGGGGCTTGAATATGCAGATATAGACAAGTTAGGGGCTGTTTACATTGGAGAAGCGGGTTGCGTGGGGACATGATAACCTTGTACAAATATATTAATGGCCCATACAATGAGCTCTCTGGTGCATTGTTCACTAATAGGTCATATCAGAGGACACGTGACATCCTTTAAGGTTGGAAGAAAAGAAGTTTCATCTTCAGGTTGGAGAGGTTTCTTTACAGTGAGAACGGTGAAACTGTGGAACAGTGAAACTGTGGTCTTCCACAGATGTGGTAATGGCAAGTTCATTGAATAACTTTAAAAAAGGCCTGGATAAGTTTCTAAAACTAAAAAATATTGAGAATTACTGGTATTAATGCTATAGGTCTGGTTGATCCAGGGTGAATAGGTTGGACTTGATGGACGTATGTCTTTATTCAACCTTAATTACTATGTTACTATGTTACTAATTGGTACATCCGAAAGACCCAGTACCGAACACACAGATAAGTGACATCATAACGCAGGCAGTGAAGAATGCTCTGATTTGTATGTGGGGAGACCAACAGCAACTGCATAACGTATGGCCACAGAAGAGCCAATTCCTCGGTGTGGGGGGGGGGGGGTTAGACACCCAACTGCCTGCCATGTACAATGCTGTTTTGACACCTTGCCCTGGACGTTCCTATAATACCTCTTAGCCACTATGGAATCCTGCCCTTAACACCTGGCTGTGATATGCTAATTGGGATTTTCCAGGGTACACAATTGCCACAGATTCTTGTACAAGTCATTCTGAATTGCGAAAGCCATTCGGGTGACTAGCGAAATGTCTCAAGAACTAAACTTCAAGAGTCCAAGAATCAAGAGATTTTTATTTGATTAAGGCAGTTATAAAACCTGCCAGAGTTGATATCCTTCCCATAGCAAGACAATGCCCCTTCACTAAACACACAACTACCAAGTGAATGTTATTTGCTGTAGCACACTGCTCTCTTTTTTGAGACTCAGCGCCTCTCCACTGCACATGCCACTCACTTTAACTGTGTCAATGATTCTGAGGGGACTACCCCAGAGAATACTAACTAGAAGTGGACTTAACAAATGTAAGGAGATTTGGGAAAGGGAGCACTGTGCACTTGCCTATAGGCAAGTCCAACTTTTCACTTCATAGAGTTCTGTACATAGGATTATTAGGCTTACTTTCTACCATGCAGTGTATAAATGTGCACAGCATTTAAGTTCTACTTAACAAAGACTAATGCTTCAAGTTATTTCTAAATTCCGAAGAAAAATGGAGGGTAAAAAGAAATTTGGCATGATTTTGATAATAAAAAATTCTGTACACTATGCACACTTAACTCAGACATCACACTGGTTTCTTATATAAAAAATGCTATTAAGCTAATAAAATTTGCTTCATGTTGTGATAATTATCAGCAGTTAAATGGAATTATAATTATTTCCATATATTTGTATTGTTTCACTATTGATTCTAATGTTTTCTATTACATTTATGAAGATGTGAATATTGAATTGCAAACATTACACATACATTTCAAAACTTCTCTAATGCCCATGTTTCTTATATTTTTTTTATGGATCACAGTTGTTTTTATTTTGATTGTCCCCTACTTCCAATTATTAAAATTACAAACAGGGCCAAAAAGTAGCAGTTTTCCACACCTTTCTATCGCCCTAACTTCACGTTTTGTTAATGCTGGACTTTTCAATGCCGATTTGCATTATTAAATCCATTTTTTAAAACAGCGATTATGACCTTAAAGATTTTTGCCATGTCAATATGCGGTGGTAAATCACCACATTCCTTGCATAAATTCTAATAATGTGGAATATAGAGAAATATCACCAGAGCTTCTACCAATAACCATTCTACCAGGGCTGCAACTGATAATTTTCATACAAGGGGGACTTTAGAATTAAAACAACAATGTTTAAACACTCGGGTCATCCCTTACTTTTGGAAATAAGACCCCCAGTTGTCTTTATTCTAAATAAAGAAAAACTCAAAAATCTACAATTATTTTTTTCATTAATGAGCTAATATAGTCTATCAGCCACCCAGTCACTTATCTTTATACTGAAACCCATCACAGAATAGTAATGTACTGACAACTCCAAGTGAGTTATAGACAGAAAAGAGAGAATACATCTCTCGAAAGCTTATACAAGTATCAATTTCCAGGTTAAAGAGAACGTATGCACTTCAAACCACCCCCATCCAATTGGTATAATTAAATGTAAAGTTCTAAACAAATTAAACAATCAAAACAAACCATAGATATTTTCTATTCTTTATTTGTGTGTTTGTGATGTTAAATTTAGTAGGGATACAATCTTTTACAAAATTTTTCTGATAAAATCTAAAGCTGCAGATGTATGAATGTATAGTTATTTATAAGTGTTACTTGGGGACACAGAGCTGTACATAACACAAAATCCAAAAAAAGTCATCCAAGGGGGGCAAATACACAAATAGTTCAGTACATAAATATATAAATATAACTATATGCACCCTTGGACAGATGGTACTGTCGCATATCTGTGACACACAGTATTTTCTCAACAAGTTGGCAAATGTGAATGTTCTAAAGATGAGCCTATTTTGCTGTCTACATTGTATGTGGGTAGCTTGTATACCACTATACCCCACGTAGAGGGGATTTCTGCCTGTGAGAAACTGTTTGAGTGAAGGAATGGAGTATAACTTTGATCAGATTCTTTTTTTTATGGGATAGCTTAATATTATACTCACCCAGTCTTATTTTAGATTTGCCAGTCAAACAACTAAGTAGGACTACCATGGGGTCCAATGTCGCCCGTCATATGCCAAAGCCTTCATGCTATGGCAAAATGGACCTCATCTATGTGCTTCCACTATTTTGCAGGCACTTTTGTGCATGGTGGAGGTACAGTACATAGATGATGTTTTTTGTGCTGTGGCAGGCGGTGTTTAGACACCTCATGGAGTTCCATGCTCAACTAAATTCCCTTCATTCCAATATAAAATACTCTTTACAGTACCATACTGAGCGTATCATGTTTTTGGATGTCATATGATCCAAGATAGAGGTTTTCATACAGTACTTTATTCAAAACCTACAGATCTATACGATCTATACATCACTCCTCTTGATTATAGTAGTTTCCATCACTCAATACCAAGAATTGCTGTCTATCAGTCAATTTGAGCCTGTATCTAGGATTGTATCTAATCCTATACGAAATCACAGCAGTTTAGTGACAGTATAAACTTTTTGTTTTTTATCCCAATTAGCCTATCACAGCGAGGTGTTAAGGGCGTGATTAGATAGTGCCTAAGAGGTGTTATAGGAACGCCCGAGTAAGGTGTCAAAACACATTGTACATGGCAGACAGATGGTGTCGAACCCCCCCACCTCTATTTAGGCTTGGTTTCTTTATTTTTACATAAATGGCCTCCTTAAACCTACCTTAACCAGTCCCGTTCCTTTGCCAATATGTTAACATTACAATCTTCAAGGTTTGTCCTTTATCCTTAAGATGCAGGTACAGGGCTGAGTCCTAACCCGAGGAATTGGCTCTTCTGTGCTGGGCCTACGTTGATGCAGTTTGTTGTTGTCTCCCCCACATCAATCAGAGCATTCTCACTGCACTGCACTGCGTATATGATGTCGCTTTTTGCTTGTGTTTCGGTATTGGGTCTTTCGGATGTACCAATTGCTGCCTCACGTGTTGCTCGGTTTAAAAAGCAGACAGGGATACGGTGTTTTTTGAAAACTCTTCTAATTTCTCGGAACCCCTGCTACTATGGGATGACCATGTTCTTTTCCCTGTCTTGCTTTTTCCCCTTCACTGTAGAAAAACTGGTGCTAATACCTTTAGGGCATAGCACCCAGCCACTGGTTCAGATATGTGGATGACACCTGGGTTAAAATCCACCAGAAGGAAGTACAAGCTTTCACAGAACACATTAATGCGGTAGACCAAAACATCAAATTTACAAGGGAAAGGTACAAAACAACAACTGGCTTTCTTGGACTGCTTGGTAAAGTCAGGGAGAATGGTAAACTGGAAGTAGAGGTTTACAGAAAACCAACACACACAGATCATTATTTGATGTTTGACTCCCACCACCCTTTAGATCACAAGCTGGGGGTCATCAGAACCCTGCACACAGAGCTAGAACATCCCCACTACACAGAGGCGAAGGCTAAGAAATGAAACATCTCAGAGGAGCCCTTAAAACTTGTGGATATCCAGACTGGGCCTTTGTCAAAAGAAGCAGAAGGAAAGAAAAAAACACGAATACCAACAGTGAAGGGGAAAGCAAGACAGGAGAAAGAACATGGTCATCCCATAGGTAGCAGGGGTCTCCGAGAATTATGAAGAGTTTTCAAAAAACACCGTATCCCTGTCTGCTTTAAACCGAGCAACACGCTGAGGCAGCAGTTGGTACATCCGAAAAGACCCAATACCGAAACACAAGAAAAGCGACATCATATACGCAGTGCAGTGCAGTGTAAGAATGCTCTGATTGTATGTGGGGGAGCACCAACACATCTGCATCAACGTATGGCCCGCACAGAAGAGCCAATTCCTCGGGTCGGACTCAGCCGTGTACCTGCATCTTAAGGATAAAGGACATACCTTTGAAGATTGTAATGTTAACATATTGGCAAAGGAAGGGACTGGTTCAAGAGAGGTGTTAAGGAGGCCATTTATGTGAAAATAAGAAACCAAGCCTAAATAGAGGTGGGGGGGTTCTACACCACTCTGTCTGCCATGTACAATGCGTGTTTTGACACCTTACTCTGGGCGTTCCTATAACACCTATTAGCCACTATCTAATCACACCCTTAACACCTCGCTGTGATAGGCTAATTGGGATTTTCCAGGGTACATAATTGCCAAAGATTCTTGTGCAAGTCATTCTGAATTGAGAAAGCCAGTCGGTGACTAGCAAACGTCTTCAAAAACTACATTTCAAGTCCAGTTGATCTAATTGAATACAACAGATATGCATGACCTGGATGAATGAGAACCTTCATAAGCACACTTTGTGAGTTCTGACCTCAGGTCAGATCACAGAGATGTTATTGACATTGAGGGATGTTCCTGTGTAGATCTTGTAAACAATGTAGTCATATAATTAAAACCAGTGCATTTGTACATTCTAACACTAAAGAAACGTTTCCCTTAAAGGGTTACTTTATGTGTGAAACAATATTTGTAGTATATATTTTGCTCTGCCCTTGCAACAAGGTTTTATATTGGTGAGACCACCCGCCTGTCAAAAGCAAATTTCTCAATATAAATCAAGTATCAAACTGAAGAATCTAAATTACTTGTTCCATACACTTTAATTTTTTGTTCATCTGCCTCCTATTTCTTTTTTCAATCTAAACTTCTTATATTAGAAGTTTTTGCTCTAAAAACTGTTCTTCTGTGAGTATTTTTACTGTAGCTGGAGATTTGACATTTGGAATGCTGTATGCAGGTCTGACAGTTGGTTTGTGGGAAAAAAAGTCATTCGGATGGAAGTGGGGTGGTTGAAAGAGGGAGGGGGGATACTGCTCCTAACACAATGTGTGCTGGATTGAAAGCATACAGCAACACATGCAAATCAGAGTAAGTGCTACTTACATTTATCAATTATAGATTAAGATGAGGCAAAGTCATTTTTTCAGTATAGTGTCCCTTTAACTGTGATAATACCTCCATTTTTTTTTATGACTCTCATCTAGTTATTACTATACTAGAGTGTAGACCATATGATATCATATAGTTGGGCTCTGGGGATTTTTATGTTTTGCCTTGGGATCTTCTATGGTCTGTTTTCCATTTATTATCTGTATAACTATATACAGTTAGTGCTAAGCCTTGCCACAAGAGAAAGAACTTACAATCTAGTTAGGAGGGTAACATACCGATACAAAGGAATGGATATAAGTGCAGGAGTGAGACTTATGCAGTGCAAAATAAACAATCATATCAATACTGTGCTTTTACTAGATAGGAAGGATGTAAGGCTAGATTTAAACCTGCTAATTGAGGTTTCTGGATGTAGAGAGAGGGTAATAGAATTCCAGAGGATGGAAGCCACAATGAGGTTAAGGCGAGAGGAAGTGGGGGGGGGGTCTGTTTAGGAGATGGTTCTGAAATGACCGCATGCAATGCAGCTAAATTGTTAGTATTGATCTGAGTTTTTAACAGTATATTTGCCACTTGTTTTTTGGGACAATTTTTTTTTTTATGCTGATGCATATGGAGGCTTTTTGTAAATTTTGCAAGTTTATAATCCACAAATGTATTCTGCATCAAAAAAACAACCACAAACACAATGTCTTAAGAACTATTTCAGCATAAAGAACAGGAGCTCTGGATGTGATAGTATGGTATTGGATTACTTGAAAAAAAAGGATTTAAGGCAACCAATATACACAGAAGGTATGTGATAGCTCTCTGAAATGTTTGGATCTAGCCACTTAGGTCCTTCAAAATCTGTACAAGTATACCTAGAAGAATTATGTGGTGGGCACCCTAAATATTTCCTCACTTTGCATTGTTCATTAGTAAATGTTACAATTAGCTCTTTTGTTTGTAAAAGGTTCTTAGTTTTCAGAATTAATCCACACTTCTTAAATTTTTACTTATTATTGTGCAAAATGAAGTAGCTTACTCATTTAGTTAAAACTGTCCTTCTAGGTTTAAAGCAGAATAATTAATCACAAGATAAATGAATCATACCAATGTCAGACACCACCACACCGCAATAGTTTGTAAGATGATGGACTATAAAAGTCATAGCACTCTTGTATTGGATAATAGTCTCTTTAAAAATAAACCATGTCTCTGTGTTTGGACTGTGTTCACAAGTAAGAGCATAGAGAATCTGTATCAAATAACATTAGTATGCAGCACAAAGATGCATGTTTTAAACACCCACGACATCAAGTGAAATATGATGCTTTTTAGGATCACTTAGCTTTGGGTGGTTGTTTGAAAAAGCACCTGAGCCACTTGCCTTCTGTCATTGATTCCTGCAAGGGCTCACTGAGGTCATTCATAAGGGATAGAACTTTGGCAAGTACGTACACCTGCTTCAGAACATGAAAGAGAAATACCAGTGCTGTCATTTCATGTTCTACTCAAGGACTGGCATTCTGAAACAAAAAGTGCTTTGGCTTTTAAGTGATTTTGCTTCACTATAGATTTTTATTAACTTTCAGCGAACTGTGTAGCTTACAACAAACTTAAATACTAGAATAAAATTAAGTGTTGTTTGCCTATTTAGCTGATTATCATACATTTAAATGCAGAGTCAGTAGCAGTAGTTTTAGGCATAACTTTGACTGAAACAAATTTTTCAAGCTGTGCAACTGTCAGTTGAATTTACATTTATCCTATTTCAGTTAGAATTTCACTTAGAAGGTCCATGCCTGTTGCTGTCACTCAGCAGGTTAGGGTCTCCTGGATGCCTGAATAAGAAACTGTCAAACACACACACAGGGAAAAAATGGACCATCCCTTATTATCTTTTCTAGAAATCTAGATTATGTCTATTTGCTTCGGATCTTCGTGCAAAAGCATGATTTACTTATTCAACTACCAATCTTTCACTTTTCATTAGAATCTTTGAATTATAAAACAACATGGTTGATAAAAGGGGGTGGCGGCTCTTGACATAAACTTAACCTACCTATCACTAATATGATTCCCAAGATCTCTGTGAAATCTTCAATAAGCTTCAGGTGGAGGAATCAACAAAGGTCAGTCTGCACACAAGACATTTAAGTGAACATTAAGCTTTGAAAAAGAATTATTCTAAATAACAAACAACAAATAACATTGTAAGCGCTTTACTCCCGTAGGACTCAAAGCGCTGCATGCATACAGTTCTAAAATAACTTTTAACATTAATTTTAACATTATGTATTTGATAATCTACAGGCGTGGACTTTAGGCCAGCCATTCATGGTAAGTAGAATTTTGTGCTTGTTTCTAAAGTAGAAATATAAATTAAATTTTAATGAAAAGTAATGAATGGCTCAAACCATTATTAAAGAATAAAACACATCCATCATGAATTTCCCATCTACAATTATTTAAATCATTATTACAGCACATCTCACTTACTAAGAAAATAGAATTCTAGAAATATAAGTTTCAACCCCCTCCATTGCTGAATAATCAATTAAATCTAACATTTAATTTGAAAGGGGCACAAAGAAAGAAAGCTTAAGCTTTTAGAATGCAAATCACTTTTTTTTATTCTGAGAACAATCTAGGCGGATTCATGCATAGAGATCTACAGAAATGCTGTGGAAGAACAGGTATTTAATCGTTGTGCATGAACTGATATTGTTTGGCTGTTTATATCTTCAAATGCAAAGAAGCTGACAATTTAAAACCTTGACATTACTGTGACACAAATCGTTGGAAGGAAGCAGAGTTAATTACCTTTATTTTCTGTTGAACATTCAGATAGAAACAAGGTCCTGAATATGAATGTGTTCAATGAGCTGTAAAAAAAAGTTTACTTTGATTTAGCAGGTTTGACAGGTATCTATACAGTAATGTCACATGAATCTGTTTCATAGAAGCAATGATACTGGAATTTGATAAGAAAATGAGAGTGGACATCCTAAAATGACAGTCAATTAAATGAGTGACAGAATGTATAGACCAATAGGAAACTTAAATACTAATCACAATACCTCATAGTTAATTGAATAATGTATACATGCATAGTATACATGCATCTGATAGTATAATATTTGGACATTCGTATACTGTATGATTGGTGTCCATGTATGGCCAATTGTCTAAGATCACCCAATCTCCCTTATTGGACCTGATAGAATATTTTTTTGTTGCATGCATGGCTCCTGAAACACATATAGCATATACTTTGTAACTTGTTTTTTCAGATTCGCTTTTGTCTGGGGATGTGCCGCTGGATTGGAAAAAGGTAGTCGTTCACAGCCTGGTAACTATAGACCTGTAAGCCTAACATCAGTGGTAGGGAAGGTGATGGAAACTTTGTTAAGGGATCTTAATAATCCCTGTGCCACCTACACCATAAATAACTCTGTGTTAAGTGCATCTGAAATGGAAAAAGATTTGGGGGTTCTGGTAGATAACAGACTTAGCTGTAGCAAACAATGCCAGGTAGCAACAGCTAGAGCTAGCAAGATATTGTCTTGTATAAAAAGGGGAATAGATTCAAGAGAGAAAAATATTATTCTCCCTCTTTACAAGGCACTGGTAAGGCCTCATTTGGAATATGCGGTGCAGTTTTGGAATCCCATATACAAAAGGGACATCTTGGAAATTGAGGCAGTTCAGAGAAGGGCAACTAAATTAATAAGGGGAATGGAGGGGCTTGAATATGCAGGCAGATTAGACAAGTTAGGGCTGTTTACATTGGAGAAGCGGCGGTTGCGTGGGGACATGATAACCTTGTACAAATATATTAATGGCCCATACAATGAGCTCTCTGGTGCATTGTTCACTAATAGGTCATATCAGAGGACACGTGGACATCCTTTAAGGTTGGAAGAAAAGAAGTTTCATCTTCAGGTTAGGAGAGGTTTCTTTACAGTGAGAACGGTGAAACTGTGGAACAGTGAAACTGTGGTCTTCCAGCAGATGTGGTAATGGCAAGTTCATTGAATAACTTTAAAAAAGGCCTGGATAAGTTTCTAAAACTAAAAAATATTGAGAATTACTGGTATTAATGCATATAGGTCTGGTTGATCCAGGGTGAATAGGTTGGACTTGATGGACGTATGTCTTTATTCAACCTTAATTACTATGTTACTATGTTACTAATTGGTACATCCGAAAGACCCAGTACCGAAACACAAGATAAGTGACATCATATACGCAGTGCAGTGAAGAATGCTCTGATTTGTATGTGGGGGAGACCAAACAGCAACTGCATCAACGTATGGCACAGAAGAGCCAATTCCTCGGGTGTGGGGGGGGGGGGGTTAGACACCAACTGCCTGCCATGTACAATGCTGTTTTGACACCTTGCCCTGGACGTTCCTATAATACCTCTTAGCCACTATGGAATCCTGCCCTTAACACCTGGCTGTGATATGCTAATTGGGATTTTCCAGGGTACACAATTGCCACAGATTCTTGTACAAGTCATTCTGAATTGCGAAAGCCATTCGGGTGACTAGCGAAATGTCTCAAGAACTAAACTTCAAGAGTCCAAGAATCAAGAGATTTTTTATTTGATTAAGGCAGTTATAAGACCTGCCAGAGTTGATATCCTTCCCATAGCAAGACAATGCCCCTTCACTAAAACACACAACTACCAAGTGAATGTTATTTGCTGTAGCACACTGCTCTCTTTTTTTGAGACTCAGCGCATCTCCACTGCACATGCTCACTCACTTTAACTGTGTCAATGATTCTGAGGGGGACTGACCCCAGAGAATACTAACTAGAAGTGGACTTAACATAATGTAAGGAGATTTGGGAAAGGGAGCACTGTGCACTTGCTCTATAGGCAAGTCAACTTTTCACTTCATAGAGTTCTGTACATAGGATTATTAGGCTTACTTTCTACCATGCAGTGTATAAAATGTGCACAGCATTTAAAGTTCTACTTAACAAAGACTAATGCTTCAAGTTATTTCTAAAATTCCAGAAAGAAAAATGGAGGGTAAAAAGAAATTTGGCATGATTTTGATAATAAAAAATTCTGTACACTATGCACACTTAACTCAGACATCACACTGGTTTCTTATATAAAAAATGCTATTAAGCTAATAAAATTTGCTTCATGTTGTGATAATTATCAGCAGTTAAATGGAATTATAATTATTTCCATATATTTGTATTGTTTCACTATTGATTCTAATATGTTTCTATTACATTTATGGGAAGGGATGTGAATATTGAATTGCAAACATTACACATACATTTTCAAAACTTCTCTAATGCCCATGTTTCTTATATTTTTTTATATGGATCACAGTTGTTTTATTTTGATTGTCCACTACTTCCAATTATTAAAATTACAAACAGGGCCAAAAAGTAGCAGTTTTCCACACCTTTCTATGCGCCTAACTTCACTGTTTTGTTAATGCTGGACTTTTCAATGCCGATTTGCATTATTAAATCCATTTTTATAAAACAGCGATTATGACCTTAAAGATTTTTGCCATGTCAATATGCGGTGGTAATATCACCACATTCCTTGCATAAATTCTAATAATGTGGAGATATAGAGAAATATCACCAGAGCTTCTACCAATAACCATTCTACCAGGGCTGCAACTGATAATTTTCATAGCAAGGGGGACTTTAGAATTAAAAACAACAAGTGTTAAACACTCGGGTCAATCCCTTACTTGTGGAAATAAGACCCCCAGTTGTCTTTATTCTAAAATAAAGAAAAACTCAAAAATCTACAATTATTTTTTCATTAAATGAGCTAATATAGTCTATCAGCCCCAGTCACTTATCTTTATACTGAAACCCATCACAGGGAATAGTAATGTACTGACAACTTCAAGTGAGTTATAGAACAGAAGAAGAGAGAAGTACATCTCTCGAAAGCTTATACAAGTATCAATTTCCAGGATTAAAGAGAACGTATGCACTTCAAACCACCCCCCATCCCAATTGGTAAATAATTAAATGTAAAAGTTCTAAACAAATTAAACAATCAAAACAGAACCATAGATATTTTCTATTCTTTATTTGTGTGTTTGTGATGTTAAATTTAGTAGGGATTACAATCTTTTACAAAATTTTTCTGATAAAATCTAAAGCTGCAGATGTATGAATGTATAGTTTATTTATAAAGTGTTACTTGGGGACACAGAGCTGTACAATAACAAAATCCAAAAAAAAGTCATACAAGGGGGGCAAATACACAAATAGTTCAGTACATAAATATATAAATATAACTATATGCACCCTTGGTACAGATGGTACTGTCGCATATCTGTGACACACAGTATTTTCTCAACAAGTTGGCAAATGTGAATGTTTCTAAAGATGAGCCTATTTTGCTGTCTACATTGTATGTGGGTAGCTTGTATACCACTATACCCCACGTAGAGGGGATTTCTGCCTGTGAGAAACTGTTGAGTGAAGGAATGGAGTATAACTTTGATCAGATTCATTTTTTTATGGGATAGCTTAATATTATACTCACCCAGTCTTATTTTAGATTTGCCAGTCAAACAACTAAGTAGGACTACCATGGGGTCCAATGTCGCCCGTCATATGCCAAAGCCTTCATGCTATGGCAAAATGGGGACCTCATCTATGTGCTTCCACTATTTTGCAGGCACTTTTGTGCATGGTGGAGGTACAGTACATAGATGATGTTTTTGTGCTGTGGCAGGGCGGTGTTTAGACGCTCATGGAGTTCCATGCTCAACTAAATTCCCTTCATTCCAATATAAAATACTCTTTACAGTACCATACTGAGCGTATCATGTTTTTGGATGTCATGATGATCCAAGATAGAGGTTTTCATACAGTACTTTATTCAAAACCTACAGATCTATACAGATCTATACATCACTCTTGATGTATAGTAGTTTCCATCACATCAATACCAAGAAATTGCTGTCTATCAGTCAATTTGAGCCTGTATCTAGGATTGTATCTAATCCTATACGGAAATCACAGCAGTTTAGTGACATGTATAAAACTTTTTGTTTTTTTATCCCAATTAGCCTATCACAGCGAGGTGTTAAGGGCGTGATTAGATAGTGGCTAAGAGGTGTTATAGGAACGCCCAGAGTAAGGTGTCAAAACAGCATTGTACATGGCAGACAGATGGTGTCGAACCCCCCCACCTCTATTTAGGCTTGGTTTCTTTATTTTTACATAAATGGCCTCCTTAATACCTCTCTTGAACCAGTCCCGTTCCTTTGCCAATATGTTAACATTACAATCTTCAAAGGTTTGTCCTTTATCCTTAAGATGCAGGTACACGGCTGAGTCCTGACCCGAGGAATTGGCTCTTCTGTGCTGGGCCATACGTTGATGCAGTTGTTGTTTGGTCTCCCCCACATACAAATCAGAGCATTCTTCACTGCACTGCACTGCGTATATGATGTCGCTTTTCTTGTGTTTCGGTATTGGGTCTTTCGGATGTACCAATTGCTGCCTCAGCGTGTTGCTCGGTTTAAAGCAGACAGGGATACGGTGTTTTTTGAAAACTCTTCTTAATTTCTCGGAGACCCCTGCTACATATGGGATGACCATGTTCTTTCTCCTGTCTTGCTTTTCCCCTTCACTGTAGAAAAACTGGTGCTTAATACCTTTAAGGGCATAGCACCCAGCCACTGGTTCAGATATGTGGATGACACCTGGGTTAAAATCCACCAGAAGGAAGTACAAGCTTTCACAGAACACATTAATGCGGTAGACCAAAACATCAAATTTACAAGGGAAGAGGTACAAAACAACAGACTGGCTTTCTTGGACTGCTTGGTAGAAGTCAGGGAGAATGGTAAACTGGAAGTAGAGGTTTACAGAAAACCAACACACACAGATCAGTATTTGATGTTTGACTCCCACCACCCTTTAGATCACAAGCTGGGGGTCATCAGAACCCTGCAACACAGAGCTGAGAACATCCCCACTAGCACAGAGGCGAAGGCTAAAGAAATGAAACATCTCAGAGGAGCCCTTAAAACTTGTGGATATCCAGACTGGGCCTTTGTCAAAAGAAGCAGAAGGAAAGAAAAAAACACGAATACCAACAGTGAAGGGGAAAAGCAAGACAGGAGAAAGAACATGGTCATCCCATATGTAGCAGGGGTCTCCGAGAAATTATGAAGAGTTTTCAAAAAACACCGTATCCCTGTCTGCTTTAAACCGAGCAACACGCTGAGGCAGCAGTTGGTACATCCGAAAGACCCAATACCGAAACACAAGAAAAGCGACATCATATACGCAGTGCAGTGCAGTGAAGAATGCTCTGATTTGTATGTGGGGGAGACCAAACAACATCTGCATCAACGTATGGCCCAGCACAGAAGAGCCAATTCCTCGGGTCAGGACTCAGCCGTGTACCTGCATCTTAAGGATAAAGGACATACCTTTGAAGATTGTAATGTTAACATATTGGCAAAGGAACGGGACTGGTTCAAGAGAGGTGTTAAGGAGGCCATTTATGTGAAAATAAAGAAACCAAGCCTAAATAGAGGTGGGGGGGTTCTACACCATCTGTCTGCCATGTACAATGCTGTTTTGACACCTTACTCTGGGCGTTCCTATAACACCTATTAGCCACTATCTAATCACACCCTTAACACCTCGCTGTGATAGGCTAATTGGGATTTTCCAGGGTACATAATTGCCAAAGATTCTTGTGCAAGTCATTCTGAATTGAGAAAGCCAGTCGGATGACTAGCGAAACGTCTTCAAGAACTACATTTCAAGTCCAGTTGATCTAATTGAATACAACAGATATGCCATGACCTGGATGAATGAGAACCTTCATAAGCACACTTTGTGAGTTCTGACCTCAGGTCAGATCACAGAGATGTTATTGACATATGAGGGATGTTCCTGTGTAGATCTTGTAAACAATGTAGTCATATAATTAAAACCAGTGCATTTGTACATTCTAACACTAAAGAAACGTTTCCCTTAAAGGGTTACTTTATGTGTGAAACAATATTTGTAGTATATATTTTGCTCTGCCCTTGCAACAAGGTTTATATTGGTGAGACCACCCAGCCTGTCAAAAGCAGAATTTCTCAATATAAATCAAGTATCAAACTGAAGAATTCTAAATTACTTGTTCCCATACACTTTAATTTTTTGTTCATCTGCCTCCTATTTCTTTTTTCAATCTAAAACTTCTTATATTAGAAGTTTTTGCTCTCAAAAACTGTTCTTCTGTGAGTAGTTTTACTGTAGCTGGAGATTTGACATTTGGAATGCTGTATGCAGGCTTGACAGTTGGTTTGTGGGAAAAAAAGTCAGTTCGGATGGAAGTGGGAGTGGTTGAAAGAGGGAGGGGGGATACTGCTCCTAAACAAAATGTGTGCTGGATTGAAAGCATACAGCAACACATGCAAATCAGAGTAAGTGCTACTTACATTTATTCAATTATAGATTAAGATGAGGCAAAGTCATTTTTTCAGTATAGTGTCCCTTTAACTGTGATAATGACCTCCATTTATTTTTATGACTCTCATCTAGGTTATTACTATACTAGAGTGTAGACCATATGATATCATATAGTTGGGCTCTGGGGATTTTTATGTTTTGCCTTGGGATCTTCTATGGTCTGTTTCCATTTATTATCTGTATAACTATATACAGTTAGTGCTAAAGCCTTGCCACAAGAGAAAAGAACTTACAATCTAGTTAGGAGGGTAACATACCGATACAAAGGAATGGATATAAGTGCAGGAGTGAGACTTATGCAGTGCAAATAAAACAATCATATCATATACTGTGCTGGTTACTAGATAGGAAGGATGTAAGGCTAGATTTAAACCTGCTAATTGAGGTTTCTGGATGTAGAGAGAGGGTAATAGAATTCCAGAGGATGGAAGCCACAAGTGAGGTTTAAGGCGAGAGGAAGTGGGGGGGGGGTCTGTTTAGGAGATGGTTCTGAAATGACCGCATGCAATGCAGCTAAATTGTTAGTATTGATCTGAGTTTTTACAGTATATTTGCACTTGTTTTTTGGGACAATTTTTTTTTTTTATGCTGATGCATATGGAGGCTTTTTGTAAATTTTGCAAGTTATAATCCACAAATGTATTCTGCATCAGAAAAACAACCACAAACACAATGTCTTTAAGAACTATTTTCAGCATAAAGAAGAACAGGAGCTCTGGATGTGATAGTATGGTATTTGGGATTACTTGAAAAAAAAGGATTTAAGGCAACCAATATACACAGAAGGTATGTGATTAGCTCTCTGAAATGTTTGGATCTAGCCAGCTTAGGTCCTTCAAAATCTGTACAAGTATACCTAGAAGAATTGATGTGGTGGGCACCCTAAATATTTCCTCACTTTGCATTGTTCATTAGTAAATGTTAACAATTAGCTCTTTTGTTTGTAAAAGGGTTCTTAGTTTTACAGAATTAATCCACACTTTCTTAAATTTTTACTTATTATTGTGCAAAATGAAGTAGCTTACTCATTTAGTTAAAACTGTCCTTCTAGGTTTAAAGCAGAATAAATTAATCACAAGATAAATGAATCATACCAATGTCAGACACCACCACACCGCAATTAGTTGTAAGATGATGGACTATAAAAGTCATAGCACTCTTGTATTGGATAATAGTCTCTTTAAAAATAAACCATGTCTCTGTGTTTGGACTGTGTTCACAAGTAAGAGCATAGAGAATCTGTATCAAATAACATTAGTATGCAGCACAAAGATGCATGTTTTAAACACCCACGACATCAAGTGAAATATGATGCTTTTTAGGATCACTTAGCTTTGGGTGGTTGTTTGAAAAAGCACCTGAGCCACTTGCCTTCTGTCATTGATTCCTGCAAGGGCTCACTGAGGTCATTCATAAAGGGAATAGAACTTTGGCAAGTACGTACACTGCTTCAGAACATGAAGAGAAAATACCAGTGCTGTCATTTCATGTTCTACTCAAGGACTGGCATTCTGAAACAAAAAGTGCTTTGGCTTTTAAGTGATTTTGCTTCACTATAGATTTTTATTAAACTTTCTAGCGAACTGTGTAGCTTACAACAAAACTTAAATACTAGAATAAAATTAAGTGTTGTTTGCCTATTTAGCTGATTATCATACATTTAAATGCAGAGGTCAGTAGCAGTAGTTTTAGGCATAACTTTGACTGAAACAAATTTTTCAAGCTGTGCAACTGTCAGTTTGAATTTACATTTATCCTATTTCAGTTAGAATTTCACTTAGAAGGTCCATGCCTGTTGCTGTCACTCAGCAGGTTAGGGTCTCTGGATGCCTGAATAAGAAACTGTCAAACACACACACAGGGAAAAAATGGACACATCCCTTATTATCTTTTCTAGAAATCTAGATTATGTCTATTTGCTTCGGATCTTCGTGCAAAAGCATGATTTACTTATTCAACTACCAATCTTTCACTTTTCATTAGAATCTTTGAATTATAAAACAGACATGGTTGATAAAAAAAGGGGGGTGGCGGCTCTTGACATAAACTTAACCTACCTATCACTAATAATGAATTCCCAAGATCTTGCTGAAATCTTCAATAAGCTTCAGGTGGAGGAATCAACAAAGGTCAGTCTGGCACAAAAGACATTTTAAGTGAACATTTAAGCTTTGAAAAAGAATTATTTCTAAATAACAACAACAAATAACATTGTAAAGCGCTTTACTCCCGTAGGACTCAAAGCGCTGCATGCATACAGTTCTAAAATAACTTTTAACATTAAGTTTTAACATTATGTATTTGATAATCTACAGGCGTGGACTTTAGGCCAGCCATTCATGGTAAGTATGAATTTTGTGCTTGTTTCTAAAGTAGAAATATAAATTAAATTTTAAATGAAAAGTAATGAATGGCTCAAAACCATTATTAAAAGAATAAAAACATCCATCATGAATTTTCCTATCTACAATTATTTAAATCATTATTACAGCACATCTCACTTACTAAGAAAATAGAATTCTAGAAATATAAGTTTCACCCCCTCCATTGCTGAATATCATCAATTAAGATCTAACATTTAATTTGAAAGGGGCACAAAGAAAGAAAGCTTAAGCTTTTAGAATGCAAATCACTTTTTTTTATTCTGAGAACAATCTAGGCGGATTCATGCATATGAATCTACAGAAATGCTGGAAGAACAGGTATTTAATCGTTGTGCATGAACTGATATTGTTTGGCTGTTTATACTTCAAATGCAAAGAAGCCTGACAATTTAAAACCTTGACATTACTGTGCACAAATCGTTGGAAGGAAGCAGAGTTTAATTACCTTTATTTTCTGTTGAACATTCAGGATAGAAACAAGGTCCTGAATATGAATGTGTTCAATGGAGCTGTAAAAAAAAGTTTACTTTGATTTAGCAGGTTTGACAGGTATCTATTACAGTAATGTCACATGAATCTGTTTCATAGAAGCAAGTAGATACATGGAATTTGATAAGAAAATGAGAGTGGACATCCTTAAATGACAGTCAATTAAATGAGTGACAGAAATGTATAGACTCAATAGGAAACTTAAATAACTAATCACAATACCTCATAGTTAATTGAATAATGTATACATGCATAGTATACATGCATCTGATAGTATAATATTTGGACATTCGTATACTGTATGATTGGTGTACCATGTATGGCCAATTGTCTAAAGATCACCCAATTCTCTTATTGGACCTGATAGAATATTTTTTTGTTGCATGCATGGGCTCCTGAAAACACATATAGCAATACTTTGTAACTTGTTTCATACTTTTATTAGTTAGGGTGCATAGAAATACATACATGGAATATAAAATATTTGGCTGATGGTGGCACTAGAAACTTTTGTGGCTTCAATTTCTTAGAACTAAGCCATTGAACAAAAAAGTTTCTTTTTAACTTAAAGGGCATGTCCACCCTCTTTTCCTACTTTTGACACATTGCAGGACATGTCCCCCAACCGCTATATTCTTACTCCCAAATACGCTTCCCTGCTTTACTTACAGCTCCTTGTTCCTTCGCTGTTCTGGGCCGGACCAGCAGCCGCGGCTGTGATTGGCAGAGAGGCAGCCAATCACAGCTGCGGCTGCCATCAGTGAGAACGGTGCTGGAACGAGATGCTGTAAGTAAAGAAGGCAAGCGTTTTTGGGAGCAAGAATATAGGGGGTGGGGGGACATGTCCTGCAGTATGATAAAAGCATTTTACGATGCAGGAGAAGAAGCCGGAGAGGGATCGGGAGGGAGGAAGGGAGGGAAGGGGGGGGAAAGGGCTCCACTGCGCATGCTAAAAGCAAGTCAGAGGACACAGCAGAGGCAGAGACCTTTTGGACAGGAAGATAGCTCCTACCCTACAGTTTCCTGGACTTTGAAGATGCATTATAGAAGAACCACAAGGAGCAGGAATGTAAGGTAAGGATTTTTTTTAATTGTACAGTGGGGCCAGTAGTGGGTTAAAGTTTAGTTTGGGGGGTGGACATGCCCTTTAATGTGATCCACCAGCCCATTTTCTACACCAGTCCCTGTGTATATACCTATATACCCTGATGATATTACATGTTTTAGAAAAAACAATCATTGAGGTAGGTGAGGGGTTTGCAATACCTACTGCAAATGGCTGGAATGAGAAACATTGCATTTTCTAAATGCTTTATCTGCAAGTTAAGACTGAATGAACATATGTAAAAATATAAAGTTCATATGTAACAGACATTTACAGACTATCATTTCCCTGTTTCTCTGCAGTCACATACAAATATTTTAAAAAGAATACAAAGTGATGCATAATAGATAATTGTTAGTGCAAAAGAAAGTTGACTAAAGTTGACTTCTGAATGGAATGTTTGTGTTGATATTCCTTTTGGGTTATGTGTGCCCCATACTCGTTTTCATGCCATGCTTATAAAAATCCCTATTTCTATAGTAATAATCTAAAATGGCTTTTTTATAAAATCATATAAAATCAATGTATTGTTAAATGTAGAATACTGTTTTAAGTTTGGCAGGTATATCTGTCAACACCTTAGATATTGAAGTTTTAACCTTCTCTGAAAAAAAGCTATATTGCATGCCCCTGCCAGAATAGAAATTGCTTTCCCTGTAGCTGTTAACGCCAAAAAATAATGGTGTGTTGAAAATTGTAAGCAGGCCTGCTTCAGCTTGCGGTACAGAGCAGTGTGCATAACTTTTTAAGCCAATTGTAGGTTAGCTGATGTTTAGCTCTGCAATCTATGGAGTTCCTGATAATCTGTTTCTTTTATTTTTATGCTTTGTTAATTATACTGATTTACAGCTTATCGTTTTTTACTAATATGTCAGAATATTCTTTCTTTAAAAACATTTTTTTTTTAAACACTAGATAGAGAAGTATGGTGAAATGACTAAAAGGATCCCAGAAAATCATGGCACAACACAAAGCATACCTGTTTCAAGTTCAAATTTTATTTTGTTTTTGGCAATAAGTAGTTTGGAAATTAATTTTATAGTCTTCTGATAGATAAATGCACACACACACATTTGCAGTTTTCTAAAATGCACACATGCACATCATTTGGGAGCATTATGCATTAATTTGATGGTTATTTATCTTCTTTCAGAATTGTATCTCTAAAAGGTTGATCACGTATATTATATTATATCCATTTGCAACACCATCTGTATCAAAGCAAGACATTTGCCAGCACAATATGCCTGAAACAATGTTCCTTTTCTTTTACTTGTTTGTACGTCTTAAATTCTTATTCCTCTAGAATGTTGTCTTGGAGATTATTCCAACCATTTTGTGACTACAGCATGTCTCAGAAAAATAAAATAGCTGGGGAATAATTCAAAATAAATGTATAACTATATAGAACTCTTACCATAGTCTTTAAAAAAAAAAAACACCTTTGTATTCCAAAGGCCACCTGTCATATTGGTCAAACTGGGGATTACTAGTGCAGACATGCAAATGCATAAATAGATCACTGCTAGCTCTTAAATTTCCCTAGTGACTGCTTGCTTGTTGTGGTTTCTTTGGTTCCATCCATTCAAATTATCACAAGTTTATGCATGACTGCAAGTTTGGAACACATATTGAATGTAATTAACAAACTAACTACTTCTACAATTCTATGGTAGTGTAAGAAAAAATACATATAAAATACCTTTTTTCTTAAGCGAGCACAATAAAATGTAGACTTCATATCCCATATTAAGATGACCAAACTATTGACTGGGATAAAACATTGGTAAAATAACTTACTCTCTTACTACAACTCGAACTTAAAAAAAAAAAACTAGAATTTTTTTTTTCTTAATTATTTTTGAACTGTTTAATTTATCTTAATATTTTATGCCTTGCCAAGTAATCATATGGCAGCTCACTCCAGAAGAACTGTTGTGTTGCTTGTAGCTCTCAGCACTCATGTATGGAATACAATTTACCTTCTTTTACCAAGATAGGTCCACTACCAGAGGGTAAATTAAAACTGGTTTAGTTTCACAGAGTTAAAGAAAATGTACAAACTCTATGCCATAAATTAAAATATTGTGTATGGATTAGTCAGGCCAACTGCATACCTGCCTGATTCTATTGAACAGAAACATGGACCGGGTCTATCCATGACCCACCCAGCCATGCCCCTGGACCACCCATACCTCTAGACAGCCCAACCCATGCCTAATGTGAAACAATTTCAGGGGCCAGGACAGTTCCCTTAGCAAAATAGTTGCCCTGATAATACTGGGACAGCTGGGAGGGTAAATATGGGAGAGATAGGGGGTGCAATTAAAAGTTCTGAATTGGCCCAAACTTTGATTTATCCTGGGTTTAGAATTAGAGATGAGTCCAAGTTTTGAAACAAACCTGGTTTAGTTCAGAACTACTGGATACAAAAATTTCCTGATCAAGTCTTACAAATTTTTGATTAATTAATTAAAAAATTTCAATCGCATTGAAAATGAGAAAATTTAAAATTCTAAACTTAAATTGAATATTCAAAATATATTCATTGCTTGAGGAAAGAAACTCAGTTCCAGTTTTATGCATCTGTAATTAGAATGTTTCTTGTGGATTTTGGTATTTCTTCAGTTTGAGGATAAGACTGGTGTTAAATTCCCCTCTGTCAATCTGTCTCAGAAAGTTGGAAGAAACATTTTAGTTACTTTTTATTTATTATTTCATACTTAGCATAATTTTCCATTTTTACTTCTCTTGTGCTCTCAGGCTGAATGGCTTATATGTTTAGAATTTCATAAAAATAACCAAATACAGTAATCATGTTGCCGTATAATATATTGTATATGGCTTCAGATATGAAGCTAGACTATAATAGAGGAGAAGGGAATATGGTAATATTGAAAACAAATAATGAAAACTGTCCAGGTATATAATGGGAAATTAATATTTAATCTACTTTTTTTGTCCTTTAAATGTTGGAGTTGGCCTTTTAAATGCATTTGTGTTCTACATTATTTCAACTTCATATATTAATTATTTTTGTTTTATCTAGCCCACTTTGGTTTCTAGCATAGTTTTGTAACTAACTAGAAACAATGGGATACTTTTGGATCCCTGAAAAAACACTAAGCAGTTTACACTATGTGAATGCCTTAAGCTGTAGACAATGCTATACACATTGCTGAAAGAAAATTGGAACCATTACTACATTTCCAAGTGACATCAGAAACAACATCATGGATACTTACCTAGTATGCATCATACCACAGTTAGCTGCATTAGGTTGGGTCATACTTTGTCATTTTATAAAGAAGAAAAATCCTAATGTAACTACCTATACATTGTAAGATTATTTAACTAAGATGGTTTCCAGGTTGTTGCCATAACAACTCACTCCCTTCAAAGAGCCTTGTATTTAGTGCACATATTGTCATACCCCCAGACTAATTACTGTCTCTATGCAGAGTTTGTTCTAAACAGTTGCCTCCACACCAATATGGAAGTCATTGATAAAACTTTGGAAGCTGCTTGTAACCCTGCAGTCATGCATTGCTGACAGATTTCCAGCCTTCAAATAATTCAAAATAGTTAAATAAACTTTCTAAATGTACCTGTATTCATTGCATATGCTGTGGTGACTTAGCAGCCAAGAGCCTCCTGGTGAGCATTAAAAATTCCATCTTAAAGCCATGTTAACCCTTAGTACATCGGTAAAAGTGACTCTAAGATACAAATAGCCAATAACGGCTTTTGGTACATAGCCCCATATATTTACAGTGTTAAGGGATTATTTGAAATGGATTTACAGTAAAACATGTTTTACTCTTAAGCAACATCATGCAGTAACCCTATTTTTGTGATACTTACCTTACTCCCTACAATTTCTAAAAGAAGCTGTTTACCTTGAAGTCGGTCAGTCCCTCACTACACTGTGTCCTCCTTCAAGGCTTTTAAGCTCTTCACAAGCTCAAGCAGCCTTATAGCCATCATATAATTAGCTGTGACTGATGGCTAACACACATAGGAGTATTGGATCAAAGAAAAATGACAGCATACTTCAAGATAAATATAGTTTTTAGGCAAGCCAGGTTAGTATAGCAAAAATAGGGTTTTGTGGGCTAGAAAAGTGCACAGACAGCATGACTGAGAAGTATGTGTTTTCATCTGTGGTTACCACTAGTTAGTTGTGCCTTTACTTTCCCACTGTAAGCATCTATAAATTAACTGTTCTGAGTAGAATTAGTTCCTTTCACATGTACTTCAAATTTTACCTATCCCACAAAATCATTAATATTGCTTCTTCTATTTGAAACCAGAATTTAAAGCAGTGTCGAGATGAGCAAGTTTAGATGTTTATTTTGGTTGAAGCTTACTGGTATTGTACATTGACTTAAATTATTGTCATTTGCGGGCTACTGTTAGAAGTTTTATTGTCAACATATCCCCAATGCTTTCTCTAGCCTTAGCCTTAGCCTTAACTGCTGGAATGCAAAAGTAAAATAACCATGGAAGGAAAATGGTATCGTTGTTGGTGTTATACGGTATAAACACTTGCAAAAAGCACTGTAGTACACCAGTGTGGGTGATTGCTTTAAATGTTTAGGTGCAGTCCCCTAGATACCCCCTTCCCTGGGGTAATAAGAATCAAATATATTCAAAGATAAGAGGAGCGCACTACATGCAGAAAATCACAATGTCATGTGCAGGTGACATATACAAAGTTTTGGGAGGCCACTGCCCCCTTCTTCAGGTAGGAAGGGGGCAGAAGTCCCCAGAAATGTTGTATATGTCATTTGCACAATAAATAGTGTTATACAATATTGCATTTAGCTCTGAGATAATAAAGAATTCTGGGATTTGTAGTTCAACCTCAAAGTTGTTGCACCTGTGACTCCAGGTATATATAGTTAGCCCCACGAATTCCAACTGCTCTGGCCAGGCAGTTAGCGATAATATCATACAAAATAAGAAGTGGAAGGATGATACAAACAGTACTAAGACTTGTAGTCTAAAACATGTTGCAAACAAAGTTTTGTTTTTGCAGTTTTAGTACTGTTTGGATCCCCCATCCAGTTCTTATTTTGTATGATTTATAGTTCAACAACAGATGGAATTTAGATAGTAGTCATAGGCGACCTACTGTAAAGGAATCCATTTTTTTCTCTCTTTACCTGTGACTGGATATTGTATTGTCTTTTAGAGATCATCAACTAACTAAATATGATCAGACTTACATCTTTTCAATATGAGTAAGTATTTTTGGCATAACGCCTCTAGCTTATTGTCAAACACTTCTTTCAATTTTCTCTAAATAATTCAGGTATCTTTCATAAAGTGAACTTGTTCTTACACACTGTTTTGCATATATATATATATATATTTCTTCGTTTTTTAATCCTAGTTTTGCAGTGAGACAATTTCTGTCTTTTCTGCATTTTATTTTATACTAGCTAAATGCTTATCCTATTTATGTTTTTATAAAAAAACAATTGTCAGTAGATATCGGGGCATATTTATAAAGGTTTGTTTACCTCCGTTACCATCACCTTTTCACCAAATTTGGACTTTTCTCTATTTATAAAGCTGTGATAACCAGGGACGAAAAGTCATTAACGCTACTTTTTGCCATACATCGCTGCGGTAACCGCTCAAGCATAATTATAAAAATGGTGGAAAGTGTTTTATTGCGTTAAGTTCAGCCATTCAAATTCGCCATGTCTGGGGTAGCAAAAACTCCCATTTATTTAGCCTGCCAATGGGTCCATGGAAGGTGTCAGTACATTGTGGAGTGTTTCTTAATACTAATAAGTAGGGATGGCCGGTTCGCGGATCCGAACCCGGATCCGCCACGGATTTATCCCGTTCGCGAACGGCAGATTTTTCTGGATTTTCCGTCTTCCGATTCGTGGATTTTTAGTATTTTCTAAAATTTTCGAAATTACGAGTTTTCACGTAATTTTGAAATTTTTCGAAAATACGAGAAAACATGTAATTTCGAAAATTTTAGAAAATACAAGGATTTCTCTTATTTCCATAAATACGTATTTTCAAAATTATGAGGATTACTCATATTTTTGAAAATACATATTTTCGAAAATACTAGTTTTCTCGTATTTTCGAAAATACGAAAAATCTCGTAATTTCGAGGGTATTTTTCATTTTAATGGGTCCGCTTGCGGATTTTCGAATTTTTCCGAAAATTCGCGGATCCTCAAGCGGACCGGATTTTGCGAAGTTCGGACATCTCTACTAATAAGTACCCAGGGGGGTGTTAGACTTATACTGTAATACGATCTGAGATTTCACTTTAAGTCCCCCCCGCGCCTTTTTCGGGTTCCGATTTTCGTTATTTACCAATAAAGTTAAATAGGGGTCTAAGGGACATATTTATAAAGGGGCATTATTTTTGTTTTGTTTTTTGCCACTAGACTTCATCACCATTTTTTAAACTTTCAACTTTTCTTATAAAGTTATTAAAAAGGTGAATTTTCATCAAAGGCAAAAATTATGTAGCAAAAAGTAGCACTAATAATACTGAAAATATGACAAAATCTTAAATTCAGCACAAATGATGGTGAATAGGTAAAACTCTCTGGTGTCACACTGGTTAATAGGCACTTTGTTATTTAAATATAGCCTAAGATGTGGTGTTTTCTTCAGCAAAAAATATGATAAACTCACCCAGGCGAATTTTCTCTTTTTTATTAATAGGATATGATAAATAGTGTAAAACTTACCCAGGCGAATTTTTTCTTTTTTATTAATAGGATATGATAAATAGTGTAAAACTCACCCAGGCGATTTTTTGCTTTTTTTATTAATAGGATATGATAAACAGTGTAAAACTCTCCCAGGTGAATTTTCTCCTTTTTATTAATAGGATATGATAAATAGTGTAAAACTCACCCAGGCGAATTTTCTCTATTTTATTAGGATATGATAAATAGTGTAAAACTCACCCAGGCCAATCTTCTCTTTTTGATTAATAGGACACATTTTTTAGTATTGCTTATTTTCAGCAAACTGCAGCTAATAATCAAACCAGTTAGATTAATATGGGAACATACCATAGTGCTGTGTAAGAAATAGTCATGTTAATGGAACATTCCAGTAAGTAATGATGTTTGGCAAAAATTCTGGTAAAACTGCAAGAAAATGCAAAAAAAAGGCATAAAAGGTGTCAAAAAGGCGAAATTTCATCTATTTATGAATAGCTTTAAATTGAAAAAAATGACAAAAATAGCTCTGAAATGTAACCTTCTCTGGTCAGTAATGGCCAATGCTAGAAAGCAATTTCTCTTTTCGTCATGATACCAGACTTAACGCAATAAATATGGAAAAAATTACCAATTAGCGTTACTTTTCCGTGAAGACAAGGGTTTTTATAAATACAGCAGAAATAGTGCTCTTTGTCATTGCGATGTCCTGCGATAGCGAAAAGGCGAAAATAGAGATTTTTTTTTATAAATATGCCCCTAGTGCGTGGATGGTTTACATAGTAACATAGTAATTGAGATTGAATAAAGACATATGTCCATCTAGTCCAACCTTTATACACTCCTCCTAACCCCTACCAAACAGTTAATCTAGAGGAAGGCAAGAAAAAAAACTGTTAAAAAGGGTTAAAAAAATAGATTCCTTCCTAACTCTGTTGGCAATTAGAGAGTATCCATGGATCAACCAGAACTACAGTATATGTATTAATACCAGTAATTCTCAAAACTAATTAATTAAAAGCTATTTAATTAACCTGCCATTACGACATCTGCTGGAAGATGTATGCACATGCACTGGGTAGGTCTTGGTGGTTTAAAATGTTTTGGTATATTTAGCTTCATCTGTAGAATGCATATCAATGATAGATGGGTAAGAATGTGAGTCAATCCCTGACCGTGTGTTACAGAGTATGCATGATAGGGGGTAAAAAAGAAAAATCACCTGTTATACTGTATTGGTGGCTCCTATCTTGCAAAATTCATGGGGGGAGATGTAATAAATTTCCCTATCACAAAAATCTTTGGAAATGGCTCAGTCTATGCAAAATAAGTGCAAAGCCCATGCTAATCCAATAGTATTTTGGGTAGTGTGGGTTTACCCTTATTTTCCCCCTTCTCCCCGATTGTTAATACAGTGTCACATACTTGCTCCGGTCATGTTGCCCCATTATTGCCAAGTAGGTATATAGGATTTGTTAGTATTAGTTTGTGTTTGGGTGGCAAAATTAATTAATATCACAAATAAATAACCATGAATTGATTCATATCATATATTATTCATAAAAATTAAATCCCAAATTGGTGAAACTCACCAGTTGTTCCAAAATATCCACTATGCTACTGCTCATAGTTAAATAAAGAAAACACACATTGTTACTGAGCAGGGAACAGGACAGAATAAGGACTATGAATGATGGAATGTCTGTAACGTTATTCTCGGAAAGACCTTAATACATAAAAAATCGGAATGTTTAATAAATTATTTTATCTCTGCTAATGATGCAATAAATATTGTAATAGAAGCTAACCATAATGGAACTGTACATTCAGGCTAAATGTCCCATTATGTTTCTTAATGTTAAAAGTATATACTGTAAATATACAAGAAGCTATTAAAAAACGGGTGGAAAAACTCTATAAAAGATCATTGGTTTTGGAACTGTTCTGTTATTATACATATTCTGTTTTTCTGTTTATCCTGTTTTTATATAAGAAACAAGCAAAGAATCATGTCATAAAGAGAGCACAATACTCTTATTAAGAATTCATGATTGTATCTAGCTATATCTCCAAGGATTATTCTGTCCTATTTTACTGTAAGAAACAACTGGGGAAGAACGGCAGAGTCCTTACAGAAAATGTTATTTATTTATTGAAAAGACGTGAACACTGGCAAAGGAATCAGTAGCCTTCATTTGCTCATCAAGCGTGGTATTTTTACATTTTATTGCATGAGCTATAAAAATTTAAATGAAATGTGGTATGTGGTATGTGTTTGTAACCCAATTTTAATACAGTAGTATTGATTTTATGTATTTGTCCCCCTTAATTGTATTTTGTTACTGTACAGTGCTGCGTCCCCAAGTGGTGCTTTATAAATAAACTATACATACTTGCATGCATACACATATTTTTCCACTTAGATGCCTCTTCTTGAATTGGATAGTGGAATGGACCTTTTTTTTTACCCACACAGTGACCCTGGTCTTTATAGGCCCTTTTAACTGTTTATTTAGAAAGTAGAGAGTAAACTAGATGTTATTGCAGAAATCCAAACCAGGGATTTAGGAATATTACTTTAGTGGCTTAAACACAATGGCTATCCTTCAATTGCTATTCTTATCATTGCCAAACCTAAGCAAATGTCTGTACAAGAACTATTGTTGTTTTTCAGAACTGGATATTTTTTCATGCTACATAGCAATCACTGGGAATATCGAAAACATATTAAAATGCTAAATGTTCTGATTAGCATGCTAACACAGTGTACAGTCACAGAGCTTTTATAATTTGTCAATGCAAATTACATTTTAAAAAACAATATTGTAGTAAAGGGCTCCCTCATGACATTAGCAAGAAAGACTTTGACAGTTGTTTTTTGTGGTGTGTAATTATATAGAATGTAAAGTTCAAATTAAGATACAGAATCTTTAATGTATTGTTCTTACAGTTGCTCTATGCATACCTTCTCCTTTTGGTGGTTCTGACAGTCGTTGACAGGTGCTCTGGAAAATAGCATATTTAATCACCAAGTCATAACTTCACTAGGAGTCAGAACACCTGGAAAATCTACTGTATTGTGTTTTTTTTTTCTTTATGTGTGTGCAGGAGTGTTAACAAACAACCATTTTCTTATTGCTTGGTTTTGCTTACTGCAGCTTATAGCATGCTCTGGCATCTAAAAGCTTAAGGCATAGTAGATGTAGAGAAACATAGATTACAGATACTTAATCATTACACATAGTAGGTAATGGTAAGTTGCTTAACTTGCGTTAAAGTGAAGTCTCTCGCCAGGTCCTATTTACAGTATTAACCATTAAAACCCTTGAAGGCACAGTTTAAGATTTTGAAAAGTTATTAAAAGTATAGAAGCTTGCTGGAAACCAGGTCTTTCTATAGTGATTCTAACCTGCAGCTTTGATTGCTGTTGGCAGTCCTTTGGGGTGGGCATAGCAGCAATTACCTAGGGTGAACCTGGACAAATACTTCCCTATTAGAATGAGATTCAATGTTTAATGAAGATTGCATTCCATGAAAAATTATACTTTTAGTTTAAGCAGGAAAGAACATAATCTTACTAAACATTGGTTGATTGTGTAACAATTAATACTACTTGTTAATGACTTTCAGGAGATAAGAAAAAACGCAAAAACATGTTTTACATTTTTAAGTACAGAGGTGTATCTACTCGGTCATGAATATACCCTCTTTTATAATGGACACAATACATTTTTTTTATAGGTAGGAAATCTTTTTTTTTTTTTTTCTTTTTCTTTGGTGGCCGTTACCATAAGCAGTGAGCTGTTCTACTCATGTAGGATTGAATACCTCCATGAGAAATGTGAATTAAAATCTGAAATCTTTGGTGGCCCTTTATGTGAAAGACGCCCACTGCTTTGTGGACATACACAATTATGTTTTCTTAAAAAAAATATAATAATAATAGCAGTGGGTAAAAAGTTCTCTTGATTCTATTTTTGCCTGCTTAAAGAGTGACTTAAAGTATCTACATATAAATGATCTATCATACATTTTAAACAAGCCTAGGATTATTTCTCCAGCTTCTCTGTATAGTTACATTTCATTGTCTGTCCTGTCAGCATTAGTCTGTGACAAGCAAATGATGAACTGTATAAAAGCCCCACCCCAAAAAAATTCTTTTCTGAAGCCAGTTACAGACCTGCAAGCCTTCTCTGCCCTTTCCTCTACCTATGGAGACTTTTTCAGGCTTGTGGCTAGCTTTAAATATAATTAAATGCTCTGTCATAGCAGTGGGCCACCTGAGACTTGGAGACTGGTGATGTTGCAGCTCACAGTGCTAGCAGGAAAAAACACCCTTTAGGGCTAGGCCACACTACTGCGTTTTAACATACAATCCAATCATATGGTAAAAAGTGCACACTAGTGTTGGTCAATTGGCCTGGCCACGCTAGGTGTTCTGCTATCCATTGCGCTGCAATCTTATTTTTGGAACCTTTTTTTTGTGGATCACATGCCCTTCAAAAGCTCAACATTGTGCGGATTTCATCACAAGCAGACTGTAACGCACACTTTTACACGCTGTCCAGATTGCTGTAACCCTTATACTTCTATAACTTTGGATAGACTGCAGCTAGAAGCATAAATCGGGAGTCATTTTAAAGGAAGAAGTGTTGTTTTTTTAATAAAGTCCACTTGTATGGAGACCACAGTTCCCCTTTAACACATATTTGAAAGACAACATAGCATTTAGAGCCAATCAAATATATTCTTTCTCTGTTTATGGTGGAAGTTTCAAGATTTTGTGGGATTAAAATGGGCTACAATAACAACTTTGGACATATACCACAGACATGCCTTCAGTATATAACATTATGTAGGGAAGCGACTCTTATTTGTGGTTCACTTAAAAAACATATGCAATTAATAAAATACACACTTTATAACTAGCCCCGGAAGGATTTGGGTCTCCTCTGACTAAAGCTAATCAATGCAAGTGATGTTTACAAGTAGCACACATTGCCAAGATGAATCTAGTGTAGAAGAGGCCTAATATTATTTATTGATTTAATTTGAAACAAGCCAATAGGACAACCACGGCTTAAGTACTTCTAAAAGAATAATGTTTTCTTGTAACAGCTCTTGCACTCAAGGTTCTTTAGTAGTTTCCTGTTGCCTAATCACAAGGATACAAAGGACAACTAGATTGTTTTCTATAAAAAGATTTTCATATTTACTGCTCAATAAACATGTATGGTTTGGAAATTTCTTGCTGTGATTCTTTTTAATGTGTTAAATAAGTCTTGGTTTACATTTAGATTTTTTTTTAATAAAAAAAAACACTTTTAGTACAAACTACTGTTACCTTTGATGCAAACATACTCTTTTGTTTTTTGTTACATAATAACAGTTAAAGGGCATGTCCAACTCCAAAATTAAAATTTAACCCACCAGCGACCCCACTGTGTAGTGTTTAAAAATCCTTACCTTACATCTCTGCGTCAAATGGTTCTCTTGTAGTGCTTGTTCAAAGTCCCAGAAAGTGTAGTGTAAGAGCAGTCTGTGTGTCATCCAGTCCCTGCTGCTTCCTTGTCCTTACTGAGGTGTTTCTATCTATCTATCTATCTATCTATCTATCTATCTATCTATCTATCTATCTATCTATCTGTTTTTATGTCTATATGTACCATAATGTTGTTTCTATGTTTTACTTTTGTTTAGGCAAATGCATTGGTAACTACTATATGCCCTACACTACATTAAAGGCCATGTCCAGCCTTAGAATAGAAAAGCTGGTCATTTGTCATTTACCTGCCCCAACTGATATATTAAGCACATTATAAGATGTATAAACCTAGACATTTTGCCTTTAAAATCATCCTGAAAGTCTCCCCTCTGTTCATACTCTGGTCTATGCTGATCTGGAAGCTTGAAGGATCAGATGGACAAAATCACATAGCCCTGGGAAAACAAAGCTGTACCCTGTAACTAACACAGAATCCTCTTGATTTCGGTGGGTTAAGCAATTGTTGTCCGGCTCACTCAGATCAGCCCAGATTAGAAGGGAAAGGGAAAAAACTATAGATGTAAAAGGATACTATGGGGCTGTATATGAGGCTTTTTATGGGACTGTCTGTGGAACTGTCAATGGGTCTGTCTATAGGAGAAAGTCAACCCTCACTTTATACTCGAGCAATATTCGTAGTTTATCAGTTAAAAATAAGTACCTCTGTTTATATTGGGTTTGGCTTATATGGTACTAACAAGATATCTAATGATAATTATTGCCTTCATTTTTGCAGAGTAAGCTGTCTCCTCCCACCATGCAGCCAATCAAGGCTGTGACTGCTGACATCACAGCCAATAATTGACTGCCCCTGTTGCCTCTTCTGCACATGCTCAAGATTATAAAAAGCTCATTGAGCACAGGGAGGAGGCAGATACCAGAACAGAAGAAAAGTTATCATTTAAATATCTGGTTACAAATGCATGTAATTAACTGGTAAAAATAGTAGTTGGGGTTGTGGGAAGATAACTGACAAGCCACCAGTTTGTTTCTTTGTTTGTTTTAAGTGTGGACATGCACTTTAAATAAATACATTCTTATTGTGATTGTCAGATTTAACGAGTATTTTTATTTATCTTTGGATGTAATAGATCAAGCTATGGCCTACTGGGATCCCTTCCTTGAGAGAGATCATCAAACAGAAACCTTAAATCCAGTATATGATACAGCAGTGTTATGCAATAAAACTGACCTTTTACAGTAAATGACAATTACCAATGTAAAAGTAAATAGGGATGGCCAGTTCTCGGATCCAAACCCAGATCCGCGGGCGGATTTTTGGAGGTCCAGATTTTCCTGTATTTCGCCTTCCGAATTTCTTCCAAACTCCTTTCGGAAATTTTCAAAAAGCCTTGAAAGTTCGGTTACCGAACTACAGAAAGCCCCGCACACCCTCCTGGGTACTTAGAAGGACCATTACAAGGGTTCTTTGGGGCTTAAGGGGTCCTGCAGCTCGAACTGGGACCCCCCTCCCTGGCACTAAGAAGTGCCTTTGTGGCCCTTGTGGCAAAGACAAGTGCATTTTGGGCCTTAAGGAATCCCTCAGCTCAAACCGGCACCCCCTTCCTGGCACTAAGAAGTGCCTTTGTGGCACTTACAAGTGCCTTTTGGGGCTTAAGGGGTCCCGCAGCTCAAACTGGGACCCTCTCCCTGGCACTTAGAAGTGCCCTTGCGGCACGGACAAGTTCTTTTGTTGGGGGTCCTGCAGCTCGAAACCAGGAACCCCATTGGCTCTTAGAAGAGTACTTGAGGGCGTGTCTTCTTTCTTCCCAGCCCAGAAAACAACTCCGCTGATGTCGCCGACCCTGTGCTATGTAACTGTGGCCATCAGTGACACCGCTGGTGCTGGCGACATCAGCGTTGCCGGTGTTGCCGGCGTCTTGGGCCAAAGTCTTCTCAGCCAGCGACACCAACTCCACTGATGTCGCCAACACCGGGTGATGTCACTGCAGCCGGTTGCTGGTGTCTTCTTTTTTTCTGCCATCAGTCTGATAACTTCTGAGCTCCACGGGGTTTGCACCTCTTTATATAAGTTTGCTGAAGGACCAAATCTATGTGTGATTGGTTTGTGATTGTGATGCTTGCAATCATAAAAGTCCCAGCCGCAAAACTTTTGGTTGTTCCATAATGCTCAACGGCCGATTCAAGAATCCTCATTCAGATTAGGGATTAATTAATTAAATAAAAAATAAAATAATTTTTAGTGTAGTCAAGAGAGTCTAAAAATAGTTTTTATATGTATATTGAGATATATGTATATTCTTTGTTGCTAATTGATTGCTGTATTAATGTATATATGCGGTTAATCATGCTGCTTTGTTGTTAAATCTTGTTGCTAATTGGGACACACACTCTACCCTAGAAGCGATTTAAAGGGATGGGTGTAATCTAAGCATCAGCTTCTGACAAACCGATTTGCATCATGAAACCCGTAAAGCAGTGCTCCTTCACACACACACCCCCTCTCCTTCCTTTTGCAGGAAAGAGATCCTATGTCCTTGTGTTCGATTCATGGATTTTACAGTTGTAAAAATAAAATCAAGTTTTAACTGTAACTCTGTGGTGTTGAGTAGCCTGTTCATTTGGTGAAAATACTAGGTGAATAATACCCTCTGTTCCTTTTTTATAACCTTGTAATTCATTCCTGAAAACCACCCTGTATTATTAAACCTTTATATACTCTTCTGCCTTTAATCTAGTTTTCATAATTTAAGTTCCATTTTCACATTAAAAGAGAACCACCTCTGCTTACCATTGTTCCTGTGACACCATATAAAGAAAGGATAGAACCCTTGACAATTATTTTGATGAAGTTCAAAGTGGCCTTGGAGGCATACCATCTGGATCTTTATTATAGTTAATATTATCTAAACCTTTTTGGCTCTGAATTACAATAATCTAGTGGTTAGTTCTTCATAGTTTGTATTTTCTGTAAAAAGAGAAAAAAAGGAACATTGAGAATAAGCAATAAAATATAACAACTGATTATAAACATAAAGACTATAAAATCTGACTACAAAAAAACATAGATATTAAAATAAAAAATATAGATATTATGTTAAGAATAATCCAGATTTTTATATACATATATATATTAGCTGAAAAAAGTGAATATAATTTAAAATCCAATTGTAGATTATATTGAAGTGTTCAAGTGTTCGTGTTAAACCAATACTTGGCCTTTGCCAGGAAAGCAGTAGACCGTAATAGGGAGTAATGAGATTGTCCTATGGGACAGTGATCATTATAATAAAAGTTTACATTGGATTGCAGAATCAGCAACAACTTTAGTTTGCAAAAACTATTATAATTGAATATTTGCCACTCCCAACTGTGTTGTGAAGATGAAAGTGCAATGAAGCCTTGAACAATATTGATAATGTAGCATGAAAATGATTATTAATATAACGTGAAGTATAGCAAGAAAAAAGAGTATTATACAGCTTTAATTAATTAAATAAATAACTGATTTGTCCAAAACTGAACCGTCATTTATGCTGGATACACATAGTCCTGGTTTATAGCACATGACATATTTCACTGGAAGTTGCCTTTTATCAGCTATAAAATTAGCTACACACAGTCCAGGTGGGCAGTGGCAAATATCAGCTCCCTATACAAGTATAGGGGCAGCTAGAAATATTTGCTCAGGGTAGGGCAGTCTCACAGCCACAGGATTGGCTGCGAGACTTGGCCAATTTTCAGCCACACGCCAGGCTGGTAAAAAGCTGAAAGTACATGGTGCTTAATATAGTAATTTAATTAAACTAAAAAGTAACAGGTATGAAAATGGGACTTTTATACTTCCTTTATCTTTATTAATGCTATCAAATTCATCACAGTGTTGTATTTTTATTATTATTATTATTATTATTATTGATTTATATAGCGGCAACATCTACAAAGTCATACATATTACATACACAGGTAATAGATAATATAAGTAAACAGAGTGTGGAGTTTCTTACAGCAATACCGCGATACAATAGGAAAGAGGACCCTGCCCAAAGAGCTTACAGACTAGAGGATATGGGGGTGAGACATAAGGTGACAGGAATCGGTAGGCTGTAAATAGATTGGCAGTGGAGCGTGAAAGGCGGGTTGGATCATATTGGGTAGAAAGAGGGGTAATGTTTAGGCCAGGTTATATGCTAGCCTAAAGAGATGTGTTTTAAGGATACGTTTGAAGGTGTTAAGGGATGGTGAGTGACGGACAGATAGAGGAAAGGAGTTCCAGAGCAGAGGGGCAGCACTAGTAAAGTCCTGAATGTGGGCATGGTAAGAGGTGACCAGGGTGGCATTTGTAAAATTCCTGTCACTAGAGGAACCCCTAGTGACATCCTAGTGAACACTAAGGGGTCCACAAATCCTGGTTGAGAAACAAGTAAGAGCATACTCTCAGGGTGATGCACCAAAAGCATTTTGCATTTTTTACAGAAAGTAAATGTATTTGGGAAATTTAAACTGTTAGATTTCCAGGCAGTTTTTAATTAGGAAAGAACATGAATAGAAATCTTAATTCCTAGGAGCATCAGGGCAGAGCCACAGTGTCAATTTTATCCATGTTATCTCTTTTGTAGCTAATTTGTTTCATTATTCAAATTTAAGGGTCACTGATTTCACATGAAATGAATTAAAATTAAAAAGCCATAAGGGAAGTATATTTAGAAGGGTTTTACCATTGTACAACCTATAGAATATGTGATATGGCAAAACCAGGTGCAAATGACCAACAAGGAACGTTCCAAGCAAGTAGTAGTTGTATTTTTACAGGCGTATGCTATTTAATGTGCTAAATTTGTTTTGCATTAAAACAATTAGGCTAACTGCACTTGATGTCTCTAACTTCACTAGTCCTACACAAATATCCCCATCTGCCATGTCAGATTGCTAACGACACCCCATACACAAACAAATTGCTTGAAAGGGCATTTGTAGCTTTCGTCTCTTTGTAGTACATACTGTATAGTATGGTAGTCAAAGAAGTCTTCTTAACTTTTTTCCTCTGTTGTTACTCTGACACCTAAAGCCTAAGCACAATAGCTGAACCTCCTCCTTCCCATTTTTGTTTATGAAAAGCTAGTTGAAAAATCATTGTAAGCTGTGCTATTGGCTCAAACATTTTAAGAACAATGGATAGTGATTTTTTTCAAAATACATGTGTCAACTGCCATTTATCATGTGTGGTTTCCCTATTTCAGTAATTTTAAAATTGGCACACATCTTATGCAAATTCTATGATCATCTTTCTTGTTTGTCCCTGCTTTGGTTTTCATATTTTTTATATACTGCAGCACATATAGAATCTGACACATATCTCATTTTATTGAAATACATGTGCAGTATATATATATAAACATATAAAAGATTGTCAGGCTAGAAGTTGTTTCCTGGAATGTGCTTTACTGTTGTATGATATACATCAATACCCTTTAGGTATTTAAGAATTTAAGAAAGAAAATAGTTGTCAATGGTACCACAGTTGTGCGCGAACAGACACACACTTGGAGCTTAAAACGAAAATGGGAACTGCTTTGATATATCATATTTTGTTGATTTCTGTGCAAAGATGAACTAAAGCTATGAAAACTGTAGGAAAAGCTCTCCATATTACTTAAGAATGTGGATCATTCAATATGAAGGAACAACAGCTGGGCTTTAGTAGGACATACATACATAGAACAGAGGCCTGATGCAAAACCAAATATTTTTTTTATTTTTTAAAGGGTATGCCATAAAACTTACATGCCTTCATTCCCGTGGGCACAGCCTCTAATGTTACTTCCAAAGTAACATTAGGGTCTGGACCGGCAGCCGCGTCTGTGATTGGCTGAGAGGCAGCCAATCACAGATGCGGCTGCTGGCTATTGAGAAAGCCAATGGAACAGGGTCTGATAAGTAAGTTGGGGGAGTGCCTACACTACAGCAAAGGATTTATTTTTATATAGTTAAGTACAGTGACGAGGGATCTGGGGGGTGGGAGGGAGAGGGGTTGAAGGGCTCCCCTATGCATGCCAGAGTCCAACAGGAGGACAGGGAAGGGAAAAAAACCTGTTCACACACAGGAAGGCTCCTACTCTTCAGTGTCTGAAGGCTCCTACTCTTCAGACTTTGGATAGGTACTGCTGGACAAACATTTGGAGCAGAGGAGAAAGGTAAGGATCTTTTTAACACTACACAGTGGGGGCCAGCAGTGGGTTAAAATTTAATATAATGTAATTTGTAGTTTATGTCTAGGTCACATTTGTACTTTCACCTGATAACTCTTATTATTACCATGTAAAACCAAAAGGGAACCTGGGGCGGCTGCTTATAAATGACGGGTATCCTTGTATAGAGTATATTTTTGCAGTCAGCAGATTTATTGATGAAGCTGTATTACTTATGAGGGTAATAATGTCCTCTAACTCTGGTTTAATCAGGTAAATTTTGAGCAGGTGTCTTTACAATTTTTGCAGAATGTGGTCTGTACTAAAGACATCTATTGTGACTGAATTGAGAAAATATCCTGTATTTTTTTTTTTTAAATACACTTGGACATTTATACAAGTTAAGTCACAATATAACATGTAAATGCATGGATGTACTTGCTTATGTGTGATTAAGTGGACTTATATATTAATATTTGCAGATTTTGCAGAGACATAATAAGCCTTACACAATGTATTTTGTGCTCTCCTTTCTTTGTCCTGAGGCATGAATAAGAAAACATCCTTATTTGGAAACAGATTCGCTAGAAGATGTGTTTCTCTCTTCCAACATATGTGAAAGCATGGCGTGTTAATGTGTGATTTTTTTATTTTCAATATATTCTTAAACAATAAGAAGATATTGACTTCTGATGATTCTTTCAATAAAGTACTTCCAAACCAGACCACACCTGGCCCAATGGCTGTCCCTAACCGTCCCACTGCTTTTAGACCTGAAAAATCTTCCCGACTTGGAAAACCATATTCATTGTTAACAGGCTAGTTAATTGATTAGTTTTTGTTAAGCTACTTTTTAATTCTATTTAAAAAAAAGACCAATAGATTTATTGAAACTAATTAAAAGTTGTAGTTTATTAAGCTGGTACCAATATGCAAATAAGTGGGTTGTTTTATTCAATAAGCTAAACTGACCCAAGAGTGCACAAATATGCCTTTTCTTGCTTGGATATAACTCCTGTGTTGGTAGCAGCAGGACAAATGGAGCCAGCTTTAACTTCAATGCAACGATTAGGTATATCAACACATTTAGTCGTATGGATGAACTGAGGCTTCTTACTTAAAATGTAGAAGAAAATTATATTTTATAAGGTTTTGTATCTTGTATCTATGTATTATTTATACTTGCAGACATATTTAGATACTTCTATTTAGAGAAGGGGTGGGGGAGAAAATTTCACTGCATAACAGGTTATTGCTACATCTTTCAACTTTTGGGTTTTGGAGGGTAATATAACTTTAGTTTTTTTGAGGGGTGAACTTGCCCTTTAAGGCTTATTTTGCACCATTTATAAGCTTGATAAAGGTCCTAAAAGTAAACCAAAACACTCTGCTGAGACTATCAGACTTTATCCAAGACTTTTTAAATATATAAAACAAATAGAAAGATTGAATTGGTACAGACAGAATCCCTATTTTAAAAATCTGCTGCTTTCTAGAGGTAATTCCTTACCCTTTATCTTTTACTCTTTAATTATACAGAATAAATAAAAGGCTGTGTTTATACCCCAGTTTACTTGCCATGATCAGATTGATCAGACAGGATAGAACAGCGGGGAGCTTAATGTTATAGACTGTTAGACAACAGATATTTAATTGCCTGTCTGATTTCTGTATGAAACACAGTTAGTTTAGATTTAAAGAAATATGTGTGTATATAATAACCCCTTTGTCACTGCTGTATGAATGTATATATGTATGTAACAGTACCATTGCACTGGGCAGCCTTCAAGCTGTAGAAACGTTACTTTATAAAGGTGTTGGGGATAGAGTGGCTGTCACAGGTTGTTGCAGCTATACATTTTTTATTTTTACAGGAATAAATCATAAAGTGAAAATTCTAAAGTAGTACAGTAGTTGGATATATGTCAACAATAGTTGTATACCAATTAGTATTGGCTTTGTACCTGGAAAACATTTTCATAATTCAATAACTTAAAGGGCAACCAAATCTTCAGAACAACATTGAATCTAAGTAAGTAATCTGTGTCACCTCTCATTTTCATGTAGGTGCTGGGAAATGTACCTTTCTGACATGGGGACGGAATTTTATTTTCCAGCATTCCAATATTGCACAGTGTGGTCAACTGTGTTCTTTGCACATGTCTAATCCTAAACTATTGCAAGAACTTGTAAAAGCAGGTCACTTCTACTTGTAATCTCTAGCCAATACTGTTACAGTCCACCCATATTAGGCAGGAGAGAGGCCAGAAGGTGTAGACAGAGAATGCAAATTAACACAGTTATCTTATTCATTTCTTTAGGGGATTAAACATTTACTGGAGTTGTAATTTACAGTTTATTGGTGTTCTTGGGATGTGATGCTTTCAGATTATGGAAAATAAATATTTCGGTTTAGTTCTTCAAAGTGCAACTATGTTCCAAAACTTTACTTTTTTATATTTGTAAGTCCATGTATTAAATCCTCTAGCTACCTCCCTGGGCTATAAGCTGTTCCACTCATGCAGTCTATTAATACAACATTAAATAAATAGTAGCCAGGCCAGAATCAGTACTAGTTGTCCCAGTAAAACAACAGCCAGGTGGCACTAGCTGCATATTTGCCTATTTAAAAATGTTGAAGCGTTTAGGGCACATAAAGAAAGTAGAAGTATGGTGCACTTTATATGCCCTGTAATTTGAGATTTAATTGCCTATCAGCCATTTTCATTTCATGTTACTATTCATGATTCAGGGATGCTATCCATGAATTTTGTTTCCTTTCTGTCTTGTGACAAAGACTGTAAAAGAAGCAGAACCTGGCACAAAATGAATCCGTTCTCTTGAGAAAAAATACAAGAAAAGTAAAAAATAGCACAAAGGGTAAATGTGTACTTATATATATTCTGACAACCTTGGGAAGGTTAAAACAGGAACTGGCAATCCAATTAGGTTCTATAAAAATCTTACATTGGATTTGTGACTGCACAGTCCATGTTGGCAACAGGTTAAAAAGGCAGAGGTTGCAGACTCTATTACCTTTCTAAAATAACATAATATAGCATAATTTCAATAAATGTTAAAAACAAATGCATTGACTGGAGAATCGAGTTGACCTTACATAGCCTTTGCATAGCTAGATATCTTAAGAAAAGTCACAGAATCCCTTAGCATCAGTTTCACTACATTATTTGATAAATTAATGTTGATGATAGATTTGCCTGTAATAAAGAAGTAAATGATGCCATTTAATGAAGTATTTCAATGTGTCACAAACAGGACATGCAATGATATATATATATATATATATATATATATATATATATATTGTGGTTTATACTGAATAGCCTTTGTTTTACCTGGACTCAGGTATAAGACACATCATCATTATGAAAGTTTTTCAATTGTTCTGAACTGAATGCTTATTCGAAGTAAATTATAGTTAGATCTGCATCCCCTTTGACCCTAACTAGTATTTGTAATGCAAATTCCTCCCTGCTTCTTTTCTGCTTATCATCCTCTCCATATTTGTGAGGGCTTCGTGTGACTTCAAAGTCTATGACCTTTTCATAGCACCGGGGGGAAAAATCCTTTCAAATATTCAGGAGAAGGCTAAAAGGAAGTGCACTTCGAAACCACATTTCTGGGGGTTATTTTAATCACAAACTTATTGTAAATGAACTTTAATAATAGTTATTGTAGGTCTTTGGCATTATTCAAAGGGATTTTTCATCAAACAGTTTCTATATACAGTAATAGATTATTACAAGACTATTTTTTATTAGTCATACCTTCTAATACATTTTTTTGTGTAGAATGCTTTGTTTTTGTACATGCTAAGGTGACAAAGAGTTCTTGTAATGCAAAAATGGATTTTCCTTTCCTATGTTCTTAAATGTTTCTTTGTACTGGGTAGTGGGATTTTGATGATAAAGAATTATTAAAAGTAAAGTTTTTGGAGGTGCTAAATTCCTTTATTTAAACCTAGCAGGATGACTCAAATGCTAGAAACACTAAAATGATTAGTCATAATTCCCCCCTTTCCTGTGTACTATCAATTTTGACCATCTATTTTTACATCAGAACAAAAAAAAAAGATTTTTGTTTTTGTTAAAACAATTACTCCAATCACGCTCTCTACGAAAGTCCATTTAGTATCATAGATAGTGTCTGTGAGCAAATGTTACTGCACCACTTAACGTGGCCAACATTTTTGTGACACAACCTTAAGAGTTAGTTTAACTATTTTATTTTAAACATGCTTGGACATTTTTACTGTTAATTAATCATCTGCTCTTTTTATTAACCTATATTGTAAAAATTAACTTAATACACACCCATTCTGTTTGCACTTAAGTTTTCCTGTACACAGTCAGCCACTCCTTACCTCTCCTTTGCTGTCTCCTCGTGCGGCTCTGCCTGGCAATTCAGGTTTTTTCCGTAATGCGCACGCTTTCCTTTTCGGAAGTGCTCAGAGTCACTTGTTCATTTCTGGAAGTGCTCAGGGATGTTTGTTTTCATTGTTTGTATTCTGTTTGGCAAATTCAAAACCATTTTAGCCTGTCCTATTCCTAAAGTTCCTGCATCCAGCCCATGATTGCCTGAAATAGCCTGTGGTTCTCCCTAGCTCATGGTGTGTAATCTTGCTTTTGGATCTCCGGTTCTCCTGCCTCTCACCAGTTTTTGCCAGTTTGCTGCCTGCCTTGACCTCTGACCGTGCCCTGACTACACTTCTTCTTATCCCTTTTTTTCTTTGCTCTGCTTACTGATACTACATGTACTGACCTTAGCTCTGTCCCTGACTCAGATTGAGCTTATTCCTCCTGTATCAAGCTTAGGCTAGCACTCCAGATAGTTGTGCGCAGTCTGCCAGTTGCACTTTGGTTTTCAGATCCCCTCAGCACAAATACCTTGCACTTAATGTCCAGGGGCAACTGTGTCTGGTGAGGCACTTCTTACCTCACAGCAGTTGGGGGCTTGTCTATTGGCAAAGCAAGTGGTGATAGATGGGGTATTTGTGCTGAAGGGATACTTGGGGACACTGGAGCATTACACACACTTCTTGTAAGAGAGGAAGAGAGCAGTATAAATATTAGCCAAGAATCCAATAGTTACCCAAAACGTTAATAGTTTTTTTTTTTCAGTTTGGCCTGTTGAGGAATTAAGTAGGGCCACACCTGTCTTGAAAGTCGATAGTAGAGATTTGTTGCATATGCTTTTACCTGTTGACATTTTCTTCGATGATTACTAGCTGGATAACTTTTTACCATGGGTGTTACACCTGTAGTGGATCATAATGTGATTGGGCCATACATTAACGTCATGGGAATGTCTGCTGGAGTGTAATGAAATATAAAGCATCTGGTTATATAGTAATCCCTTTTCTTACCAATAAAAATTTCACAATGCAGTTCTGTACTGTTATTATTCTGTTTTCTTTGAGAGAAATACTCAGTATTATAAGAGATTGTTTTAGACAGAATATAAATGTTAACCTTTTACTCCAAATGTAAAAAAAGATTAAAGATGGTACTGGTACTTTAGTGAAAACAGCTCTCTTTATGCCTTTACAATATATATGAATAAAAGGCTGAAAATGTATAAACAGGCTTTCTTTCCACTTTACATATTTGCATCAGAAAATTGGTCATTAACCCTCTGTAATGCCTGAATTTAAAATTGACAAAAAGTTCATGTAGTTTTTTTTTTTTTTAGATGTTTAGGGAAACTGCTCTGAGAAATATTATGGTTCATTAAGTGGCCATCATTCAGTTGATCAGAGGTAAATTTTCCAAATGTTCAGTTGTGTTTTTTATTTTTACGTTCAAGAGAGAGGCAAACCTCTATGATGTCTGCCTTTCTCTTGAGCACTTTTGTGAAGTATTTTTATTCCTCAAACAATATGCTTTTCATTTCTCTCAGACTCTAAATGGTGTTGGTAGGCATTGATTATAAAAATCCTTTTTCTTGAGTGTTTTATAAGATTAATTAGGGCCATATTTATAAAGGAGTACTGTACAATACTGATTCTGGTCTGTTATCTCTGCATCATGAAATAATGGTATTGTAACCAACGAGACAAGTGGTCAGTATTTTTGTGACACCATTGTAATACTGCTTCCTTATAAATTCTCTCTTTAGACTGTATATACCACTTGGGCAGGCATTCTTGTGTATTTTTGTATTAAACACTTTAAAAATACATACTAAGTTAAAACTATATAACTTAAGCCTCGTACACACATCTGACCCCAATGGATGAGGCACAACACCAATGCACACGCAGGCCAAAACACTGATTCGATGATCGTTCCGTTTGTGGGTGCTTCGTCACTCGAAACGGCCATTTAGTCACGGCACATTAATGATCCACTTGACAAATTAGGCAATGAGACACAACCAAACACCCGCTTTGGTAGTGGAATCGCCCATACATGGAACAATCGTTGCACAAAAAGGACATTAATATACCTTATTGGCCACAAGTCGGCCCCCGCAATTGCTCCTGTGTATGATCCTTTAAAAGTAATAAGACACATTTGTCTTCAAAAAATTACTCCAGGCTGTTTTAAGGAGGATTATCATACCTAGATGATATGTAATTAGTTGGAAGACCCAAAGAATAGTTGCAACAAGCAGATCACTAAAAGTATGTGAACTTAGCCTCCTCCTGCTCAATATATTTTGTCCTTTGGTGCAGTGTCGGACTGGCCCCCAGGGTTACAGGGAAATACCCTTGTGGGTCCAAAGCTCATTCATCCAAGAAAACAGAGACAACTGCTGAAATTTAAATACATAGCCAAAGGGACAGTAAGAAATGCATTTTAATAAACAATAGGAGTCAGTTGGAGTAAGATAGATATGTCAATGAGTGATAATAGAGATATGAAATGTTAGGTGGGTCCCTGGTCTCAGATTTCTTAGTGGGAACCAACAGTCCATTTCTACACTGCTTTGGTGTAAATTACACAGAGCTTGGATGCCTACAAATGAAAATACTCACACTAGAGAAGCCTGAACCACCAATATAGTCATTCTTGCCAGAGAAAGTACATTTTTAGTTTAAGCATTTTAAATGCTTGGTCAGTAGTGAAATACATTCCATAGTATGTTATGCATTATCTACAAAAAAAATTGTTATACCTTCTGTTATAGAATAGTGAATAGATGTCCAAATGGGCATTAAAATACAAACTTATCTTATATGAAATAGACACGAAAGAAGTATTATTTTTGAGATATTTTGCTTTAATAAATATGTATAAAGAACATTTTTACATGGTATTTTTATTATGATATTCCAATGTGCCTCGAACTTGGCTATGCTCGTATGATTAAAATGCTATCAAATAATACAAGTATGAGGGTGACTATACTACATATAGTATAGTCACCCTTTCTTGCTTTTCTTGTACTTTCTTGCTCTCTCTCTCTCTCTCTCTCTCTCTCTCTCTCTCTCTCTCTTCTCTTCTCTCTCTCTCTCTCTCTCTCTCTCTGTCTCTCTCTCTCTCTCTGTTTTGTCATCCAGTCCCTGCTGCTTCCTTGTCCTTACTGAGGTGTTTCTATCTATCTATCTATCTATATATCTATCATCTATCTTATCTACTATATCTATCTGTTTAGTCTATATGTACCATAATGTTGTTTCTATGTTTTACTTTTGTTTAGGCAAATGCATTGGTAACTACTATATGCCCACACTACATTAAAGGCCATGTCCAGCCTTAGAATAGAAAAGCTGGTCATTTGTCATTTACCTGCCCCAACTGATATATTAAGCACATTTAAGATGTATAAACCTAGACATTTTGCCTTTAAAATCATCCTGAAAGTCTCCCCTCTGTTCATACTTCTGTCTATCTGATGACTGGAAGCTTGAAGGATCAGATGGCAAAATACACATAGCCCTGGGAAAACAAAGCTGTACCCTGTAACTAACACAGAATCCTCTTGATTTCGGTGGTTAAGCAATTGTGTCCGGCTCACTCAGATCAGCCCAGATTAGAAGGGAAAGGGAAAAAACTATAGATGTAAAAGGATACTATGGGGCTGTATATGAGGCTTTTATGGGACTGTCTGTGGAACTGTCAATGGGTCTGTCTATAGGAGAAAGTCAACCTCACTTTATACTATCGAGCATATCGTAGTTTATCAGTTAAAAATAAGTACCTCTGTTTATATTGGGTTTGGCTTATATGGTACTAACAAGATATCTAATGATAATTATTGCCTTCATTTTTGCAGAGTAAGCTGTCTCCTCCCACCATGCAGCCAATCAAGGCTGTGACTGCTGACATCACAGCCAATAATTGACTGCCCCTGTTGCCTCTTCTGCACATGCTCAAGATATAAAAAGCTCATTGAGCACAGGGAGGAGGCAGATACCAGAACAGAAGAAAAGTTATCATTTAAATATCTGGTTACAAATGCATGTAATTAACTGGTAAAAATAGTAGTTGGGGTTGGGGGAAGATAACTGACAAGCCACCAGTTTGTTTCTTTGTTGTTTTAAGTGTGGACATGCACTTTAAATAAATACATCTTATTGTGATTGTCAGATTTAACGAGTATTTTTATTTATCTTTGGATGTAATAGATCAAGCTATGGCCTACTGGGATCCTTCCTTGAGAGAGATCATCAAACAGAAACCTTAAAATCCAGTATATGATAGCAGGTTATGCAATAAAACTGACCTTTACACGTAAATGACAATTACCAATGTAAAAGTAAATAGGGATGGCCAGTTCTCGGATCCAAACCCAGATCCGCGGGCGGATTTTTGGAGGTCAGATTTTCCTGTATTTCGCCTTCCGAATTTCTTCCAAACTCCTTTCGGAAATTTTCAAAAAGCCTTGAAAGTTCGGTTACCGAACTACAGAAAGCCCCGCACACCCTCCTGGGAACTTAGAAGGACCATACAAGGGTTCTTTGGGGCTTAGGGGTCCTGCAGCTCGAATGGGACCCCCTCCCTGGCACTAAGAAGTGCCTTTGTGGCCCTTGTGGCAAAGACAAGTGCATTTTGGGCCTTAAGGAATCCCTAGCTCAAACCGGCACCCCCTTCCTGGCACTAAGAAGTGCCTTTGTGGCACTTACAAGTGCCTTTTGGGGCTTAAGGGGTCCCGCAGCTCAAACTGGGACCCTCTCCCTGGCCATTAGAAGTGCCCTTGCGGCACGGACAAGTTCTTTGTTGGGGGTCCTGCAGCTCGAAACCAGGAACCCCATTGGCTCTTAGAAGAGTACTTGAGGGCGTGTCTTCTTTCTTCCCAGCCCAGAAAACAACTCCGCTGATGTCGCCGACCCTGTGCTATGTAACTGTGGCCATCAGTGACACCGCTGGTGCTGGCGACATCAGCGTTGCCGGTGTTGCCGGCGTCTTGGGCCAAAGTCTTCTCAGCCAGCGACACCAACTCCACTGATGTCGCCAACACCGGGTGATGTCACTGCAGCCGGTTGCTGGTGTCTTCTTTTTTTCTGCCATCAGTCTGATAACTTCTGAGCTCCACGGGGTTTGCCACTCTTTATATAAGTTTGCTGAAGGACCAAATCATGTGTGATTGGTTTTGTGATTGTGATGCTTGCAATCATAAAAGTCCCAGCCGCAAAACTTTTGGTTGTTCCATAATGCTCAACGGCCGATTCAAGAATCCTCATTCAGATTAGGGATTAATTAATAATAAAAAATAAAAATTTTTAGTGTAGTCAAGAGAGTCTAAAAATAGTTTTTATATGTATATGAGATATATGTATATTCTTTGTTGCTAATTGATTGCTGTATTAATGTATATATGCGGTTAATCATGCTGCTTTGTTGTTAAATCTTGTTGCTAATTGGGACACACACTCTACCCTAGAAGCGATTTAAAGGGATGGGTGTAATCTAAGCATAGCTTCTGACAAACCGATTGCATCATGAAACCCGTAAAGCAGTGCTCCTTCACACACACCCCCTCTCTTCCTTTTGCAGGAAAGAGATCCTATGTCTTGTGTTCGATTCATGGATTTTACAGTTGTAAAAATAAAATCAAGTTTTAACTGTAACTCTGTGGTGGTGAGTAGCCTGTTCATTTGGTGAAAATACTAGGTGAATAATACCCTCTGTTCCTTTTTTATAACCTTGTAATTCATTCCTGAAAACACCCTGTATTATTAAACCTTTATATACTCTTCTGCCTTAATCTAGTTTTCATAATTTAAGTTCCATTTTCACATTAAAAGAGAACCACCTTGCTTACCATTGTTCCTGTGACAACCATATAAGAAAGGATAGAACCCTTGACAATTATTTGATGAAGTTCAAAGTGGCCTTGGAGGCATACCATCTGGATCTTTATTATAGTTAATATTATCTAAACCTTTTTGGCTCGAATTACAATAATCTAGTGGTTAGTTCTTCATAGTTTGTATTTTCTGTAAAAAGAGAAAAAAAGGAACATTGAGAATAAGCAATAAAATATAACAACTGATTATAAACATAAAGACTATAAAATCTGACTACAAAAAAACATAGATATTAAAATAAAAAATATGATATTATGTTAAGATAATCCAGATTTTAATACTATATATATTAGCTGAAAAAGTGAATATAATTTAAAATCCAATTGTAGATTATATTGAAGTGTTCAAGTGTTCGTGTTAAACCAATACTTGGCCTTTGCCAGGAAAGCAGTAGACCGTAATAGGGAGTAATGAGATTGCCTATGGGACAGTGATCATTATAATAAAAGTTTACATTGGATTGAGAATCAGCAACAACTTTAGTTTGCAAAAACTATTATAATTGAATATTTGCCACTCCCAACTGTGTTGTGAAGATGAAAGTGCAATGAAGCCTTGAACAATATTGATAAGTAGCATGAAAATGATATTAATATAACGTGAAGTATAGCAAGAAAAAAGAGTATTATACAGCTTTAATTAATTAAATAAATAACTGATTTGTCCAAAACTGAACCGTCATTATGCTGGATACACATAGTCCTGGTTTATAGCACATGACATATTTCAACGGAAGTGCCTTTTATCAGCTATAAAATTAGCTACACACAGTCCAGGTGGGCAGTGGCAAATATCACCCTATACAAGTATAGGGGCAGCTAGAAATATTTGCTCAGGGTAGGGCAGTCTCACAGCCACAGGATTGGCTGCGAGACTTGGCAATTTTAGCCACACGCCAGGCTGGTAAAAGCTGAAAGTACATGGTGCTTAATATAGTAATTTAATTAACTAAAAAGTAACAGGTATGAAAATGGGACTTTTATACTTCCTTTATCTTTATTAATGCTATCAAATTCATCACAGTGTTGTATTTTATATTATTATTATATTATTATTGATTTATATAGCGGAACATCTACAAAGTCATACATATTACATACACAGGTAATAGATAATATAAGTAAACAGAGTGGTGGAGTTTCTTACAGCAATACCGCGATACAATAGGAAAGAGGACCCTCCCAAAGAGCTTACAGACTAGAGGGTATGGGGGTGAGACATAAGGTGACAGGAATCGGTAGGCTGTAAATAGATTGGCAGTGGAGCGTGAAAGGCGGGTTGGATCATATTGGGTAGAAAGAGGGGTAATGTTTAGGCCAGGTTATATGCTAGCCTAAAGAGATGGTTTTAAGGATACGTTTGAAGGTTTAAGGGATGGTGAGTGACGGACAGATAGAGGAAAGGAGTTCCAGAGCAGAGGGGCAGCACTAGTAAAGTCCTGAATGTGGCATGGTAAGAGGTGACCAGGGTGGCATTTGTAAAATTCCTGTCACTAGAGGAACCCCTAGTGACATCCTAGTGAACACTAAGGGTCCACAAATCCTGGTTGAGAAACAAGTAAGAGCATACTCTCAGGGTGATGCACCAAAAGCATTTGCATTTTTTTACAGAAAGTAAATGTATTTGGGAAATTTAAACTGTTAGATTTCCAGGCAGTTTTTAATTAGGAAAGAACATGAATAGAAATCTTAATTCCTAGAGCATCAGGGCAGAGCCACAGTGTCAATTTTATCCATGTTATCTCTTTTGTAGCTAATTTGTTTCATTATTCAAATTAAGGGTCACTGATTTCACATGAAATGAATTAAAATTAAAAGCCATAAGGGAAGTATATTTAGAAGGGTTTTACCATTGTACAACCTATAGAATATGTGATATGGCAAAACCAGGTGCAAATGACCAACAAGGAAAGTTCCAAGCAAGTAGTAGTTGTATTTTTACAGGCGTATGCTATTTAATGTCTAAATTTGTTTTGCATTAAACAATTAGGCTAACTGCACTTGATGCTCTAACTTCACTAGTCCTACAAAATATCCCCATCTGCCATGTCAGATTGCTAACGACACCCCATACACAAACAAATTGCTTGAAAGGGCATTTGTAGCTTTCGTCTCTTTGTAGTACATACTGTATAGTATGGTAGTCAAAGAAGTCTTCTTAACTTTTTTCCTCTGTTGTTACTCTGACAACCTAAAGCCTAAGCACAATAGCTGAACCTCCTCCTTCCATTTTGTTTATGAAAAGCTAGTTGAAAATAATTGTAAGTGTGCTATTGGCTCAAACATTTTAAGAACAATGGATAGTGATTTTTTCAAAATACATGTGTCAACTGCCATTTATATGTGTGGTTTCCCTATTTCAGTAATTTTAAAATTGGCACACATTATGCAAATTCTATGATCATCTTTCTTGTTTGTCCCTGCTTTGGTTTTCATATTTTTATAATACTGCAGCACATATAGAATCTGACACTATCTCATTTTATTGAAATACATGTGCAGTTAATATATATAAACATATAAAAGATTGTCAGGCTAGAAGTTGTTTCCTGGAATGTGCTTTACTGTTGTATGAATACATCAATACCCTTTAGGTATTTAAGAATTAAGAAAGAAAATAGTTGTCAATGGTACACAGTTGTGCGCGAACAGACACACACTTGGAGCTTAAAACGAAAATGGGAACTGCTTTGATATATCATATTTTGTTGATTTCTGTGCAAAGATGAACTAAAGCTATGAAAACTGTAGGAAAAGCTCTCCATATTACTTAAGAATGTGGATCATTCAATATGAAGGAACAAACAGTGGGCTTTAGGGACATACATACATAGAACAGAGGCCTGATGCAAAACCAAATATTTTTTTTATTTTTTAAAGGGTATGCCATAAAACTTACATGCCTTCATTCCCGTGGGACAGCCTCTAAGTGTTACTTCCAAAGTAACATTAGGGTCGGACCGGCAGCCGCGTCTGTGATTGGCTGAGAGGCAGCCAATCACAGATGCGGCTGCTGGCTATTGAGAAAGCCAATGGAACAGGGTCTGATAAGTAAGTTGGGGGAGTGCCTACACTACAGCAAAGGATTTATTTTTATATAGTTAAGTACAGTGACGAGGGATCTGGGGGGTGGGAGGGAGAGGGGTTGAAGGGCTCCCTCAGCATGCCATGCCAGTCCAACAGGAGGACAGGGAAGGGAAAAAAACCTGTTCACACACAGGAAGGCTCCTACTCTTCAGTGTCTGAAGGCTCCTACTCTTCAGACTTTGGATAGGTACTGCTGGACAAACATTTGGAGCAGAGGAGAAGGTAAGGATCTTTTTAACACTACACAGTGGGGGCCAGCAGTGGGTTAAAATTTAATATAATGTAATTTGTAGTTTATGTCTAGGTCACATTGTTACTTTCACCTGATAACTCTTATTATTACCATGTAAAACCAAAAGGGAACCTGGGGCGGCTGCTTATAAATGACGGGTATCCTTGTATAGAGTATATTTTTGCAGTCAGCAGATTTATTGATGAAGCTGTATTACTTATGAGGGTAATAATGTCCTCTAACTCTGGTTAATCAGGTTAATTTGAGCAGGTGTCTTTACAATTTTTGCAGAATGTGGTCGTACTAAGACATCTATTGTGACTGAATTGAGAAAATATCCTGTATTTTTTTTTTTAAATACACTTGGACATTTATACAAGTTAAGTCACAATATAACATGTAAATGCATGGAGTACTTGCTTATGTGTGATTAAGTGGACTTATATATTAATATTTGCAGTTTTGCAGAGACATAATAAGCCTTACACAATGATTTTGTGCCTCTCTTCTTTGTCCTGAGGCATGAATAAGAAAACATCCTTATTTGGAAACAGATTCGCTAGAAGATGTGTTTCTCTCTTCCAACATATGTGAAAGCATGGCGTGTTAATGTGTGATTTTTTATTTTCAATATATTCTTAACAATAAGAAGATATTGACTTCTGATGATTCTTTCAATAAAGTACTTCCAAACCAGACACACACCTGGCCCAATGGCTGTCCCTAACCGTCCCACGCTTTAGACCTGAAAAATCTTCCCGACTTGGAAAACCATACATTGTTAACAGGCTAGTTAATTGATTAGTTTTTGTTAAGCTACTTTTAATTCTATTTAAAAAAAAGACCAATAGATTTATTGAAACTAATTAAAAGTTGTAGTTTATTAAGCTGGTACCAATATGCAAATAAGTGGGTTGTTTATTCATAAGCTAAACTGACCCAAGAGTGCACAAATATGCCTTTTCTTGCTTGGATATAACTCCTGTGTTGGTAGCAGCAGGACAAATGGAGCCAGCTTTAACTTCAATGCAACGATTAGGTATATCAACACATTAGTCGTATGGATGAACTGAGGCTTCTTACTTAAAATGTAGAAGAAAATTATATTTTATAAGGTTTTGTATCTTGTATCTATGTATTATTTATACTTGCAGACATATTTAGATACTTCTATTTAGAGAAGGGGTGGGGGAGAAAATTTCACTGCATAACAGGTTATTGCTAATCTTTCAACTTTTGGGTTTTGGAGGGTAATATAACTTTAGTTTTTTTGAGGGGTGAACTTGCCCTTTAAGGCTTATTTTGCACCATTTATAAGCTTGATAAAGGTCAAAAGAAACCAAAACACTCTGCTGAGACTATCAGACTTTACCAAGACTTTTTAAATATATAAAACAAATAGAAAGATGAATTGGTACAGACAGAATCCCTATTTTAAAAATCTGCTGCTTTCTAGAGGTAATTCCTTACCCTTTATCTTTTACTCTTTAATATACGAATAAATAAAAGGCTGTGTTTATACCCCAGTTTATTGCCATGATCAGATTGATCAGACAGGATAGAAACAGCGGGGAGCTTAATGTATAGACTGTTAGACAACAGATATTTAATTGCCTGTCTGATTTCTGTATGAAACACAGTTAGTTTAGATTTAAAGAAATATGTGTGTATATAATAACCCCTTGTCACTGCTGTATGAATGTATATATGTATGTAACAGTACACATTGCACTGGGCAGCCTTCAAGCTGTAGAAACGTTACTTTATAAAGGTGTTGGGGATAGAGTGGCTGTCCAAGGTTGTGCAGCTATACATTTTTTATTTTACAGGAATAAATCATAAAGTGAAAATTCTAAAGTAGTACAGTAGTTGGATATATGTCAACAATAGTTGTATACCAATTAGTTTGGCTTTGTACCTGGAAAACATTTTCATAATTCAATAACTTAAAGGGCAACCAAATCTTCAGAAACACATTGAATCTAAGTAAGTAATCTGTGTCACCTCTCATTTTCATGTAGGTGCTGGGAAATGTACCTTTCTGACATGGGGACGGAATTTTATTTTCCAGCATTCCAATATTGCACAGTGTGGTCAACTGTGTTCTTGCACATGTCTAATCCTAAACTATTGCAAGAACTTGTAAAAGCAGGTCACTTCTACTTGTAATCTCTAGCCAATACTGTTACAGTCCACCCAATAGGCAGGAGAGAGGCCAGAAGGTGTAGACAGAGAATGCAAATTAACACAGTTATCTTATTTATTTCTTTAGGGGATTAAACATTTACTGGAGTTGTAATTTACAGTTTATTGGTGTTCTTGGGATGTGATGCTTTCAGATTATGGAAATAAATATTTCGGTTTAGTTCTTCAAAGTGCAAACTATGTTCCAAAACTTTACTTTTTTATATTTGTAAGTCCATGTATTAAATCCTCTAGCTACCTCCCTGGGCTATAAGCTGTTCCACTCATGCAGTCTATTAATACAACTTAATAAATAGTAGCCAGGCCAGAATCAGTACTAGTTGTCCCAGTAAAACAACAGCCAGGTGGCACTAGCTGCATATTTGCCTATTTAAAAATGTTGAAGCGTTTAGGGCACATAAAGAAAGTAGAAGTATGGTGCACTTTATATGCCCTGTAATTTGAGATTTAATTGCCTATCAGCCATTTTCATTTCATGTTACTATTCATGATTCAGGGATGCTATCCATGATTTTGTTTCCTTTCTGTCTTGTGACAAAGACTGTAAAAGAAGCAGAACCTGGCACAAAAGAATCCGTTCTCTTGAGAAAAAATACAAGAAAAGTAAAAAATAGCACAAAGGGTAAATGTGTACTTATATATATTCTGACAACCTTGGGAAGGTTAAAACAGGAACTGGCAATCCAATTAGGTTCTAAAAAATCTTACATTGGATTTGTGACTGCACAGTCCATGTTGGCAACAGGTTAAAAAGGCAGAGGTTGCAGACTCTATTACCTTTCTAAAATAACATAATATAGCATAATTTCAATAAATGTTAAAAACAAATGCATTGACTGGAGAATCGAGTTGACCTTACATAGCCTTTGCATAGCTAGATATCTTAAGAAAAGTCACAGAATCCCTTAGCATCAGTTTCACTACATTATTTGATAAATAATTGTGATGATAGATTTGCCTGTAATAAAGAAGTAAATGATGCCATTTAATGAAGTATTTCAATGTGTCACAAACAGGACATGCAATGATATATATATATATATATATATATATATATATATTGTGGTTTATACTGAATAGCCTTTGTTTTACCTGGACTCAGGTATAAGACACATCATCATTATGAAAGTTTTTCAATTGTTCTGAACTGAATGCTTATTCGAAGTAAATTATAGTTAGATCTGCATCCCCTTTGACCCTAACTAGTATTTGTAATGCAAATCCTCCCTGCTTCTTTTCTGCTTATCATCCTCTCCATATTTGTGAGGGCTTCGTGTGACTTCAAAGTCTAGACCTTTTCATAGCACCGGGGGGAAAAATCCTTTCAAATATTCAGGAGAAGGCTAAAAGGAAGTGCACTTCGAAACCACATTTCTGGGGGTTATTTTAATCACAAACTTATTGTAAATGAACTTTAATAATAGTTATTGTAGGTCTTTGGCATTATTCAAAGGGATTTTTCATCAAACAGTTTCTATATACAGTAATAGATTATTACAAGACTATTTTTATTAGTCATACCTTCTAATACTTTTTTTGTGTAGAATGCTTTGTTTTTGTACATGCTAAGGTGACAAAGAGTTCTTGTAATGCAAAAATGGATTTCCTTTCCTATGTTCTTAAATGTTTCTTTGTACTGGGTAGTGGGATTTTGAGATAAAGAATTATAAAAGTAAAGTTTTTGGAGGTGCTAAATTCCTTTATTTAAACCTAGCAGGATGACTCAAATGCTAGAAACACTAAAATGATTAGTCATAATTCCCCCCTTTCCTGTGTACTATCAATTTTGCCATCTATTTTTACATCAGAACACAAAAAAAAAGATTTTTGTTTTTGTTAAAACACATTACTCCAATCACGCTCTCTACGAAAGTCCATTTAGTTTCATAGATAGTGTCTGTGAGCAAATGTACTGCACCACTTAACGTGGCCAACATTTTTGGACACAACCTTAAGAGTTAGTTAACTATTTTATTTTAAACATGCTTGGACATTTTTACTGTTAATTAATCATCTGCTCTTTTTATTAACCATATTGTAAAAATTAACTTATACACACCCATTCTGTTTGCACTTAAGTTTTCCTGTACACAGTCAGCCACTCCTTACCTTCCTTTGCTGTCTCCTCGTGCGGCTCTGCCTGGCAATTCAGGTTTTTCCGTAATGCGCACGCTTTCCTTTTCGGAAGTGCTCAGAGTCACTTGTCATTCTGGAGTGGCTCAGGGATGTTTGTTTTCATTGTTTGTATTCTGTTTGGCAAATTCAAAACCATTTTAGCCTGTCCTATTCCTAAAGTTCCTGCATCCAGCCCATGATTGCCTGAAATAGCCTGTGGTTCTCCCTAGTATGGTGTGTAATCTTGCTTTTGGATCTCCGGTTCTCCTGCCTCTCACCAGTTTTTGCCAGTTTGCTGCCTGCCTTGACCTCTGACCGTGCCCTGACTACACTTTTCTTATCCCTTTTTTTCTTTGCTCTGCTTACTGATACTACATGTACGACCTTAGCTCTGTCCCTGACTCAGATTGAGCTTATCTCCTGTATCAAGCTTAGGCTAGCACTCCAGATAGTTGTGCGCAGTCTGCCAGTTGCACTTTGGTTTTCAGATCCCCTCAGCACAATACCTTGCACTCTAATGTCCAGGGGCAAACTGTGTCTGGTGAGGCACTTCTTACCTCACAGCAGTTGGGGGCTTGTCTATTGGCAAAGCAAGTGGTGATAGATGGGGTATTTGTGCTGAAGGGATACTTGGGGACACTGGAGCATTACACACACCTTCTTGTAAGAGAGGAAGAGAGCAGTATAAATATTAGCCAAGAATCCAATAGTTACCCAAAACGTTAATAGTTTTTTTTTCAGTTTGGCCTGTTGAGGAATTAAGTAGGGCCACACCTGTCTTGAAAGTCGATAGTGAGAGTTTGTTGCATATGCTTTTAGTTGACATTTTCTTCGATGATTACTAGCTGGATAACTTTTTACCATGGGTGTTACACCTGTAGTGGATCATAATGTGATTGGGCCATACATTAACGTCATGGGAATGTCTGCTGGAGTGTAATGAATATAAGAATCTGGTTATATAGTAATCCCTTTTCTTACCAATAAAAATTTCACAATGCAGTTCTGTACTGTTATATTGTTTTCTTGAGAGAAATACTCAGTATTATAAGAGATTGTTTTAGACAGAATTAAATGTTAACCTTTTACTCCAAATGAAAAAAAGATTAAAGATGGTACTGGTACTTTAGTGAAAACAGCTCTCTTTATGCCTTTACAATATATAGAATAAAAGGCTGAAAATGTATAAACAGGCTTTCTTTCACTTTACATATTTGCATCAGAAAATTGGTCATTAACCCTCTGTAATGCCTGAATTTAAAATTGACAAAGTTCATGTAGTTTTTTTTTTTTTAGATGTTTAGGGAAACTGCTCTGAGAAATATTAGGTTCATTAAGTGGCCATCATTCAGTTGATCGAGGTAAATTTCCAAATGTTCAGTTGTGTTTTTTATTTTTACGTTCAGAGAGAGGCAAACCTCTATGATGTCTGCCTTTCTCTTGAGCCATTTTGTGAAGTATTTTTATCCTCAAACAATATGCTTTTCATTTCTTCAGACTCTAAATGGTGTTGGTAGGCATTGATTATAAAAATCCTTTTTTTGAGTGTTTTATAAGATTAATTAGGGCCATATTTATAAAGGAGTACTGTACAATACTGATTCTGGTCTGTATCTCTGCATCATGAAATAATGGTATTGTAACCAACGAGACAAGTGGTCAGTATTTTTGTGACACCATTTAATACTGCTTCCTTATAAATTCTCTCTTTAGACTGTATATACCACTTGGGCAGGCATTCTTGTGTATTTTTGTATTAAACACTTTAAAAATACATCTAAGTTAAAACTATATAACTTAAGCCTCGTACACCATCTGACCCCAATGGATGAGGCACAACACCAATGCAACACGCGGCCAAAACACTGATTCGATGATCGTTCCGTTTGTGGGTGCTTCGTCACTCGAAACGGCCATTTAGTCACGGACATTAATGATCCACTTGACAAATTAGGCAATGAGACACAACCAAACACCCGCTTTGGTAGTGGAATCGCCCATACAGGAGACAATCGTTGCACAAAAAGGACATTAATATACCTTATTGGCCACAGTCGGCCCCCGCAATTGCTCCTGTGTATGATCCTTTAAAAGTAATAAGACACATTTGTCTTCAAAAAATTACTCCAGGCTGTTTAAGGAGGATTATCATACCTAGATGATATGTAATTAGTTGGAAGACCCAAAGAATAGTTGCAACAAGCAGATCACTAAAAGTATGTGAACTTAGCCTCCTCCTGTCAATATATTTTGTCCTTTGGTGCAGTGTGACTGGCCCCCAGGGTTACAGGGAAATACCCTTGTGGGTCCAAAGCTCATTCATCCAAGAAAACAGAGACAACTGCTGAAATAAATACATAGCAAAGGGACAGTAAGAAATGCATTTTAATAAACAATAGGAGTCAGTTGGAGTAAGATAGATATGTCATGAGTGATAATAGAGATATGAAATGTTAGGTGGGTCCCTGGTCTCAGATTTCTTAGTGGGAACCAACAGTCCATTTCTACACTGCTTTGGTGTAAATTACACAGAGCTTGGATGCCTACAATGAAAAACTCACACTAGAGAAGCCTGAACCACCAATATAGTCATTCTGCCAGGAAAGTACATTTTTAGTTTAAGCATTTTAAATGCTTGGTCAGTAGTGAATAACATTCCATAGATGTTATGCATATCTACAAAAAAAATTGTTATACCTTCTGTTATAGAAAGTGAATAGATGTCCAAATGGGCATTAAAATACAAACTTATCTATATGAAATGACACGAAAGAAATTATTTTTGAGATATTTTGCTTTAATAAATAGTTAAAGAACATTTACATGGTATTTTATTATGATATTCCAATGTGCCTCGAACTTGGCTATGCTCGTATGATTAAAATGCTATCAAATAATACAAGTATGAGGGTGATCTACTACATATAGTATAGTCACCCTTTCTTGCTTTTCTTGTACTTTCTTGCTCTCGCTCTCTCTCTCTCCTCTCTCTTCTCTCTCTCTCTCTTCTCTCTCTCTCTCTCTCTCTCTCTCTCTCCTCTCTCTCTACTCTGTATATATATATATATATATATATATATATATATATATATAAATTGAATATTTCTCTAACTATTCTTTATGCTAGGCATTATATTGTATTTATTTATTACAGCAGAATATTAAAAAAAACACAAAACAAAACAAAAAATGATCTATGTTGTACTGCTACCTCACATTATCCAGGCATATTGTAATGGTCTCACTCAACTTTAACTCCCATGTTCCTCTTGCATTTGTTTTTGTGGCATTTTGTTAGAAGGTTTCCAGAAACACATTATTTTGTTTGTTTGTTAGTTTGTTTTTGTTAAACATTAGGTTAATCGGTTTGAAAACTGGTGATAACAGTCAGTATTTTCTATCCATAGTAAACTTAAAACATTTGTGAAATATAGCAGTTTCTATCAGTGTGAGAAAGCACATTTATGCACCATAAACTGCAAAGGTGTATCAATAAATATATCATATTTAGTAAAATTTTATTATAAATATTGCAGTGCATCTTTTTTACATTTTACATAAACTACATTCTGTTATATGGTATATGATGTATACTCACAAAGCTGAATATGCATATACCAGCTCTTCCACCTTACCTGGGGTTGTGGGTGTGATATCTTTTTACAGGGCAAGTATCTCTAAGAACTGTAACTTTTTTTTTTAAAGTTAAAAGCAGTAATTCAGAGTGCTCTATTGTTGCCTCATTTTTAACTGTTTGTGAATGTGGTGAATAAAATAAATATTCTCCTTTTGCTTAAATGTATAATTGATGTAGAAACACCCTTTACTTACTTTGAATAGATGTTTATTTTTTTTAAGGTTTAATGCAGCATTTGAATACCTTGTTCTTTCTTTTTGATTTTTCAGATACACTACTGAAACATTTAACATCCTGGAGATGGACTTGCTGTCTGGAACATACCTTTTGGCTGTTTTAATAGCTTGTATAGTATATGAGTCTGGTGCCCAAGAGAAGAATTATATAGTACGTGAAGAACTGACAGAAAATGTACTGATTGGAAACTTGCGAAAAGACCTTAACCTTACTCTAGATCCTGATATAGCCCTTTCAACCCCTCTTCAATTTAAGCTTGTTTATAAAACTGGTGATGTACCATTAATTAGAGTTGAAGAGAACACTGGTGAGATCTTCACAACTTCAAATCGAATTAACCGGGAAAAGCTTTGTTCTGGCATTTTCTCAGAAAACAAATGCTTCTATGAGGTGGAAGTGGCAGTTTTGCCAGATGAAGTCTTCAGATTAGTGAAGATTCGTTTCTTAATTGAGGATATCAATGATAATTCCCCTCTCTTCCCATCAACAGTCATCAACATCTCCATTCCAGAGAATACTGCTGTCAATTCTAGATATTCTGTACCATCGGCCATTGATCCAGATGTTGGAATAAATGGAATTCAACACTATGAACTCCTTAAGGTTGGTGTAAATATAAATGTTTTCTAATTTTATTTTTTATTTTTTTAAATAAAATTTAGCCTGTATTAAATATCTCGAAAGAACAAGATTTTCTGTGAGGTAGAAAAAAAAAAGGAAAAGGACTTGCATATTCAATATAATTTTATTGCTCCATAGGTTTTGGTTCTGCTGTGAGTAAAACAGTTATTACTTGATTAAATTCAATAAATTATTGCTTTGACAAACCCAGTAAAGTATTTTATCAATAGGCTTACTCTGGTCTAGTGTTATTCATAGGTCTGATATAATGCTTACATTATTAATTGAAATGAATTATTAAATTACTTGATATCTGGAATTAAACTATATTCATGAAGTTTCTAGTTAAATGTAAAAATAAAAAAGTGTATATGTTTCCAAATGATTGTAACCAACAAACTTAAAACAATCTTTATGGTAAGGTAAAAAAAAAACAAAAAAACGATTGACTATAATATCTTTTAACATTAATGGTTTTACATGCAGATTTGCCATTAACTGGGCCTCTGCTCTTTATCTGTAAAATAAATAGTCCATCAGTAGCTTATAATTCTATAATCTTAAGATTAACATTATTGTGGACTTATTTGAACAAATACATAATTCTTTTTTAAGACTCAGGCACCAGTTAGTAAATCCTCTGCAGGATCTGTGCCATGAGTTTGACTCCTCGAGCTTTAAATCTTGCTAGAATTGCTGTTCATTCACACTGTTACAATTAAATCCCTGTATTAAAACCATTTCAAAATGCACAATGAATAACAATTACCAAAAGCACAGACCTATTTATTTTGTGCTGAATGGCTTTAATGGAGTTAATGTATCATCTAACATAGTTTAAGGGTTAATTTTTCTAGTGCTATAATAAAATATAATCGCCAACATCATGTTCTTAGCAGTGAGGCTGAGGCAGCAGTTAACAAACTCCCAACAGTATTGGTTCTTCTCCTATCACTCTGTACCTCAATGAGTCCCAAAAGAGTTTTTCACACTAACGCTTGAAGCTTCTAACTGAGCTCTTGTTATGATTATCGATTAATTAATGCATCACAGACCAGGCCTTCCTCATTCAGGTGTAAGAAATTGTAATAATTGTTACTTAACTACCATTCTCATTTGAATCAGAAATATAACAGCATTATAGTGGTTTTCAAAAAATAATCACCAATATCCTAAACATTAGTTTCAGAGGTTCCTGTGTTATATTATATTTCTTTAATTAAAGGCTTAATAATAATGGCATTGCATATGCTTCTCACAGTAAATGAGGGCACCAAATAATAAATTCCCCGTAGGATTTGTGCCAATTCTTTCACTCTGAGCCTGAAAGAATCACAGTAGATTTGTTTACCCACCTCAATAAATGAATGCATGAATGATCAAGCACAGGTTGTACAGCTGTTAGCCAGTTTAATATTTATAACACTAGGCTGGTCTTTAAAGGGAACATATAACATTTGAGTAAAAATAGTAGTTCTTGCATAACTTGTGCTGAGAGGGTTCATATGACTTCATTCTACTTCATGCCAGTTATATGAATATGTGCACCATAAGTCATATTAGAAATATAGCAATAGGCTATTTATGTATTTGTTTATTTGTTGTTGTGGTTGATATATAAGTGACTGGATAAACTGTACTATATTTTTTTTATATTTTACCTACCAAATTTAAGCTTTAACCCCTTCAAATGTAAAACATTTCAGAAGCAGAATTATATACACCTTAAGAACATAGCTGTTCAGTCTTGTCCTGCTTCTGAAACTAGAGAACTGACACAACCCTTTGAAAAATCAGCAACAGATGATCTTTTTATTTGACCCATGGTTTACCATACTACTGGTTACAACTAAACTATACTGGCATTAAGATATTTTCAGTTTTACATTTTTTAAAGAAGCAATTTGTTAGCATCAACCCTACTTCAAATGTATTTGTTTGAATTAACGTTGCTTTATTATGTGCTGAAAATGAGAAATGCATTATTATTATTATTATTATTATTATTATTATTATTATTACTACTACTATTATTCCATGTGATTATTTTCTAAATATATACTTTCCTAGTCATTATATGGGTTATGGATAAAAGTTTAAAAACCAGAATAAAATGATGGACAGGTAATAACCCACTAATTCAAGTGGGTTATCACAATGGAGTGTTATGCTTACAGAGAAATATGAACAGGTCTACAATATGTGCATAGTGACCAGCTGGTGGTTATTATTTTGACAACAGAAAAAAAATCAGTTCTATAAGTAGCAACAGCTAATGTGGCTCCATCTGTACTCTGTACAGTGTGAACCCCTCCATGGTCCATAAACACGCTACTTGGAAAACAAAAGCCAATGAAGTAATAATGCAGAAGATAAGAAAGAAAATAGAATTTTTTTTTTTTTTTCGTTATTCAGTCATCAACCTAATGTTAAGCAAGTTTAAAAGCCTTAAAGCGTTGTTGGAACAGCTGGAAAGCTGTAAAGTTTAGTGCTCACTGTAATAAAAGTATAGATGGTAGAAATTTAATGATCCATTAGAAAACTTCTTGCATGAATTTGCTTAAAAAAGCTCTTTCTAATTAATGTTATATCCCCAACCCCTAGCTCTGTACACCTTTACCTTAATGTTATTGTGCTACAAAGAAGAACGAACATTGAATGAATGAACTAGAGCTACTCTGTGCCCAGCTGGCAAGTGACATTAATTAATTCCTATTTAAGTACGTATAAAGTTAGAACTGTCAAGTAATGCAGAAACATGATTGTATATTATTGCTACTTTTTGCAGTATAGATTGCTGCAGGTGTCAAATAACTAAGCCTTTTTTGTTTAGTTTTTATTATATCACTACAGTTAAAGGGCAATTACATCCTAAAAACGACCTTTCCTCCATTAATCTATAGTTTTATGGGAGATATAAGCAAGTATTCCTGTTAAGCTTTAATTTAAAAATGTGATTAAATTTAGAAGTTTTGTCTCTGTGTACTTTAATCATTTTGTGGCCTTAATCTGGCACTACAAAATACATTAATCTGGCACTACAAAATAGTCACCTTTATAGGTGGCATTTATTCTTTGCCGGTTGGTGTAGTAGGAACCCCACTGCTAGCTGGGTGACACCTGCAACCCAGACTGAGCCAATTAATCTATTGTATTGTTGCATCCTGCATTTGATAAATGAAACAATATTTATTAGCATTGGCCAAAGATTTTGTAATTAGAAGTTTTATTCTTATTTCCCTATATTTGGATATTCAGTGTATTTTCTTATCTTAATTAATAGTTCCCCTGACACCTGTAATATATTTGCTCCAAGACATTCTATTCAGTTAACCAGACATGCATTTTAGCTAATTTTGTTCCATAGTATTATCATTCTTCATTCTTTATTTTTAGAATTATGGACAGCAGAACTTTAAAGAGCAAAAATGCCCTGTTTTAACAAGTGCAACTAGTCTGAACAATGAATTTTGCCTTATCTTAATATGATTTAATTCAAATTCCAAACTTTGCCCTATCTTAATATGATTTAATACAAATAGACCCTCTCTGCACCTTTCTGCCCTCAGTGGCAGATTGTTACAGCAGAAGAGTTTATGATAACAGAATGAACATTTGAAATAATAATACTAATTATTATGCGCATGCGACATGACCTCAGTGCGTGCACAAATGTGTGCGCGCGTGACATCATCTTTCCATGCACACGAGATGACATCACACACGCATACGTCCGTGCATGCACTGATGTCGCGTCGCGTGGGCCGCAATGTCATGCGCGTGTGTGGATCCCGCAGGCATTACCGTTTGGGGCTCAAGCAGGAGAGTGCAGGGAACTCACAGACATTACTGTTTTAGGCTCAAGCAGGAGAGTGCACAGAACTCACAGTCATTACCGTTTGAGGCTCAAGCAGGAGAAAGCAGAGGGAATCTTAGAGGGGCGGAGCTTAACATTCAGCAAACCAGTAACAAGATGTCAGCAACTTTTAAGGCACAAAGGTAGGCTCTGGAGGGGCATAGGGGGAAAAAAAATTATAGCAACAGTATTTTTAAAGCTGCAGCTTCCAAATGAATATAACTTGATTTTACAGTGCACATATCCTTTAATTATTAACCTTGAATTTGGCATAAGAGGGTGCATAAAGCTCTATTAATGTGAATGTGCATGCTGTGAAATGTAAAATCTGCACCTGCGACACAGATGAACACAATCATGAGAACTCCGCGCTGATTAGTTCTGACACAGTTGAACACAATTAAGACACAGGTAATCAGCACTGATTATGCCTTCCTCCCTTTATGGTTACAAAAACAATAGGTAAAAGAGCTAAATCTTACCTCCCGTCCTTCAGTAAGACTTACAGGAGAGAACTTACCGAGATTGCTCCAGCACTGGCTCACTGACAGGTTTTCGATTTGAACCATGCTTCCTTGCACTGTGTGCAAATGCGCGCACAGTGCAAGGGACTGTGAATGCGGTGGAGACTGTTAGTAAGAAGCCAACACTGGGGCAATCGGTGGTAATAATGCATATTCTACTTTAAAATCTAAGAGTATATAAAGTCCCATCAGTGTTTTGTGACCTGTACAAAAAAGCTTCATCAGTAGGGTCTTTCTATTTTATATTGCTAAATTAAATCATGAGCATAGTCTGTTCTTTTTGTGTTTGTTTTGTCATTTCTATGACTGATGACTCAGTCTTGCTACATATGTGTTTACGAGGAATGCTCTGATTTAGCACTAATATAGAAACCCTAGTTATAGGGAAAGTAAAAAGATGGAGCTCCTGGGCCCCCCTTGTAGGGGCTGCTTCCGTAGTCGTTACGTTGGTTGCATAGATAGGATGGCAGGTGTTTTAAGCATTTGGAGACTTATATCCCAATATATAGTGGTTCATAGTGTTTGCAGTGTGAAGTACAGGCATTTTTCTCTTAGCAGATTTATTTGTAAAGCTCGATTTTCAGTTGACTGTCAAGTTACTGTTTTCCTGTCACATAAAATCGAACCATACTGAAGGGATGTTTTTTTTTTTGTTTTTTTTTAAACAGTTTTAGCATTTCATTTTCAAATTACATTATTCTCTGTTTTTTTAGTAGCAACTGTGAAAACAGATGCACTGTGGCTAGATATTTGTTTTCAGCTGTCATTGAGCTGGGAATAGGGGCTCTTGTAACCTCCTTACTGTGCAGTTATGTATTACATTTTACTGCTAAGTAATCTGGACTAGATGATTGTTTCCAGATTTGATTAGGCCTTTTGAGCCTTGATGGGAATTAAAGACACAATTTATACTTGGAACTGAAATAGAACCTATAGGGGCTGTTTTATAACATAAATCTAGAGAGAACATGATTATAGGTCTACAGAGTTTTACATATTAAGCAGGACCCTTCAGGCAATAATTGGTTTCCAATAGTAACTACAGCTTAATCATCATATGTGGTCAAAGATATTAAATATTTTCTACTGATTCATAGTTGGACTCTAGAGGGAATTGAAAGTATTTTATCACATATGAGGTGTGATTATCTAAACAATTTAAAATCAATTGTGTCTAATAATTAGGATAAAGTAACTTATAAAGAAACTCTATATCATTAAAATAACTTGCAGTGACAAGAAAAATGTATAAAACAATGTCTTTGTTGTAAGAACAACAATTTGGGGGGGAGTAGATTGTTTGTTGCAAAGCATGTTTTTTGGATATAAAACAACTTATTGTTAATCACGTGTCAAGAATATCAAGACATTTTTGGAAGTCTGGTCCCTAGACAGCTTATATTTTCTGAGAGAATCTTTCTGAGAGAAATAAAAAGGCTACCGGACCAAGACACAAAGCAGACAACAAGTTCCACTAGTGTAAAAAGGGCCATCTGTATTTTTAAAACCTTTAAGTGCATTTTCTTACATTTCAGCTCCTGAAAAGCATGTCCTCAATCTAGGAGATTATCTGTTCTGTTCTGTAAAGCTACTTAAAAAACAAAGGCAAATGAAATGTATGTTTCAAAAAATATTTGTAAGATATAAAGATATTAGAACTTTAATAACTATAATAAGATCATATGAAAACCTACGTTTTATGAAAATGTGAATACAAGGCAGTCCATAGCTCATGTTTGTAGAAGGCAGTATTTTTCTGGTGTTGCTAAAATATTATTTATTTATACAGATTACTGTCAGTAGTTCCATATCAGACTTTATAACTCATGACTGGAACTCTGAACAGAATATACAGTTATTATTGTCAGCCTAAAGTAAATAGAATATTCTATAATAATATAAACTTTTACTATTAAGATTTTTAATGCAGCTAAATATACTGCTCCATGATATATAGAGCATTCATCCCTAGAAGAAAAAAAATGAACACTGTAGTTTAAAGGGCAATTATACAGTATTATATAGGGCATTATTATATTTTTCCACAGAAAATGAAAAAGTAATACTAAAAAAATAAAATTTTCTTAAAAATATACAGCGTGATTCACAGAGAGGCGAAGTTAAAGTCATGCTAATCGCCCTAAAATAATTTCCCTCTACTTGTGTGTGGAAAATTACAGTTTTAGATTAGCCTTAGAATATATTCAACAAATGGTAAAGTAGCATTAAATGCTTGGTCAGAAATGAATGGATAATGATAAAAGTTAGAGGTCATGTTGGAATATTTCTTACAAACCGGTATTGTAAAGTTTTCCATACAGGAGCAGATTATAATATGGTTTCAATGCTGAGCCTGCAAACTCAACAATCAGATTATAAAATACGTGGTTTGCGAAATGAAGCTTAATTGCTTGGAAAAAGCCCAAAGGATTAGACTATCAAGCATTGCGTCCATTTAAGACAACATATAAGCATATCAGAGACATATATGTGCTGAAAATGTTGGGAAACATGTTGCAAAAAATATAAACCTTTATTGCTTTAACTGGCAGCACCATTTGCGAAAACAGCGTAGGCCTCCCTAGATAGGTGTAAAATATATGTTAACCTAATAGTAAATTGGGTAGTGCATGTTTTATTCCTTTTTGGGTGCATTTTACAGCATGTTCTCTGTAGGTTTGACTATAGTCATTCCAAAGGTACATGGATTATGAACATTACAGGCACACAAAGACCAGTCTGTGTAATCATCCAACCAGAACTGAGGAGGAGGATTTTGCTTACCAAAGCTTAAGGAATAAGGCTGCTGTTTGTAAAATCTATCTATATATATATGTGTGTTTTAATTGTAAAATAAAACAAATGTTAATAATAATAATAATAATAATAATAAAGAAAACATTTGTTATTACATGCCTATCTAACAACAGCTCTATGCATGCCACATGCTATTTTTTAACCTATAACTATGTTTAGAAAGGGTAATAGCATCATCTCAGTGGAGCATTCATCTTTATATTAATTATAAGAGCACATTTAAATCTTATTTCTAAATGCAGTGTCTTTTAAGAATCTTGAAGTCTGGCACCTGTTGCTGCTTTTTCCAGTTTTTTCCCAGTGGAGAGCTTTCATTTCTCGGTAAATGAGGAATTTATTATTGTCAATCATGTTTCACTGATGTTTTTCCAAAAACAAGTGCTTATAAATAGAAGGATCTGTAAAAATATTTAGATTTTTCAGTACATTACAGACCATGATCAATTTATTGTATTCACAGTTTCTTATAAAAGGATAATTCTTAACCTAGCTAAGCTAGCTTAACATGCTATCTTATTTTAAACAGGAATCTGGTTACTGTCATATATGGTAGAAGCTCACTTTAGTTGTGATTTGCTTTATTAATTACTCATTGCTAATTTTTACATTGGGGTTTTTCAAAATAGCTTTTACTCCTGCTGCATCATCCTTATTGTATCCCCACCTAACAATCCCTCCATATTAAACAGCTCTCTGTACCATTCTGTTGCATGCTGCTATAGATTAGATGCTATAGAAGAGTAGATCCATAAATATAAATCACACGATGCATACCTCTAAAAGCATATATATGAGTCTTAATCAAAAACACTGTGCTGGATCTTTGGTTAATATATGAAGTATAGTTACCAATAGTTGCATGTTCCTACTTTATTTTTAACTACAGTTAAAAAGAAATGTACCTGGGGCAGGGAGATAGGATTGGTACTTTCTACCTCCAAATATAATTTCTCTGAGGAGCAGAAGCACGAAGAAAACTCCCTGAGTGATTCAGGACTATCTTCAATGCAGGACACTAACCTGGCAGATGAAAACGGTATGTGCTGTAGCTTCTCAATGAAATAATATTGGCAGGGAAAAAAATAAATCCTACCTTCCTGCCCCAGATACTTTTCATTTTTAAAATAGTGTCCTGCTAGAAAATTATCTTAATTATGTGCTGAAAATTCAACCAAATTCTGATTAATTAATTAATTTGAGCTTATATTAAATAAAAATAAAAAAACAGAGACACAAGGGGGCATATTTGTAAAGGATTACTTTTTTGGCTATTTCGCTATTGCAGGGCATTGCAATGACAAAGATCATTATTTTTGCCATATTTACAAAGCCTATCATTTTCGGCGCGTAAAGAATCCCCTTGGGAATGTGCAGCTTCTCTTTTTGCCGTGATACAGGACTTAACGCAATGAATTAACCCGATCCTATTACAGTAAATGCTGGGATAATGACCGTGGCGGTAATTAATTTTTGCCACCGGTTATTGCAGCTTTATAAATTGGGTAAAGCACAAATTTGGTGGAAATGGCGGCGTAAATGTAATGAACCTTTTTAAATGTGCCCCAAGATCTTTTATCCACTGTGTAATTTAATATTTGTGTGTCAACTTATCCAAAATTTAATATAAGGTAAGTATAATTATTAATAATAATTTATTCTAGTTAACTTTTAACACATGTCTAAATTGTGGGTACAATGCGTGTGTGGAGCAGGGGGAAATTCGAGTATAGTTGTCCTGTAAAGAAAATGACATGGGATTCATCCCTATATCTAGGGTTTTAAACAAAATTATAATCTGAAAATATGCAGGCCTGCTATGTTCTAATTAAAAAGTTCATGCCTGCACAAATAATTTTAATAATAGTATGATGTAGCGTACAGGAGTTAACTGTGGTAAAAGAACTACAGATGTTATGATGTAAATGGTCAAACCTTTTCTATAGTTGCTGTTTTTTTTAATATTGAGCCACTTTCACTTATTTTCCTCAACTATTTTAAATGCACTTGTATTTTTTGCATTCAAAAGTGTTAAATGTTACTATAAACCAGTTTATACTGTACCTTACAACTACTTTGTTCATCTTCAGTGCTCATATTACCTCTGTGTATCCCCTCATTGAAATAACGTTTACTCCTCGCAGCATGCTACTTCTCCCAAAAGGGTAATGGTGTTTGCAGAACTACTGTCACACACAATTTTAGCTGAGACATTCAAAAACTAGTTGGATGCTTAAAGGGACAACATTTTGTTTTTATTGTGTGGGTGAGAAGTTTGTTCTCACCTCTTTTACTATTAAGGATATCTAAGTCAGTAGATAATGATTTTGTCCTAGACCTTGATGCTAAATTATGACTATTTATCATCAACCATCTTAAAACAATCCCAGTGCAGATTTTTGTTACACAACAATGCCTATAGTAACACAATTTAAGTAACAATGATTGCAATAAATACATGTCATTTAAGGCACATTTTATAGGTAATGTTAAAACATCTGCTCTATATCCTTTTACTTATTTTATATAAATATGTTTTGTTTTCCTTCCATTGTTCTAAAAATGTATTTCCGTTATCTCTTCACCTTTTCAAATCTGCTAGAAGTAAAGTAGCATTCACACTTAAGTGACATTTGCATAACACAGTATATGGGGGTATTGAAAAATTAAAAGCACAAGATGATATTAGAAAGAATATGCACAAAGTTAAGAATACATGGTCTGTGGTTTGTAAACATTCTATATAGTTCAGTAATATTACCATTTCACCTTCTGTTAAAGAGCAACTATAGAAACCATGCTTATATACTGTTTTATTGCATATATCTTTACTGGATATTGCTTTATTGTGGTGTTTGATTTAACTCTTATTTACCACCAATTGTATGTGGGGGGGAAAGTACTAATTTTGTTGGAAGGTATTTGTATTTTTTAAGTCTAATTTAATATTGACAGAAAATTCCAAACATTTGTTGGTCTTCACACCAGTGTTTAAATGGTAAAGATCTAAAAGGTAATTGATGCTACTGTACAAATGCAACAATTACAGACTTTATCTTGCAATTATTGACATTGCATTATTAATTGATATTAATCTCAGGATTTGGAAAGTAACAGTTTGGAAGGTTCTTGACAGTAGAAGCTACCTGGTATCATTTTGGATTAATAGGAGTAATACAGTTTCAGTGGTTGTTTGTAGGTGGGTGCAATTATTTCAGAATTTGTTTTTGAAAATTTTGATAAGAATAATCAAATGTCAGAATAGTTAAATACACCATAGCACTGAGAGCTAAATAAATATACTGTATGGGATCTTTTCCTTTATAGTAAGCCTTGCAGTGGTATTACTAGCAGTAATAAGCATATTACAGTGATGCTGTGATACCAAGGGATACAAATCTATGTGAACAGAAAACCTTAGAGAATGCTCTAAGCTTATATAGCTTACTGATAATAAGATCTTCCAAGTTCTTAGACTTTGAGCTTGTGTCAAATCTCCAGTGTTGGCTAATCCCTTACAAAGAAACTAATAAAACATTGGCCACTGCCAATTAGTATATATTAGTATGGTTTAAATAAATGTATAGCAGGGGAATCCCTATAAATATATCCATGGTATTCAGTTAGATCAAGTGGACTTAAAGTTTAGTTCTTTGAAGACGTTTTGCGTCCGACTGGCTTTCTCAATTCAAATTCAAGAATCTGTTATACAAGTCATTTTTAATTGAGAAAGCCAGTCGCATGACTAGCGAAATGACTTCAAGAACTAATCTTTAAGTCCAGTTGATCTAGCTGAAAACAACAGATACCATGACCTGGATGAATGAGAACCTTCACAATCCTATACATTTTTTTTTCTTAAATTAAATTTAAAATTTAGCAAAAGTTTTCTTTCAGTATAGTTTTGCCTTTTTTATTGTTATAGCCAACTTTGCTTTTTAAGTTGTGGAATCTTTTGGTTGGTGCTGCATTCAGTATCATTTAGTGCCTTTAAAAGTAAATACTGGTGCTACTTAAACATGTTTCATATAGATTTTACTGCTCTTGCCTCTAGGGGTATTTTGTGGCATTGCGCAACTCTTTAAAAGTTTAGAATTTTAAACAGGCTCATGGATTTCCCCAAAACAAAATTGATTTCCATTTATCTTTCAAGCCATTTCCAGAAGTCTGTTGGCAGCCATTTATTTCAAGCATTTTGTTGAAGCTGATAGTTAAGTTTAAAGTTGTATCAATGATTCAAAATGTTTGGCTCCCACCATCCTTTAGATCACAAACTGGATGTCATCAGAACCTTATAACACCGGGCAGCGAAAATCCATGCTAGCACAGAGCTAAGATAATCAACACCTCAGAGGAGCCCTTAAAACTTGTGGATATCCAGACTGGGCCTTTGTCAGAACTGGAAAAAGGAAAGGAAAGAACATGAATACCACCGGTGAAAATGGAAAGAAACACAGGAAAAAGAACATTAAGAATTTTCAAGACACATCATATACCTGTCTGTTGTAAAGCCAGCAACAAACTGAGGCAAATTGAGAGCAACAAACTGAGGCAGCAACTGGTGAATCTAAAAGATTCAATACTGAAACATAAGAAGAGCGACATCATATATGCAGTGCAGTAAAGAGAGTGATAAGATATGTATAGTGAGAGGGAAAAAAAACAGCAGCTGCACCAACGTATGGCCCAGCACAGAAGAGCCAATTCCTCAGAAATGTACCTGCTTTTTGAAGGGCAAGTCCAGTATCTAAAAAAACATAGTTGGATCCTTTAAAAATAAGTTTAATGCTCTTACCCTGACTTTCACTGACTAGTAGTGGAATGACATCACCACAAGCACATTCCCCTCCTTCTTTTGTTTCGAGCCTGTTACAAGCAAAACTATGCATGCCCACTGCAGATAAGTAACTTTCAGCTTACATCGGCAGCCAATCAGCATGCTCCATTTTTGGGACTTACAAAAAGAACTCCTCCACAAACAGTGCATCCAGCAATCTGCCAGAACGGAGCTTGAATTTATTGTTGGTGGCTGCATCTTGCCTCTTACGTATGGATTATGATTTAAATAGGTATATGTTCTAAAAGTCATTTTTCACAGCTTGATTATACTGTGTATGATGTGTAGGGTCAAGAGAATGATTGATAGAATGAGGAGGATGGGGGTAGCAGGTAACTGGAGATAGAACTTTTCTTTCTACCATGCATTTAAAGTCAGTATGGTAGGCAGAACTTTGAGTTAAAAAATTATTTTTGGGGGGATTTTTTTTTAAGAAAAAAGTGTTTTTTGTTGCTTTATGGAATATGTTTACCCTTTAAGAAACACACATTATTTTAATTTGTTACATTCTAGAAGTGTTAAAAAAGATGATGTAAGACTCTAACTCTTTATGTTAAAAAAAAAAAGGTTCCGTAGTATGAGTAATATTTAGGTAGCAAAAAGTAGTGTTTACTGTCATTTTACATAACATCTTTAAAATTAAAAAGGACTAAATAAACATGTTCTTCTTCGTATTAATACTTTTATTGGATTTTGTTTCATAGGATTTTTAGAATAGTGGGATTTGCATTTTAATAGAAATTATTCACATGCCTCTCAAATTTCTTACTTCAGTCAATGTTGCCTAATCTTACATCCATTTTGAAGATGTATCTGCATTTACTGTAGGGGTTAAGCTTTAATTAAGCTGCTTTATTTTTGCATCTTGAGTGTTTTTGTTCATTTCCAATCAACACTTCCAAATGAGCAGTAACATCTTGGGGAGATGTATAAGCCAGTGAACTGGTTAAGAAATACATTTCAAATTCCAGAGTGGGGATAGTGAGTTTTATTCATTATCTGTTGGCACAGGAACTAAGTGCATTGCTTTAAACACAGTAGAAGTTATGAGATAGCTTTGTATTTAACACATTAACTAATCCTAGACATAAATTGCTCTACATGCTTTCATATTACTGTTCTTGGGTTTGTATAATAAAATGGGACCCTAGTTTATTTTTAAAATGATTTGCTGCTATACCATGCTCCTTTTTAGTAGTATAGTATAGTATAGTATTGGAGGTTGAATAAAGACATACGTCCATCCAGTCCAACCCATCTAGCAATATCCTCATTTCCTGCCTAACTGTTGATCCAGAGGAAGGCAAAAAACCCCCACCAAATTTATGAAGGGGGAAAAAATTCCTTCCTGACTCCAAGTGGCAATCGGAAATTTCCCTGGATCAACTCTACTTTATGTATCAATACCAGTAACTTGCAACATTCCTTGTTTGCAGAAACTCATCCAGCTTTTTTTTGAAACTGACCAATGAACCTGCCATTACAACGTCCACTGGAAGACAGTTCCACAGCCTTACCGTTCTCACAGTGAAAAACCCTTTCCGAGCTTGAAGCCTAAACCTTTTTTCTTCAAGTCTTAAGGGATGTCCTCGTGTCCTTTGACATGTTCTCTTGGTGAACAATGCCCCAGATAGTTTATTGTATGGCCCGTTAATGTATTTATACACAGTAATCATATCCCCACGCAAGCGCCTTTTCTCCAGCGTACATAATTGTAACTTTTCCAGTCTCTCTTCATATTCAAGCTCCCCCAATCCCCTTATTAATTTAGTTGCCCTTCTCTGAACCCTTTCCATTTCAAAGATGTCCTTTTTGTACACAGGATTCCAAAATTGCACTGCATATTCCAAATGAGGCCTTACCAATGCTTTGTAAAGAGGGAGAATTACATTTTCCTCCCTTGAATCCATACCTCGCTTTATACAAGACAATACCATGCTGGCTCTGGCTGTTGCCGCCTGGCACTGCTTGCTACCTTTAAGTTTGTTATCCACCAAAACTCCAAGATCCCTTTCCAACACGGATTCACTTAACACAGAGCCATTTATTGTATAAGTAGCACAAGTATTTTTAAGTCCAAAATGCATCACCTTACATTTATCAACATTGAATTTCATCTGCCACTTAGCAGCCCAATGTGATAATCTATCTAGATCCCCTTGCAACGATTGCACATCCTCTGAAGTTTTTAATGGTCGACAAAGTTTTGTGTCGTCAGCAAACACAGAAACCTTGCTGACAATACCCACTTCCAAATCATTAATAAATAGATTAAATAGAAGCGGCCCCAACACAGAACCCTGTGGCACCCCACTTAGCACTTTAGTCCATAATGATGAAGCCCCATTAACAACTACTCTCTGCATCCTATTCTTTAACCAATTTTCTATCCATGTACAAATGTGACTCCCCAGACCAACAGACCTTAGCTTATTCATTAGTCGCCTATGGGGGACTGTATCAAAAGCCTTTGCAAAATCCAAGTAAACTACATCTACTGCTATACCAGAGTCTAAATTTCTACTTACTTCCTCATAAAAGCCAAGCAAGTTAGTTTGACAAGATCTATTCCTCCTAAATCCATGCTGGTTACTACTTATAATGTCAGTCCTTGAAACATACTCTAGAACATGATCCCTTATTAAACTTTCCAGGATCTTCCCCACCACTGAAGTTAAACTTACAGGCCTGTAATTACCCGGCTGTGAACGACTACCCTTTTTGAATATTGGAATAACATCAGCCTTTTTCCAATCCAGAGGCACACCACCGGACATGAGGGAATCAGCAAAAATTAGAAACAATGGCCTAGATAAAACTGAACTTAGCTCCCTAAGTACCCTAGGATGTATTTTATCCGGTCCAGGAGATTTACTAATATTAACCTTATTTAGTTCTTTCTGTACCATATCCTCGGTTAACCAAAGTGAACTTGAATCTTGTATACCTTTATTGCTACTATACTCTATGATATCTGTACTTGGATCTTCTATAGTGTATACAGAGGAAAAAAAATTATTCAAGACATTTGCTTTATCGCCATCCTCCGTAACTAACTTATCCCCATTAATTAATGGTGCCACATTCTCAGTCCTCATCTTCTTACTATTAATATACTTAAAAAAATGTTTAGGCTTAGTGATGCTTTCTTCAGCTATCCTAACTTCATTATTAATTTTAGCTAGTTTGATTGCTTTCTTACACTCCTTGTTACAGTTTTTATACTCCCTAAAGGCCCTTTCCGTTCCCTCGGCCTTAAAGGTTTTAAATGCCTTTTTCTTCCTTACCATTTGCCTCTTTACATCAGAATTCAGCCACATGGGCGCGGATTTATTTTTTTTACATTTATTTCCCAAGGGTATAAATTTAGATGTGAACTGGCTTAAAATCCCCTTGAACACAGTCCACTTCTGTTCAGTACCTTTACCTGATAATACATTATCCCAGTTGACATTCTGAAGAGCTGCTTTTAACCTGGGAAAATTTGCTTTCCTGAAATTAAATGTCTTTGTTAACCCAGCACACTTTTCCTTTCGATAACAAAGTCCAAATGCCACTATTTCATGGTCACTATTCCCTAAGCCTCCAGTTACCTTTATATCTATAATGCGCTCCACAATGTTAGATATTACCAGATCCAACAGAGCTCCTTTTCTAGTAGGAACCTCAACCACCTGTGAGAGAAAATTATCCTGCAGCAAATTCAGGAACTCATCGCCTTTTTCTGTGATGGCAGTTCCACCACACCAATCAATGTCAGGGTAATTGAAGTCCCCCATAATGAGCACACTCCCCAAACTTGCAGCCCTTGCCAACTGCATATGAAGTTGACTCACCTCCTCTCTGCTAGCATTTGGCGGCTTATAGCAGACACCAACAATGACATTACCCCCTTTCCTGTTGCCTAATTCCACCCATATTGCCTCCACTTTATCATCCATATCACCAGTTATCTCTTCTTTTAAATTTGGCTTCAATTCTTTTTTAACATATACACATACTCCTCCCCCTTTCCTTTTTTTTCTGTCCTGCCTAAACAAGGCATATCCTTCTATATTTACAGCCCAGTCGTGAGAACTGTTCAACCACGTTTCTGCTATACCTATTACATCATACTTTTCATTCAATGCCATCATTTCCAATTCACCCATTTTGTCAGCCAGGCTTCTCGCATTTGCAAACATACATTTTAGATTATGCTCCTGTAATTTATTCGTACACTTTGATACACATTCCTCCCTATCCCCTATGCTAGCCCCACCCCCCTTTCCACCCACCACTGGCCTATCTACACCCTGCTTTCCTCCTGGACAATCTATCCCAGTGAGACTGCTAATACCCTCCCCCCCCAAACCTAGTTTAAAATCTCCTCCAACCCTCTAGCCATCTTCTCCCCTAAAACAGCTGCACCACCATCAGTGAGGTGCAACCCATCCCTACTAAAGAGCCTGTAGCCGACAGCAAAGTCTGCCCAGTTCTCAATAAACCCAAACCCTTCTTCCTTACACCACTCTCTTAGCCACGCATTAATGCTCCTAAGCTCCCGCTGTCTCCCTGGCTTAGCACGTGGCTGCGGTAGTATTTCTGAAAACACTACCCTGGAGGTCCTTGCTTTTATCTTGGCCCCTAGTTCTCGGAAATCATGTTTAAGGACCTCACCTCCACCTCTAACTTTGTCATTGGCACCAATGTGAACCAAGACCGCCGGGTCACACCCGGCCCCACCCAATAATCTGTCTACACGATCCACCACATGCCGAACCCTAGCACCAGGCAGGCAACACACAGTTCGGCATGTAGGGTCTTGGCGGCAGATTACCCTATCTACCTTCCTTATAATGGAGTCCCCTACCACTACCACCTGCCTTGCATTCCTGACCCTTCGTTCCTCCTCCCTTGTATCAGAGATGGCAGTCCCCTGGGTGCTCAAGGGACTAGCCCCCTCCATACATGCTAATTCCGAGGTGTCCTCCTCCACTTCATTACCTAAGGCGGCAAATCTGTTGGGATGGACAATCTGGGAAGAAGCCCCCCTACTCTTCCGTCCCCCACTTCCCCTAGTAACCCTAACAAAACTACCTCCTTCCTCATCCTTTCTTGTCCCTCTTCCACCCACCTCTATACTGGCCCCAGCCAGTGCCTGCTGACCCCCCAGTTCTGCCAATCCCCGCAATGCTGCAAGCCGCCCCCTTAGACTCTCCACCTCAGCTTCCAAACGGGCAACCCACTCACACCTGACACAGACATAGGTTCCCCGGAACGTCTGCTCCAGGTTCCTATACATGTGGCACGATGCACATTGCATGGTACTGACAAAACTGTCCCTTCTAATACACCACACCAACACAGTGACGCACAAACCTTGTTTAATTGCCCTTCTTGTTTCAATGTCCTTCTTTTTCTATGTCCTTGAGATCAAGGTTCTTAAGAGAAAGGGCCACTCACAAGTTCGTTACACTCACAGGAAACTTCCTTTTGTTAGGTCCAAACCTAACCTTATCTGTTTAAAAGAAGAATTATATCATTAAAGGGAATTTAAACTGCCTAAAATACTACTCCTCCCTTTAAAAGTATTCTGTGAGGACTTACTTTGCCTTATTCCCACTTCCTACTAGGGCTTTGAAGTTATGCTTATAGTCCTACTCCCTCTTATAGTCCACTAATGGGCTTTACAATGCTTTATCTAAAATAAGTGGAAACTGATTTCAGCATTACATTGTATCACAACACTTTTCATTGTATTTGTATTTTCTTTCCTCCTACTGTATATACTTTAATATATTTATGATGCTGAAAATGTTACTCATCAGGTTTTTTGGCATAGTGTGTTCCCTTTGGGAAGGGTGAACTATAGGTAGGTCTTACATCTTCATTAATATTAGACAAGGAATATGTCTAGAGAGGTGTCCTTGTTCTATATATAAAAAGAATGTTTCTATAGTGAGGGATAGGGTTATTGGGGTGAACTTGTATGAGCTGGTTCAGTATTGCCATGACTGCCATTGCCATGCCATCTCTAGTATTTTCCCTGGAAAGTGGAGTTGTTATATCTATTGGGTAATATGGGGTCTGCTGTTCGAGCTAAAGGGATGTTCAAACATGAGGAACAGTGTCCTTGATCGTGAGGTCTTCTGTGCCCTAGCACGTGTATTGATTTACCAATGACAGGCTTGATCACCTAGGCAGAGCCCATAGTGAATCTCCTAGCAAGTCACGTGCGTCCATAGTTACCTAGTAGCACTTGGTTACCTAGAAGCTCTTTGTGATGTATGTAGCCTGGACACACCCCTATGGGCTGTAACTGTGGGTGGGACTTAGTGGGCATTGACGAGCGGCATTGACTCGCTCCCGATACTGATGTAGTAAGCCAGCCAAATAGCCTGGTGTAGGGGGAGCCCTGACATGGATATTTACAGTAGTCTTGGGAGGTTATTGCACTTTATTAATGATTTTTGGTACTTGATGTTTATATATTTGGGTTTCAGGGTCTATGATTCTCTTTATACAGGGTTATGGGTTCTAAGGTGATATAAGGTTTAGGTGCACATGGGATGGTTTGTTCTGAGGACAGCTTGGATGTGAGCTGAACTGCATCAACAAATTATAATGTGACCAATAAAAAATTGTCAAGTGTAGGAAGACACGTGTGTGCACTCATTGGTGGGACTTGTATATTCATTGAAATTTGCACCCGGGTAGTTGGTACAACAGTTGGTACAACAGGATATTTGCTTCCAACAAGCTTTTTTTAACACAACATTTCGGAGTTGAACCATGTCTGTCCTGGTAGAGAAATCTACATGATATCTTCTTTATATGGTGAGGGGGCATTAGACTCCTTCACTTATTTTATGAACAACTTAATATTTTACATTCAAATATAAATTTCTCAATGCTATATTACCAGACAGAAATATATTTTTTGATGTAAAGGTCAGAGTAAACAATGATATAAGGACTGAATTATGTACTAAGCTGACTGATCAATATCAAATATTGTCTTATTGGAGTTTTCACCTGTCCCATGTAAAGAAGTCCGTTCAACCAAAGGTGTCTCTATTGCGTTTTTAAGATCAAGTAGACCAAGGGCGTTTGGATTCCCATGAAATGGCTTTTACTTCTGAGCCCACTTTTGCATAAATTAGGGTTGCAGAAAGAGATATGAAAGAGATATGAATATATTGTCTCAAGCATGGATGTGAATATAATATATACATACATACGTATATAAAGAATCAATTAAAGGAAGCACTCACGGGACTTGTTAAATATACTCAAAAAGACACATTTATAAACATGTTAATAAAAGTATCTTTTTGAGTATATTTAACAAGTCCCGTGAGTGCTCCCTTTAATTGATTCTTTGGATACACTGTGGCGTGCACCCGGATGGCTGTTGGATCGAGAGGAGTGCTCACCATACACAATTTGCTGACATATCTGATCTTTTGTGACTGATTTGTGTGGGAATTTTTTTAAAAATTAGACGAGCTCTATATTTCAATTTGTTACTATTTACCAAAATATTGAGCTGGGTTTACCAGCCAATATGGTTGAAACATAAATTTAGAATAATCTCTAGCAAATTAAAAGGTATTTTTCAGTAAGTTTGGCAGATGTTTTTTTTGCCAAAGGCATGTTTTTAAACAAAAAGCCTTATTCTGCAATACTAGATTCATTTGTAAGAGAAAATAGATTTCTAACTTTAGAGTTCATAGTGCCTCTGCTCTATGTAAAGGTATAAGTTCAATTCATCAGAAGGCAGGTTAATTGTTAAGAGCATTCATTTTAGTTGGTTCCTCTTGGGTAATATGTGGCAGCACAGCTATAAAACTGTCATATTCAATTATACCAATGTCTCTGGGTAAGCTTAACTAAAGACTAATAAGAGAATTGCTTAAAGAATGGACATTGCATGGTGCAAGGGTCAAGGGATAAAAAAAAAAATCAATGTATCTGTCTACATTAAATAGCACACATTTAACACCCAATACCATGTAAAGAAATAGAACATGAAGTGGTTTCTTTTTTAAAGTTAGTAAGAGATGTACATTAAGTTTGAAGAGAGAGAGAAATTTCATATTGGGTCTTGTTTTTATACCTTCTTGGCAATATTGTTCATTGAAGTTCTTTACAGGGTTTTGTAGACACTTCAAAATAAAAACCATGCTGAGAGACTTCAAAATGTAAAACAATTTGTATAAAAGTAGCTCTAAGTACAAAGTGTATTGGGCATCTTTATGTTTTCATTTGAAAAGTACCCTTTTAACTGTTATCTTAAAAAGAGGTGTTTTTTAATGTTCTTTTTTTTTGTCAGTTAAGGGCCTTGATCTTACAGGACAAGTCTATTTATTTTGTGGATCAAGTGGCAAAAAAATCTTTGCAATTAAAAGAAATCAGTAATGTCCAATAAATCTAGACAGAGAATGTTTAGATCTCGCCTATGGTTTAGGGAGGAAAATAAGCCTATTCACACTTCATTCGGAGGCCATGGGAAAACACTGAGACAAAGCACTTTAGTGTAAGTAAATTATGTAGTGCATTATGGATTATTTATTGTGGAGGAAGCATATAATGATGTACTTACCTATGCCTTGGAGTTTTGGTTTTGCCATCTTGAGTTTTTTTTTATTTATACCGTAAGTGATATTTAACCAAATATTTGTATCCACAAGAAAAATCCTTTTTTTTCTGGTTTGGTCACATAAGTTAAGATAATATAATATAAGAGTTTATGGAAAACTATAGTATATAATAATAATATATAAGTTATGCAAGAATATGGCTATGCATTTATTAGATCATTTTTTTCTTTGCAGAAACAAAAGCAGAATATCCAGGGTTACAGCTGGGGACTGCATCTTATGTGTGCATGCGTGTGTTGGTTGTAACCTTCTCTAGTTTGGTGTACTGGTGAGCATGCACCATTTGAATGGGGGAGGCTACTTTGTTGGGTTTGCTGCTGTTTTTGTAGTTTTTTTGTGGAGGGGTTGAGCTTCAAGGATCGTTATTTTAATGCAAAATTAACTATGTTACCAACTAGGTAACTATGTAACATTATGTTCACTTACCAGAAAGCAAAACATCTAATAGTTTTACTGTACCCACCAGCTTCGAGACAGAATGAAAAAACTAATTTCTGCTTAACTAAAAACTAACAATGTTATTGGTGATGTTATATGCCAATAGCGGCTCTCGGAACATTGCTAACTGGCATTTTTCTATTACAGCACTTTTTAAGCCAGCTACTAGCTGGCTTTTAAAGTGCCGCAATAGAATGCTGCTTTTGGTATATAACATCGCTTGCAGCGCCTGCACAGTTAGCTATCTTGTTAGCCATGCAGCCACCACAATGAAGGTGTTTAAGTCACGCTAAACAATATAACGTAGTGTGACTTAAACTCCAGAACGGGAGCGGCGCGCCTATTGGTGCATCGCCCTTTTTGTCTTATTTGTCTTGACCCAATTTTTGGGTCCAGCCTTCTTAATATTTGAATGGGTTGTTTTTTTGCTGTCTTTTCTTTGCAACACCAAGTCCTGCCTGAAATCACCACAAACATGAAGACATACTGTGTGTGAAAGAGATTAGGATATAAGCTCTTTGCGACAGGTCCTGATAAAATAAATGTAACACACTGCCAAATATGTTCAGTGCTGTATAAGAAAATATATACATTCATTAATACACATTTGGGGGAATTCCTTCACCTTTTAACTACTAAGAAACATAATATTAAAACAAACAAAAAAATAAATAGATGTACTGGCATCTGGAATGATATACCAAACAAACAAATGCATGGAACTTTGGAATCCAACTTTGGAATTCCATATTTGTTTTGGAAACCTCTTACCACATTTACATTTTATTCTTTAAATATTCAGAAAAGTACAGTGTAGTCTGAAGAACAAGAATGTACGCAGTACACAAAGCAAGAGGCTTCAGAATATACTTAGAAAGTTAAATAGCCAATCAATAAAGATAATACTCTACTTGTTTAACATTTAATTAACTTACTGAATTATTACTTAGATAACATCATTATGCTTGCTGTCAGAAAGGGGGACTAATGATCACATCTTCTCATATCAATATTTTGAGAATGTTCCGATAAGCTATTAACGTGAACAAAAGCTATTTAGGGGACAATTAATCAGAACCTAGTAAATTTATAAAATAAAAACTCTGCAGTTTTCAGGTATTTTCTCACTGTATTTGTAAAAGTTCACACCTTTTAACATTTGATGATGTTAAGAAAGATCACATGGAGTACAGCAAAAACACATTAAAAACCGACTCACATACATCCATGACAAATGATTATTTTTTCCAGTATCTTGTTTAAAGGGAGTGGGAATCATTCACATACATTCCCACCGCAAACCCCATGCAGTGAAATAAACATAGACATGTAAAATATAAGTAATAGATAAACCATAATAGATACATCTAAGTCCAGATAAATCCAGATCCAGATACCATAAAACATAGCATATTGTTCTAGATATTGATATATAGGATGAGTTATTAAGAAGAATACTGTACTACTAAACTGGTAGTGAGGAGGCATGGAGCAGAAGCATATTAATAGCACAGCTAGATGCGTTTCATCCGTTGCAACAAACTTTGTCAATAGCAGAGAACTGCTGACTCCTTCCTGTCTTTTCATACCCTCCCACTCCCTCATGTGAATCAGCATACACTAGGTCCATTAGGGTCTACTCCTGTGCACATACTGTGCATTAGCCGTAAGGGCAAAAGTAGCTTCACACATAGGCATAAGGTGGACCTTTTGGGTTATATACTGATTTATCCAGGTTCGTAGTAAACCATTTCCACACAAAAATATACCTCTCCAAAAAATATCCACTCCTTTATGAAGGAACATGTGTTTTATTTCCTCCTATAAGTCAGTCTAGGCTAGTACCTTATAAAACATGAATGCTGCCTTACAGAGCATTCAGTGAGTAATTATAAAAATGTACAAAACATGATTGCTGGGCCAACAGTATAAACCCGCAATGGTACTATTATCAGTATGTCCTCTGTATCACTTATTCTTAAAAACCCATAGCTAGATGCCATATGCTTTATAACCCAGCATCCTAAAAGGTACAAACCCAGTACCTTTCTCTCTCTCTCTCTCTCTCTCTCTCTCTCTCTCTCTCTCTCTCTCTCTCTCTCTCCCTCACATATTTTAGAAAGAATGGCCTCTTTAAAATATGTTGATATATCATAATTTGTCCTATGAATTCATTACTGTATGCCTGCTATGCTTCTGGATGCCTCATGGAAACTGAGCAATTTAGAAACCTGTACTGAGACTGGGCATGCTTAGAAGAGGCAGACAGGGGATTAAAATTCAGTCATTGGTTGTGATGTCAACTGTCAAATCCATAACTGTCACTTGCTAACTGGAAGAACCAGGAAGCAGAAACAGGTGTAACAGGATTTCAGGTTAGACTTATATATTTCAAATTTCAAACTATTACCATTTAGGGTTTTGGGGGGTGATTTACCTGTATGTAAGTTTTCACTTTAGGGCTGGACTTACCCTTTAAGCCTGTTTCCAGGCAAAGTGAGAGAGAAGAACAGAGTCCCAAAAGCAAGGAGCAGCAAAAGAAAAGGGGTTATCAAATATGCTGACAACACCACAGTTGTAGGGTTTATCAGAAATAATGATGAGCAATGTAATTACAGTGAAGAGGTTAGGAAATTAATTGATTTGTGTTCAGGAAATAACCTAGTAGTAAATTCTGCAAAAACTAAGGAATTAATTATTGATTATTGAATTATGTGCTCTTAGCTTACAAATTGAATAAGTTAAGCACTTAAAATTTTGGGGTGTTCTTATTTGTGCAGATCTTACATGGAGTCTTAATGTATCTAATATTGTAAAAAAGAGCGCTATCAGCGCCTATATTTGCTTAGGAAGTTTAAAGGACAATTATACTCACCTTCCCTCCGCTCCACATCTTCGTGCAGTAACTTTTACCCGGGGTGAGGACCTAAAGGTTCAGGTCCTCACCCCGGGATTCACGAAACCTACAGCAGCTTGTTGCAGCAACGCTGCTTTGGCGACGAGGCCAATAGGAAGGCACGCTTGTTCAGAGCGTGCCTTCCTATTGGCCTCATCGCCGACGGGGAGGAGGGGGCGGAGCCTACCAAAGCAGTGTTGCTGCAACAAGCTGATGTAGGTTTCGTGAATCCCGGGGTGAGGACCTAGCGGTTCAGGTCCTCACCCTGGGTAAAAGTTACTGCACGAAGATGTGGAGCGGAGGGAAGGTGAGTATAATTGTCCTTTAAGTCCGAGAGATGTTTAAGTACCTGCCTTAATTATGTTTTGCAGAGCAATGGTAGAAAGCGATTTACGCAGTTGTTGTTGTTTTTTACATGATATGGAATTTGCACTGTAAGCGACAAACTAGCACTTCAGAAGATTATCAAACAGGCAGAAAAGATTACTGGTACTGAGCTAAGTTCCATGACTGCACTGTACGAGGGAAGAGTGTTAAAAAAACGGCAAATGCATTTTTGCGGATTCAGCACTTCCCGGGCATAATTACATTAAACTTTCAACATCAGGTAAACGGTATAGAAATCTTTATTGTAGAACAAGTGGGTTTCATTAAAGTTTTTATCCAAATTCTATATCTGTATAAAACAGTCTTTTTTGTATTATTAACGGGTTTTATCATGAACCACAAATTACTCTAATCTTTTATTATATTATGAACTGTGTAATCATCTAGTTTACTGTATTTTATATAAATGCTCATATCAATCTGTTCCAAATTTTACTAAATGCTATTTTTGTAGTACAGTAACAATAAAGAATTTAACGTAATCTAATCTGACCAGATTTTTTTATGAAGGCAAGCATGCTCAGTAATCACTATGAGGTAGCACTGGGAGTGGGAATTTCTCACATACCAACTGCCAAAACTACACACAGCATACCAACTGTCAAAACTCTCTAACATTCCTGCTACAGCAAAACTGCTCACACACCGCAGAAAAGTTTGTGACAACAACATTGATTGATATCTAAGTTGGATATTTAAAGAAATATGGGGACAGATCAAAAATAGTGGTTGTTGGGAAGAATTGTAGTTTCCAGTAATAGTCAATTTAAAATTAAAAAAAAAAAATCTCTATAGATGTCCTTTATGATGAGATGTAGCAGTGTTGTTAGGGGCTTTGTGAAGGAAAATGCTATCTATGACCAGGAACATAGAGGGCCTAAAAAGAAGAGAATTATGGTGGGGAAGCAGAGTAAAGGTATATTAAAGATTAAATTAGGTTGTGGTCTCTGAAATAATTAGGGTTAAATAAAAGACTGCTTTCTTTTCTTTAAAAGCACTGAATTACAGTGCTTTTCATTCCCGCAGCCTGTGAGACATATATTGCGGATAATATTTAGACATACTGCTTCTAGTAGCTCGAGTGACGTAACCTGATCCTCTGCTTCTCCTCTGTCCCTGGGGCCCTGGGGTATGAGCTTGCTCATCTGCTGGTTTAGGAATTACCTGTCCAGACTTAAACAAAACATGACATTGATCCAGACAGAGAATAGTCACATTGCTACAAGCAGGTAGTGTTTAGGAAGTTATATTGCTAAACCTTTCTAGCAATATCAATTCTCACAAGTTTTACCTAGACATGTAATCTAGGGTTAAGGTATGACAAAAGCACTTTTTTTTTTTTAACCCTAGCTTGTTTGGAGACCAATGTTGTCCTTTAAGAAAGGGGTTTTAAAGCTTATTCTTTGTTTGATCTAAAGCTAAACTAGGGGATTTGTAAGATCTTTATTAGGAGAAAGTTAAATAACTTGAACAAAGGAGTTAAACATGGACTGAAGAGAGGAAAGATGACTGGCAGGAAAGTGAAGAAGTGGAAGGACAAGAGTATCTTATTAGCTGACTGAAAGAGGAAAGGGGGGATTTTTTTTAAATGTTACTAAGAGAGATTTGAGATTGGACTTCAGGAGTTAGCCAGAATGGTCAAGTATATATTTGGATATCATCAGCATATAAATAATAATTTAAATCAAATGAACTAATTATATTTCCCAGAGAAAAAAATTACATGTTGTATGTTGTTTCATGCTTTTGTATACATGTTTTGTACCAAGCCTAATTTACCTTGGGCACACCTTTTAGCTGCTTATAGCCCTACTTAACACAAGTGGAGGAAAAATTTATTGATAATATAACATAATTTGGTGCAAACATAATTGGTAAGAAAAAAGAATTCATAGGTTGCAGCCTATTTGTCAATTGATATTAACATTAAATGCATAGAGTCTGTCACTTTATAGCTATTAACAGGTTTAGTAGGGAATAATCTGTAGTAGTGGGCACTGTATCTTCTATGTCCATTAGGGGTCACAGGTCACCGATGACTGTATCCATCTGTCCCATATTTTTTGTATTTTGAGGGACAACCTCTATTCAAATACATTTCTTCTTTAAAATCTAGAGATGCATAAATTATCTTTTTCCATTGGGCCAGCATGGGGGGCATAGCTTGTATCCATGTATGTGCCAAGAGTTTTTTTAGCAATAAAGAACGTTTCAGATAGAAATATCCTTGTGAATCTATCCACAGATAAATGTTCTGTGATTCCCAATAGACAAGCTGTGGGGTCCAAGCCCGGTGGGGATTGGCACTTAGGACAAATAGGGTTTTGTCCAGGTTTATATCTGGATATGCGCACCGGGGTTAAATAGACTCTGTGGAGTACAAATAATTAAGTACATTTGTCAGAGGCTTTTAATGAGGTGACTCTTTGGGCTGTCATGGCCTCCTCCCACTCGTCATCTTCAAGGGGACCCACATCTGACTCCCAGGCAAGTTTTTCCCAGTCATTGCCACCTGTGTTACCGGAACAGTGAGTTGTCGATAAATATGGGAAATTAGTTTTGGGGATGAGGATCTTTGTAGCTGGTTGTATATGGGGTTGTCTGGTAGATTCAGTGGTGTATTGGGGAATTGAGATGAAAATGCATGTTTAAGTTGGAGGTATTGAAATAGCATAAAACTGAAATTACTGTTGTATTTAGGGAAACGTTTTAAGACAGTTGTTGACTAGCATGTGACCCAGGTCGGAGACCTCATATTTGTACCAAAGTTTGGAGTGGGGGAGTGATTGAAACTCCGGAAGGAGCCTATTGTTCTAGAGCGAAGTCTGGGGGTTCACCACAGGCAGCTGGAGTTTATCGAGGATTTTATCCCATATCTTTAGGGCCTGGACCATGGTAGGGGGCAGTAACTGGGTATTTGAAGTACCCCTTAAACCTCTAGATACTAGATATAATGGATTGGATAATTTATACGCATCTAGAAAGTGGGGCAGGATTACGAATCTATATGATTTGATATGATTCTAGTGGAGTATATGGGAGAGTTGCAAAGCAAAGTAATAGCGTTGGAACTCCGGCACACCCAGACCCCCAGCATCCAGTGGTCTCCTAAGTGTTTCCCAGGAAACCTAGTGTTTAGTTGCCCCCCCACACAAAGGAACTAAGGATATGGTCTAAAGTTTTGAAATATTTTAGGGAGATAAAAACTGGAGAATGTCACAGTACATAAAGAATTTTTGGAAGAAGGATCGTTTTTATCAGATTTATTCTTCCTATGCTTAGGGGTAGTTTAGACCATATTTGAACTTAAGCTTTGATAAGTGTGATAATTGTTTCAATGTTTAGTTGGTTAAATTCTAGGGGGTGTTTGATATGTGTATACCTAAGTATTTGATTACACTGAAGTAGGCCAGATGAAGTGGAGTGGTGGTGTAACTGGGTGGAAATCTGTCTATTGGTGGAATCTGAGATTTAGACCAGTTGATTACTAAGCCTGAGTATGAGCCATATTCATTGATTATCTGTAAAGTCAGTTCCAGGGAGTATCCCTGGTCTGGTAGGTAAAGGAGAAGATCATCAGCATATAATCCTACCACTTTGTTGAGCCTGCCTGATTGTAAACAGTATAGAGCAAGATGAGTGTGGAGGCGGCAGTCAGTGGCTCAATAGCCAGTGCATCTAGGAGTGGAGGGAGAGGACAGCCCTGGCAGGTGCCTCTGCAGAGTGAGAATGGTTCAGATATTTGCCCATTCACTGAGACTCGGGCAATTAGGTCTGTGTTTAGGAGCTGTAGCCAGCATATATAGATGGGTGCAAAGCATCTCAGAGTATACCAGAGGAATGCCCACTTAACCGAGTTGAAGGCTTTAGCTGCATCTAGACTAACTACTACTCTGGAGCCCGTCTGTGTATGAGTTGCTTGTATATTCCAGTATAATCCTGTGTGTATTTAGGGTGGTGTTTTTCCCAGGCATAAAGCCAACCCGATCATGATTTATCAGAGAGGTGCTAATTTTATTTAGGCGTATTAATAGGGTCTTAGCCAGAATTTTTATATCTACTTGTAAAAGTGAGAGGGGGCAATAAGATTCTGGGTAATGTGGGTCTTTGCCCTGTTTAGGGATTAGGATAATGAGTGCCTCTCTCATGGTTGGAGGAAAAGTGAGTGTGGCATACATTTCGTTGTATAGTGTTAGTAGTTTTGGTATTAGGGTATCTGCATATAATGAATAAAATACTCTGGGAAGGACATCCATGCCTGGGGCTTTGCCTGGGGAAAGTTGTGCCATGGCTTCTTCCAAGGGGCTCCTCCAACATGTTTCGCTGTGCTGGGGTTAATTGTGGGAGTGGGATATTCTGTAGGTATGATAGCAAGTCGAGTGAGGTGTCTGTGATCCTAGAAGAGTGTAAGCATTTATAAAAGCAGACAAATTGGGCTATTATCTCAGAGGGATCAGTAATAGGTTGATTGGATTGGGAGATTAGTCCTATCATCGTATAGGGTTTATGTTTGTAGTTTACAATATACGCCACTAGTTTCCTGCACCTATCGATGTATTTAAAGTATGACTGAGTGGTTTTAGCTTGTAATATAGTGTTGGTTATTCTGGTTTGTGGTTTAAGGGCATCTAACATTGCAATTGAGGGATTGGAGACAAAGTTTGCCTCTGCTCTATCTAGTTCTAGAATTGCTGCACTCTCTTCTGTTGAGGGTGATCTCTTAATCCTATTTATTTTCTGGGTTAGGAATGTACATGCATGGGTTTTAAAGGTGTCCCATACAATTATGGGGCTGGCCGTGCCGGTATTGTTCTCAAAGAATATTTCTCTTTGAGAAGGTAGGGGGGATTCTTCTGGGAAGAGTTTTAACCAGAATGGGTTTAGCTACAAGTTTGCTTTCTCCTTTCCCTCATGTAAAACCCACTATCCTATATTAGCTACATTTCTCCTTCAAAAGATGGTTACTCACATTTTTTTCGCCTTTTTTTTATTTAGAAGGAGCAAATCTTTCTCTAAGGGGATTCAAATTGGGGTGTTTTGGGGGTATTTTTTGGGTATTTGTTTACCTCAGGCTATACTTGTTACAGTGAAGCCAATGAAGGTACATTAATTAGTAAGCTATGTTGCATGTTCTATTAATCGGCTGTATCATGACCTAGCCAATAGAATAGCCAACTGTAAATTGCATAAGTGATTTATAAGCAAGTCAAACATATTACCTGTTCTGATATATACATATTACATTTTATATGTAATTTTATAAGATGTAGGAAAACACAAAGCTTACTGTAAAATTCAAATAAAGCTGAAATAGCAAATCTTAATTTCTCATACCTTAGTAGTTATTAGCGAATCTACCATTAAACTGATTATTTCTTTACCATAAAACATACATATTTACTGCATGTTTGTTTTCAGTGACAGTGAATTTGTGAAAATGCAATGCAAGTTTATATAAAGGATTCATAAGTGTTTAGAAGCACTGAACCATCACCAGAAACATATATATCCAATCTGCAGAATACTGGAAAGAAGAAATACAAGCATTCCAGATACAATTTACTGCAAAGGGAATATTGTCAGGACATGCATCAAATAATGGTTTGTTCAGCTTCATTCACTTATGGGTGGATTCAACTACTAAGAACAGAAATGCTTTCAGTATTTTTTTTTTAAAAGAACTGTCACGTACTGTAGGTAGAGTGACCCTTTCTCCCATTTTGTAGGGTACTTAAATTGTAAATTGTTTTGTGACAGATAGAAATGTTTTTTCTTGTGCGGAGTAATAAGTAAAGTTCAGTTTATAAAAGAAGGACTTTTTCTATATGTAGAAAAGATCTATATAAACATGGTTCCATTAATGTAATTAGAAGGATTATTATGGTATTGGACAGGTGGATGTAAAGCACTGTTTGGATTGCATTTTTAATCCATATAGTAGGTTTTAATATACTTTGCTATTGTTTGCATGCATTCCCCTCTAACTCTTTTTTTTTTTTTTACAGTATATGACATTAAATTATACCAGCTCCACTCTAGAGTTATAGGAAAACTAGCAGATGCTTCAGGATTTGCTAGAGCCCCTTTTAATATTTGAAAAGATTTGTTATTTATATATTTTTTATTCTTAGCTGTAGACAGAGCATTGCTGGCAATGTTGCCATGTGACAGAAAAAGGCAAACTGTTCCTCTGCTACATCCTTACTGTACTGCAGGGATTATATAGGGATTTTATTGTTCCTAGCAAACATGTGCAAGAGCAACATTACCAGCAATAGCAGCAAAACATACATCATTTCTTACTAAGAAAAACTAGCAATCAACATGAAATTCATAAGGCAAGAGATATTGCCCTAGGTACAGTATGGGTGGCTTTACACCCCTAGGCAAATAAAGAACCTTATTTCCCATTAGTCATTCAGAGGTCTGCAAGAACATTTTAAAGACAATAAATCCATCTAAAATACATTGTACTTTGTTTCTGTCATGAAGAGATTTCACTAGCACACATATTTCTATACATAAAATTCCACAAACCTCTTCAAATGTGTTACCATTTATTTGATGCCTGATGCATTCATTTCTCCCTTTATTCAATTCTAGTACTTTCACAATAGACTCTTGGTTTGAAGATTTTAGTGATCTAAAGCCAGGCAGACGCTACTAAAAGCAGAGAATCACATAAATGTATGGTGTAACAATAGATATTTGATGCTTCCTGTAAAATACACAAAAACATATTTTTTCCCCCACACAACCATTTAAAGGGCAACTGTTTTCATTATTTTTTGTTTGTTTGGGTCACATGTATTCCATCTCAGTAGGGAAAAAGAAACTAATGTTGATGCATCTTTCATCTTCAATGTTTTGAAAATGAGAGGCCAGTCATTTTTTGGAGGAAAATCATTCAGTTATTTCAGCTGAAAGTTACTATTTATAGGCCATCTGTAATGGAATTGTATTCCTCTTTGGCCAACAGACCATCTTACATATATCATTGTAGATTCAAGTTCAGGATTCAGTTTACTTTAGGGATGACTAAACTTTTTATATGCTGTCGAAGCTGTGTAAAAATCTACATTTTGTGTCTATTGATGAATTTAGGGTGTCTTCGTAGTAATTTAAATTTAACATGATAAAGGAGCACATGGCTCTGAAACCTGTTGCTGAATACACAATAAAAGTTTTTTACAGAGTATATACTGCCTGAGGCTCATCTACAAATCTTTACTGCTGATTGTATGCTGACCACTAATGATGGAGTGGGGTAGATTAAGAGCCCAAAGACTTAAAAGTGGTGTGAGTAACCTGCATTCATTTGCTGATTGTTAAATTAAGGCGATCGCAAAGTTACTGGGATTTTAGAATTTAAAACTACCTCTACTGAAACCAGATTGAACCTTTCGTAATAAAGCTTCAATAATTCAAGAGTCAAAGTCGATATGGAAATTTTACCCAGAGCTTGGGTAAATCTCCTGAACTTAAAAATGCTATATAATCATGGTTTTAAAATCTAGCCATAAATATAGCACAAACAAATAAAATATAGCATTAAACAGCGAGTGCAGCTGTCTTTTGCGAAACCCACGCATCCAACACTAAGATGGTGTTAAAGTTGGGCTAACCTATATAGAATCAGTTAGCGCAACTTTAACTCCATAAAACTGCCAGTGCTTATACAATTTACTGCAAAGGCAACTAAAAACTTTGTGCTAACGATTTGAAAACTGCATAAGAATAATATTTACACATAATAGACTTCTAGTGTATCCAAGATATTACTCCTTTTATCTCAAAGAAAAAAAGTTTATTGGAAATACAGTTTAAGTTTATGGCAATAAACACAGGTTTTGGACAAAAGCTACTACATTAATGTTTTCATGGAACAAACAAGATGAGTCTTAAGTAAGTGAAAGCAAGAAAAGAATAAAGAGTGGTCACCAGAGGCAGAAACAAGAATTAGGGGTTCTTGACCTCATTATCCTTTTTTGTAGGTCTTAAATCTAATCTAATCTTGCATTGTGGGAGCTTTATGTAACAATTGACCTGGAGTGTTGGTATTAGTCTTATGGTAGGTCGTACATGGATATCAAAGAATTTAAACTTTTTGTTGTTGTTGTTATAGCTCTGCCTTGGGAATATGTGCACATGCTCACAACCGTGAAATTTGTTACACATACATTTGAACACTATATGGGAGGTTGATCCATAGTCACAAGAGCAATATTGAATAAACAGTAATAGTGCATGGATTTCAGGCAATCTTAAATTGTAGAACTGTGCACCTGCCACCATTCCTTTCTGAAAAAGATGCTAACCCTTGGGACAGAGTGCTCATAGAACACCTTACAATTCCCATTTTATCCTGTTTACAAAGCTGCACAGAGACAGAAATTGCAACTAAAGGGAATATGTGAATATCCTATGTAATAGCTGCAGGTTTTTATTATTGTTATTTTTTCTTATCTTTCATATGGCTTGTAACATTTGGTCTTAAAATGTAAGCTTTCATATAATTGATTTCAATTATGAATGCACAAACTAAATCGCTGTTCCTTGCCAGCAGCTTAAGCCTATATGGATGCAGAGTGGCTTGCACACTGCTGAAAATTGTTTGTGATCATTGGCAGCATGTCAGGCAAACTGCTAGCAAAGCCAAGCATGTCCCTAATGTTGCAGATTACGAAGGGAGCTAATACCATCTAAGAAGATGTGCATGCTGCAAGTGATCACGATTCTAGTCTAAGAATGCAAGACAATTCTTAAGAACTTAATTCCAGCTTTAGCATGAAGCATGAAGGTAATCTAAAGCAGACCGCTAACCATCTTTTATAACTTTTATTCAGAGGTTACCCTCGAACACTGGCCTGTAAGAATCCTTTTTTTCCCTTTTCATTTTCCTGTGAACCTTTTTCTACATGTGACATTTGGGGTGTTAATTTAATAAATTAGTCCATATGCCAAAAAGGAATTAACTTGGAATGAAAGTTTATATGTTTTGGCAGCTTTCAAAATATATTGTATTAAAGCTGATTTATGCCGCATGTCATTTTCTTCTTCCTACACTGCTATGTTGCTAAGAAATGACTTCAAGTGTAACATGATTATCCAGGCACAAACCTTATTGTTTATTACGACTGCAGAGTCAGCTTGACAATGAGCTATTGGTTTTAGAAAACTGTATATGTATTGTAGTTTAGAATGCTTTTTTGCCATTCAATCTTATTCGTGTTCATGCAAATGATGTAAAATTAATTCATTTGAAAACAATGCAATGCGTACCTAAAACAAACCTTTATATCATCCAGCTATACTGCAATACGTGCTGAAGATTTCTACAGAAATAAAGGTTTAATGACTGTTTGACTAGAGCCTTAGTAACCTCTTTCATTAGAAACAGCAATACATATTGATTTTGATTTGTGAATCAAACTGTAGCCGATTCACCTTAGTAACTGGCTGTTGTTAAGTGAGTCAATACCAAACAATCTTCACATTGCATACATATGTAATTATATAAGCAGAATAATTATCTGCACTCATGGGATTTATTAGATACCTTTTATTGGCTATAAAGCATGCAGGCAACGTTTCTGCCCTCAGTCTTTATCAAGCGTAGTGTAACAGTAAAAAAAGTGCATTATCATTTAAATACATCTAAAACATCATATCCTTTGTCATCACACCAGATATCATCCTGGTTTGGGGTGGTAAAGTTATCTTAGGAGCTGTAGAGGAATTTTGATGAATTGACATGAATTTTGGGAATAGCTTGAAGAAAATTTAATATGAGCGGGAGATCCGAAAGTAATTTAAAGCTTTTCTTTTAAATTATTTTGATTACAAAATAAGTGGTGAATTTTGTGGATATGTATACTGGGAATTATTTATTTTTTAAAATTGCCCATTATTGGAAACTATAATTATTTCAAACTATCACTGTACCATTTTTTTGTTGATCTGTCCCCTATTTCTTTAGATAACCAGTCTGCTACATCTTACATTTCAGCTGTCAATTAAATGCCTTAGTATCAAACTCTTCTGTTATGTATAGTTTTTCTTTAGCTAGAATGGTAACAGTTGGTACGTGAACTGAATGGTGGGAAATTCCCTCTCCCAATGCTGCCTCGGGATTACTGAGCATGCTTGCCCTTAGATAGTCTGGCAGTGGGCTGGATGACTGAGGGACTGAGCCTGAGCACAATAAATACTGGAATAAAGCAGTAACACATGCAGTAATACAAATACATCAGAGTATGTGCTGCTTACATGTATTCATTTATAGACTGAAATGAGGCACAGTCATTTATTCAGTGTACAATTCCTTTAATTACTTTTTATCAATGATGATAGTATACTTTGAATTCAGAATCCAAATTAAAGTATTTCTTGTTTTTTTTTTTCCACTGCTAAACTGCCTTTTCCTCCACATCTCATTTCCAGTAAATTGTGTATTTTTGTTCCTCCCCATATTGTTTGACCCTGATTGTATAATTTTTTTAGCTATGAATTTGTGATTTGATTTGCCAGCAGTGATGCAGCCTCTTGACAGCTTCAATATGATTTCTTTTACTTTAGCTAGAAGAAAGTTCATTATAATATCATTTGTATTCCTTGACTTTGCTTTCATCAATGATAGGATTAAACACAAGAAATGCTCTGCGATTTTCAAAAAGCACATCTGAGTAAAGAGCTTTGTAGGGTCATTTTACATAAATGAAGATGAACTTGATGCTATATTATCTATTTCTGTAATTTGAAGGAAGAAAAAAGCATAACATTGTGCCTTTGTAGTGTCTGGCTTACTGATAAAATAATTCTGCAGTTCTTTATACCAGGTGAGCAAAGCTCTAGTCCTGCATCGGCAATAAGCCAATTAAATTTGATCAATTTTCAGTGGAGTAAAAAAAGGTGTGTTGCTCTATGGAAAGGGTTGAACCGGTTAAATATCCACAATATGGACAAACCCACATAACAACTAGGGCTATACAACAAAAGCCACAAACTAATATTAATGCTGGTTTCATAGTGCATGCAGCAAAACAAGTTTAGCCTTTATGTGAAGGTCAAATGATGGCATATGTTTAAAACCTTCTGAAGGAAGCCCTATCTTAATGTTGGCAGATGACATGTCTTAAACATGTGCAAACGGGAATCCAATACACATTTGCATCGCCATGAAAGCAGTCAGCATTTTACGTGTGTGTGTGATTTGTTACCATAGTTCGAAAAAAGAAATATACACAATAAAGACCATTTTATAAAAACAATATTTATTCTTTTAATGATAACTAAATTGGGGAAATAACCCAACTTTTATTTAAGCTATGTTACTGTTAAAGCTAACACGAGAAACTAGATGTGCACAATGTGTGCTTTCCTATTGGTTGGTCGACTGCCATATTTTGAAGACAAGCAGGGAGAACAGCTTCCTGCCTGCTGTACCTAGAAAGGTAAGAGTGCCACTCAATGTAGGGCTGTTGGTTTACCTTACAATCAAAAACCAACAAAGAGCAAGGATACACAGCACACTATGGATTATACAAAAAGTGTATGTACCCAGGGGATGGACAGTGATAGCATATAAAACATTAAAAACATATATACAGAATTACAAATACCTCCATATGTGGAAACTAGTTGTAAGTACAACCCTTACTTAACCTATAAGTCCCCTCAAATATCCTGAAAACAGTCATAGACTTATCTGTCCAGTCGAGGGTGCAGTCAAGGTAACACCATGGGGATACTCATCCATGCTAAGTATTTAGGTAAGTAGGTTCCACAATGAGGAAAAGAAGCCAAAGGAAATGCTATACGCGTTACGCCTCTACACGAGGCTTTCTCAATAGCGTGTAATCTATGGATCTGCTGGCATCTATAAGGAAATGAAATCCCGCGAGAACGGGATAACGTAATGACGTCATGACGTCACGGAAGTACACATCTAAATCCCAAAGCGAGCATAGGCTGGGGTACGAGCGTATCACTAACCAATTGTGGCTAGCTACGCCCTACGTCATGTTTATGTGACAAACTACAGTTCCCATGATTAGGAAATGAAATCCCGTGAGAACGGAATAGCATAATGATGTCATGACGTCCCAAAAGTACGCATCTCAATCCCAAAGCAAGTATAGGCTGGGCTACGAGCATCTCCCTGACCTATTATGGCTAACTCCGCCCTAAGTCACGTCTCTGTAATGAACTACACTTCCCATAATGCTCTGTGGGTTCAATAGAGTAGCTCAAATAAAACCGGAACAACTGAGAAATCCTGTAAAGATCTAACTTAAAAGATGCCTGGCTAGTGTCCATTAGCTTAAATAGAATACATATAATAATATCACTTAAAACAGCAAAAATGCAAAGAGACCTATAAATACAAGATGCATAAACATACCCAAACTAAGTAAGCAGTTAAAAAGTTATAAACATGAGAAAATGCATGGTAATTAACAAATATCCAAGCACACAGATACGTATTTAATATACAAAAAGTCCACATATGTTGGGGGCCCCCAACCAATAGAGCTCTCGGAAAGTCAAAAAAGCCCATAGAAATCTTCAAATCCCCAGTAGTATACCACAATGTATTAGAGAAATGACTACTGTTTTGTAATCCCAAAGAGAGTCCAAGCCATAAATAGTCCGCAGAGAAGGTGAAAAATTAATGAATGGTATGTGAAGAAATGGATGATGATGATGATCATAAATGATAAATGATGATAAAGATGTAAAAGAGTCATGAAGATGGTTGATGGTTGGTATAAATCCAGTCATATGTAAGTACAACATCAGGTATATTGACCATAAGGAACCGTAGATTAAATGATGGCAAACAAGGTGCTATTTCCATCAATTTCAGAGCTGCTATTGTCCCGGCTGCTGTTTTCTATTCTTGAAAATGGGAGAAAGCAGGTACATAGTCATTAATCATAGAAAGGGAATGAAGTCAAGGGCCTCATTCAAACCCCTAGGGTACAGAGTCTTAAGATGGTAAATCCACCTGCTTTCACACCGAAGTAGCATATTATTGGTGTCACCCCTTCTCAGGGTGACAGCTACTTTATGCAAGCCACTAATCTTTAAATCTTTATAGCAGCCCCCATGATGTACCAAGAAATGCTCTGTATTGGTAGTCAATGTCTTACCTTCTGTCTTATGTCTCCCTGCCAATCTTATGTCCGACAAGTGTTTTGATAATCTCTGCTTCAATTTGCGAGATGTCTTGCCTACATATAATAGATTGCAAGGACATTGTATCACGTATACCAAGCATTCACTCTTGCAATTAAAGTATTGAGTGATAGGAAAAGTATCCCTACCCTCAGAGTCATTCACTGCGACTCTTTTATACATATATGTGCAAAAAACACAATCTCCACACGGAAATGTACCTTTCAATTTCTGGCCTGTGGTATGTACTTCCTTGGGTCGTCTATAATGGCTCCTGGTGAGCATATCAGATATGTTCCTACTCCGTCGAGCTGTCAAAGAGGGAGTGTCTAGAACAAAACGACCAACATTATTGTCATTCTTCAGTATGTGCCATGACTTATTCAATATTTGCCTCAATGAGTGCCATTCCTGACCATAAGTGGTTACGTATCACACTAGGCCATCATACGCTTTGTTTTTTTTATTGTGTCAGAGATCAGCTTGTGTGAGTTTAGTTATCTCTGCCTTTTCCCTTTCGAGCAAGCCTCTAGGGTAACCCCTGGCGACAAATCTCTCAGTGAGCTCCCTCGAGGCTTCATGATAGTCTAAGTTATCAGTGCAATTTCTCCTCACCCTAAGGTATTGTCCCCTTGGTATTGACTTCTTAAGGGGTATCGGGTGTGCACTTTCAAAGTGTAACAGAGAGTTTGTCACCGTTGGCTTACTAAACTGTGCCGTAACCACATCCAAAAATTCCACCTGACTAACCGAGATGGTTTTAGTAAGAAAAATATTGAGTGTATTGTGTTAAGGATGTTAATAAAATCATCAAGCATGTCTCTGGAACCACTCCAAACAAATATGATGTCATCGATAAATCTATACCAGATATCAACACACATAGTAAAGCACAACAATTCCTCAGAAAAGACGTGCTCCCTCTCCCACCAACCCAAAAATAGGTTGGCGTAAGAGGGAGCACATTTGGCACCCATCGCCGTGCCCCTTTCCTGTACGTAGTATTTACCATCAAATATGAAATAGTTATGCGTAAGCACAAACTGGAGAAGTTTCAAGACGAACTGATGTCTCCCTGACAGTTCAGTCTTTTCCATATCAAGAAAGTACTTAGCTGCCTCCAACCCAATACAGTGCTCAATATTGGTATACAAGGACTCCACATCACAAGTGACCAAAAAAGAATCTTCTGGGATTACAATCCCATGTAGTTTAGTGATCAGGTCCCTTATATAGGAGTCCAAAGCAACCATATGGGGCTGGAGGTGACCATCAATGAAGACACATGGGTTCTCACCAACCATCACCAACCATCAACCATCTTCATGACCCTTATACATCTTTATCATCATTTATCATTTATGATCATCATCATCATCCATTTCTTCACATACCATTCATTAATTTTTCACCTTCTCTGCGGACTATTTATGGCTTGGACTCTCTTTGGGATTACAAAACAGTAGTCATTTCTCTCATTGTGGTATACTACTGGGGATTTGAAGATTTCTACGGGCTTTTTTGACTTTCTGAGAGCTCTATTGGTTGGGGGCCCCCAACATATGTGGACTTTTTGTATATTAAATACGTATCTGTGTGCTTGGATATTTGTTAATTACCATGCATTTTCTCATGTTTATAACTTATTTAACTGCTTACTTAGTTTGGGTATGTTTATGCATCTTGTATTTATAGGTCTCTTTGCATTTTTGCTGTTTAAGTGATATTATTATATGTTTATTTAAGCTAATGGACACTAGCCAGGCATCTTTTAAGTTAGATCTTTACAGGATTTCTCAGTTGTTCCGGTTTTATTTGAGCTACTCTATTGAACCCACAGAGCATTATGGGAAGTGTAGTTCGTTACAGAGACGTGACTTAGGGTGGAGTTAGCCATAATCGGTCAGTGAGACGCTCGTAGCCCAGCCTATACTTGCTTTGGGATTGAGATGCGTACTTTTGGGACATCATGACGTCATTATGCTATTCCGTTCTCACAGGATTTCATTTCCTAATCATGGGAACTGTAGTTTGTCACATAAACGTGACGTAGGGCGTAGCTAGCCACAATTGGTTAGTTATACGCTCGTACCCCAGCCTATGTTTGCTTTGGGATTTAGATGTGTACTTCCGTGACGTCATGACGTCATTACGTTATCCCGTTCTCGCGGGATTTCATTTCCTTATAGATGCCGCAGATCCATAGATTACACACTATTGAGAAAGCCTCGTGTAGAGGCGTAACGCGTATAGCGTTTCCTTGGCTTCTTTTCCTCATTGTGGAACCTACTTACCTAAATACTTAGCATGGATGAGTATCCCCATGGTGTTACCTTGACTGCACCTGCGACTGGACAGATAAGTCTATGACTGTTTTCAGGATATTTGAGGGGACTTATAGGTTAAGTAAGGGTTGTACTTACAACTAGTTTCCACATATGGAGGTATTTGTAATTCTGTATATATGTTTTTAATGTTTTATATGCTATCACTGTCGATCCCCTGGGTACTACCTTAATAAAGGGAGTGTACATACACTTTTTGTATAATCCATAGTGTGCTGTGTATCCTTGCTCTTTGTTGGTTTTTGATACTATATTATTATACACATGCACCTTTGCCCATGGTGGCTAATTTAATGCCCTGTAGCCTGTGTTCATTGTTCGTGAATGGTTTACCTTACAATAGTTCCCTTTTAATAAGGGCCTCCCGGTTGCCTTTGGACAATTAATTTAACCTTCCTGCACCTTGGGTGTACAGTTTACATTGTGAAATGTGCCCTGACCCAGTAAACCATGAATTTAGATGTTTGCTTTTATTGTTATGTTTGTACAGAGATAATAAATACTTACAGCTTTTTGATTTTTATTGGTTATAGAATGAGGACAAATTTTGCAGGTGTTAGTACCGGAACACATTTTTCCTTACCCTAGTAATTCTTAGTACAGCACTTTAAGCAATTATCATCTTAGATAAAGTGAATGTTAGTTTCTGTGTAATATATTTAACTCTTTCATTTATTGCATATCAATGTATAGAGTTGCTCTTGCTAAAAACATTTAGATGTTCAAAGTGATACTTTTAAGTATTTTTAGCCTGTTGACAGCACAAACGCAGTGTTGGTTTATGCTTACTTAAGGGTAAAGTTAATTTCTGCTATACATAGAAGTGTAAAACTTAGCACCTTCTGCATCCAGACATCCATACCGGATCTCATTCTTGTGTTGCCGTAATTTCTGCAGTGCAGTCAGGTAAATGTGTGTCTGTTTCCTAGATTAAAAGATCTCCTTACACACCACGTATTTTATGGTGGTGCTGTACCCTCTGTGCTGCCAACCACTTCTAGCTGTTACAGTATATCCAAAGTAATTTGTAATGAGGGACGCACTCATGTTCTCTTCAAGTGTTAATTGTTATAGATATGTGCACAACTTTTGTGGGCGGGCCACCTGACGAAGGGGCCTGCCCCGAAACAATGTGTACATATCTACCACAATAAACCCTTTAAAAGGCTGTGAGTGCGTCCCTTATTACAAATTACTTTAAATGTGTGTGTCTTCCTTTTGTTGCCATGAAATAATAGGAAATTACATTCTTGAAAGATCGCTGTCCATTACTTCATTGATTTGCATAGCTTTGTTTTTTTCAGATAAAACTAAATAAGTGATCTATGTATACAAACCCTTATTAGACTGTCAATATTGAGGAATAAAACTAGGTAAAACTACAACGGATCAATGAAATGTCTTTACTCCACAAGTGAAACAATTATTTTTTTCTAACTGAGATCAAACAAGCCTACACAATGCAAAAAGAAAATGAATGCAGAAAAATTGCTTCTTGCAGAAAGTCATTTTGAAAAAGTCAATGCTAAAAATGGTTAAATGGTCTTGTTTGTGACTGTACAGCTTTATAATCAATCATCTATATAAGAACAAAGAACATCATTTTAGATTTATTTAAATGACAGGAGTGTTCCCGTGTGTTCTGTTAGCATTTGGGTATAAATATAGTATTTTTGTAATCATAATATAGTGTTTTTGTTACTTCGCACATCTGTTTGTAACAAAGCCAACTTCATTATGTTGTTCATAGTTGGAAGCAATGGTAGTATGTCATAAACATGGCTGAAATTGAGCACTGAGCAAACTGTAAGCTGTACTGTCTGTAAACAATTTTTAATGCTCAATGACATATTTCCTTCACAGTGTTCTATGTTTTTTATCTCTGGTTTGTTAGTGGATTAATCCCAATACTTAATTCTGAAATTTTAACTTTCTTTCTGCCATTCATTCTGCAAAAAGTATACTGTATTGAATACTGTCAAATTCCTCTTCTGCTTCTGAAAGTGGCAGGATCTCTGTGCTGTTTTTACATAATTGTCTGTCAGCTTCAAGAGGGCAGAGCAAGCTGCAGCTTCCTTGTTTTCATTTTTTGCACATTAAGTGGCATATTTATAAAGGTGTGTTAACTTTTCACTGTCATTTTCACCAAAATCGGACTTTTTGTTGTCGAAATCCGGTGGCAAAAAGTCATTATAATTTTGCACATCACCACATATCACCCTTGTTACAGCTCGATCGGTTTTATAAAACAGCGATACCGGCATTCTCGCTGGGATCACGCCGACGGTGGTGTGAGTGTGTGTGCCCCACTTAAAAGTGCTTTTTCTGGGCTTAGGGGTCCCGCAACTCGAACTGGGCCCCCTTTCCCCGGAACTTATTAGTGCCTTTGCTGCACCCCCATTATTAGGGGTCCGCCAGCTTCAAACCAGGACCCCCATTGGCTCTTAGAAGAGCCCTTGTGGAAGAACATTTGGGACTGTGTGTAGCCACATCTTTGAGAGATGACAGACAGAATGTTACAGATTCTGTCTGTCATCTTTAGAGATGGCCGGTTCGCGGACCCGAACCCGGATCCGCCGCGGATTTCTCCCGTCCGCGAATGGCGGATTATTCCGGACTTCCGAACTTCCGAACTGCGGATTTTTTTTTTTTAACGAAAATTTTCGAAAATACGAGTATCTCCGTAATTACGAGGATCTACGATACTTTCGGGATACGGAAAAACCGAAGATCCTCGTAATTACGAGGATTCACGTAATTACGAGGATTCACGTAATTACGCGTATTCTCGTAATTACGAGAATACTCGTAAAAACAAGTAATTCGTGTAAATTTTCAAGACGGAGCAAGCCACATGATCCAAATTAGCCAATGGCAGCTATCATAGTTACAGAAAGCCTCGTTTTTTTACGGAAATCTTCGTTTTTACGGGAATCCTCGTATTTTCGAAAAATACCGTTTTTTTAAAGTCACGCTAGCGGACTGTACTTTTTAGGTATTGTTGGCATTTATACGTGCTTCTAAGGCCATTACCCAGGTCCCTGAGTGGTTAAGTGTACGTTACCAAGGCTATTTAGACCACTTTTAATGCGGATTTTGCCGAACTTTCATTTTAATACGTTTTAACGGGTCCGCTTGCGGATTTTCGAATTTTCGGATTTTTTCGAAAATCCGCGGATCCTCGCGCGGACCGGATTTTTCGAAGTTCGGACATCTCTAGTCATCTTTCAAAAAATAGTACAGACTGTACCTACCTTAAACCTCTACTTGGTATTCATAGGGCAACAATCTTTCTTGTTGAATTTTTGAATGTAATAGCAGTTATTTAAAAAATAATATTTTCATGTATATTGTGTGTGCCATTACTCTGCAGTGTAGTAACTGTCTTTTTGCATCAATTTCCATATTTTTAACCAGAGAATCCTAATTTCTGGGAAAGTTATTAATGATTCATAGCTTTGAAATTGATTATTTCTTAAAGAGATGTGTCAGTAGTTGCCAACAAGAGCTTTATATTATGCCCCCCTAGCCCTGCCAGCTGATGTTAAGAATATAAAAATGAGTACTATAGAGTATGGTGATACTTAATTTTTAGAGACAAGATTTCAAGAGACATCCTTCTCCCTTCCTCAGTACTGAGAAAAAAGCTGATGTTATTACTGTAACCGGTAAAATTACTGCACAGTCAATTTAATATTTCCTTGAAGCTACCTGAGCATCTAGTCTTAGAATGTACAGTACTGTAATTATTTATACAATAGATGTTATGTAAGAATTTATTGTAGTTGCTGTAAGGGATAATGTAAACCTTACTGTGAAAAGTAATGTTAGAAATCACCAAAGAGTTTTGTGACCACATGAGAGGATGATCGTTGGAGCATGGAGGTGTGTTAGTGCTGCTCCCTTTTTAAAATGTTTTTTTATAATGTCAAAATAATTAGAACGCCAAAAATAATTTTAAGAAAGTATTAGTTTTATCCATAATAAACAGTATCAGAATCTAAATATATAAATGCACATCCATCTGAAGCTTAACATAAAATAAAAGAAATCTTTATATAAAAATGTATATAGTGAGGGTCAATGTTATTATTAAGAGAGTCTGTTTTGTGGGCTGCCATGTTATGTATGGACAAATAGTCTAATATTCATGTAAGGTGATTCATATACTGTATGCACAGGAAACAGTCCATCCCCATTAGTACAGTTTAGTGTCCAGTCCATGATGCCATCAATGCAAACAGAAGCCGCATTGCAACAGAAGCTGTACGATCATGTGCATCCAAAACTCCCATCAATACATTCTGAAGCCACTTTGCCTCCATCCACCTTGTACAGCCAGAATCCACTTTCTACCCAAAGAACTTGAAAAGTCACACGTGTGATCAATATACACTCACTAAGGGTAAGGCCACACTACAGTGGAAGAGACCACACGTGAAATCATGCATACTCAAATTACCGTCCTTTTGCGATGTGATGAGCGCAATTTGTGATATCTGAGCGCATTTGATCCACAAAAAAAATGGTGATCGCATGCCCTCCAAAAATCTGATTGCAGCACAAAGGACACCAGCACACCTCGTGTGGCCAGACCAATTGGCTTTTTAAAGCACAATCAGATAAGACTAGTGTGGCCAGTGGACTTAGTCAATCTCTTTCATGCTCACTTATTCTAGACTGCTTCTGTTTAACTAAGATTAAGGGTTACAGTAATAGGGAATATAGCTGGGCACACCAGTGTTAGGTGAATCAACTTTTATTATGACGTTTCAGAGCCCTACTGGTTCCTTCTTCAGACAAACTATCTGAAGAAGGAACCAGTTGGGTTCTGAAACGTCACAATAAAAGTTGATTCACTTAAGACTGGTGTCCCCAGCTATATTCACTATTAATGTGTTCATACTGCTGGCTACATCGCTGGAGCACAAAGCATTTAACCTTTTGCTATCCTGGTTTAAATGTGCAGGATCCTACGCTACTGCCTTGTTATTCTAAGGTTAAGGGCTAAGTGCATATTAGTGTAGAGCAATCGGTTTGGCCACACTAGTTGCATTGGTAATCACCATTTTTTGCAGATCGCATGTATTCTGATAACGAAACATTCCGTGGATCTCTGCACAAGCAGACTGTCCACTGTAGTATGGCCTCACCCTAAGGATTCATGTTCAGAAGATTCCTGTGTTCAGTAAACTGTGATATCTAAAAAAAAATAAAAAGTTGTTGGAGGGTCCTAAAGACATATTTGAAAAGTATTCTGGTTAGTGAAAGAGGTTCTGCAAGTTGAACAACTAATGTACAATTTCTGACAAGCTGCCAGTCCACCAGCTGTATCTATCTTATATGTGTCAGTCTCAGACAAAACAGCTAACATTAACATCCAGTACAAGGAGGTGGAACATATGCTGTCTAGCACTGTCACTGTCATTGATTTGTGCACTGTAAAGTCATTTTGAAATACCTTATTTAAAGGGGAACTAAAGTTCCAGACAACATTGTCCCTATAGATAAAGCACATTTAGAAAAATACCCCATTGTGTAGTGTTCAAAAATCTTTACCATACATCTCTGCTCCAAAAGGATCTCCTGAAGTGCCTGTGCAAATTTCAAGGATTAGTATACCGTATTTCTAACTTGATGTTAGCTGTACCATAGTAAAATAATGTGGTGGTGTTTATTTTTGGCTATCCCCCTCCCATACGACACTTAGCATATAAAAGAGCTCGGCGCACTCTGGTCAATACTTCAGCAAGCACAACAGTATACTTAAAAACACTATACTTTATTAAACAAAAGTTAAAAACTACATTACCAGAACGGCAGGAATCCCCCTCCCATACCTGCAGCTGTTAAACCTTCTTTTCTTGGCTCCAAAATCCTGCAAGAGGAAGGCGCCTGACTGTTGGGCTGGTGCGTGCCAACGTCACCAGCATGCGCAGTGTAATATTGTATTGTGAGGCTGAGTATAGGAATTTGCTGACATGAATCGAATGGGGGAGGTCCTGTTACAGGAAGTGCACCATAGAGCCAAGAAAAGAAGGTTTAACAGCTGCAGGTATGGGAGGGGAATAGCCAAAAATAAACACCACCACATTATTTCACTATGGTACAGCTACCCACTAACAACAAGTTAGAAATACGGTGCACCTTCATCATGTATCCATCATCCGGTCCCTGCTTCCTCTCTGTCCTCTAAGAGGTTTCTGGCATGTGCAGGGGATCCCTCTACCCCCCCCCACCCGATGCTTTCTGTCTACTGCATCCCCTAACTAAATATACTCACCTTATCCCTCCCCCAACCGCTGATTTACTTTTGCAAGAAAAACCACAGAAAGATACTTCCAAACTTTCGTTACCTCGGTGCTCTGAATAGTACTGCCCCTCTCCACTGCCTCCGGCTAGCAGAGAGCCAGGAACAGAGAACTGGGGGATTGGAGGCAAGTAAAAGTAAATCAGCAGTTAGGGGTGGGATGGGGTGAGCTACACATAGTAAACATTTTAATTTAGGGGTTAAGATATCATTTAAGGTTCATACAACCATGCGATTGTGGGAGCCAACCCACAACGCTCGATGTGTGTGAGGGGCAATTCCGACCTAAAATCATGCCATGTATAGACACTTTGTTGGCCAAAACAAATGTTCATCGATGATCCAGCAGGCAAATCAGTTAACGAGGCTCAACCGAACGTCTTTTTCTGCTGACAAAGCACCCATACAAGACACGATTGTCGGCCGAAATGGGCACCCATGCACATCGTGCAACGCGAGTCGGCCACCATGATCCCACCAGTGTATGAAGCTTTAGCTTGTTCAGGATGTAGAGAGGAACAGTGGTTTGTAAGAGGGGGCCACTCTATATATCAAAAAAGAAACTGAAGACGGCTGTCAGTAGGTTCCCCCGTATTTTCAACCCCTTTTAACGGGTGGCCCCACTCTTACGAACCACTGTTCCTCTCTATGTTTCTAAATGAGCCAAAACTGGAAGCACACAACTGGATAGGGTAAGCAAACTCACAATTAATTGTCATAGAGACAACATATTTAGTCACTTTGTGGAACATTTATATGGGCTCTTGTTCACATCTTTCAGTTTGTGCTTTAAGAAATAACCAGAGGTTTCTACTGTGCTACGGTAGATGTAATATTGTAATACAGTTTTAATAAAATTACTATTTTTGTAGAGCTGGTACATCTATTTAGTATATACTAAAGAAATAGTATGCCATAACCCACTTTCCCTGGCACAAAGAATATTCTGAAGGACAGTTTCTACTAGGTTGTGGGGGTCATTCTACTAGGACCTGTCTGGATCAGCAACAATGGTGGCAAACTTCAGTGGGCCTAATGCAATGGTGCTTCTGCTGTGATGCAAACTGTGAGGGAGAGTTTTCCATTAGACAAGTTAGGGCTGTTTACATTGGAGAAGCGGCGGTTGCTTGGGGACATGATAACCTTATACAAATATATTAATGGCCCATACAGTGAACTCTCTGGTGCATTGTTCACTAATAGGTCATATCAGAGGACTCGTGGACATCCTTTAAGGTTGGAAGAAAAGAAGTTTCATCTTCAGGTTAGGAGAGGTTTCTTTACAGTGAGAACGGTGAAACTGTGGAACTGTCTTCCAGCAGAGGTGGTAATGGCAAGTTCATTGAATAACTTTAAAAAAGGCCTGGATAAGTTTCTAAAACTAAAAAATATTGAGAATTACTGGTATTAATGCATATAGATCTGGTTGATCCAGGGATACTTTCCGATTGCCGTTTGGAGTCAGGAAGGAATTTTTTCCCCCCTTTTTTAGCTGGGGTTTTTTGCCTTCCTCTGGATCAACTGTTAGGTAGGGTTAAAAAAAAAAAAAAAAAAAAAAGGGGGAATAGGTTGGACTTGATGGACGAATGTCTTTATTCAACCTTAATTACTATGTTACTATGTTACTATGTGATGTGGGGTATATCAATGCTCTGGAACTATAGTGACAAACTGCACTCTGCGGTGCTGCAACAAAATAGTACACTTTCCTCTATACAATGCAGTTTGTGGGGAAGTAGCCATTGGGGGGAGGGGGAAAGCATGTGATGGCAGATTGTTAGGCCTAATAATTATGCGTGCAGTAAATGTACAAAAATAAAATTTAAAAAAACCCATAATCCTGGGCAGTAAAGTAACAAAACAGAAACTTTATACAAAACATATAAAAAAAATATATAATTTTCTGCAGCCGAGTAATGCTTGATCAATCAGAGCAAACATTCCCTGTCCATCCCTTGGGCTGCTGGAGGAGGTGGTGGGGAGAATCCAATTACTGGTCTTAAAGCAGGCAGTGGCGGTGTAACCAGGGCTGAGAATAAAGGTAGAGGTAAAGGAGATGGTGGTGGGAGTGGCAGAGGAGGAGAGGATGATGGCAGAGAAGGAGAGAATGATGGCGAAGCAGGAGAGGATGATGGCAGAGCAGGAGAGAATGGTGGTGGAGGAGAAGAGGATGGAGGCAGAGCAGGAGAAAACCTGTAACCGGCAATGCAGCTTCCGCTGTAGTCTGTGCATAATGCACAGTTTGTGCATCTTTATGTGGGTTGTGTTCGTCGGCATGTTTCTATAGATGTATGCCACCAGGAATTGCTGCCACTCCATGGCCTTGGCATGTTGTATAATGAGGAAAATGCCTATTCGGGGCTCGATTGTAGATTATTACACAATTGGATAGAACAGGGAATACTGCGAAACCCTGTTTTGAGAAATAGCAGTGTAGTTCATCCAACCCCAGCCAAACTGCAGCCAGGGTTTTTTAAAGAGCATGTCCACCCTCCTAAGAAAAAAAAACCTCACATCGTTCAGCCCCACAAACCCATTTTCATTTTACCTTTCAAAGATGCTTCCAGGCTCAGATATTCTATGTACAAAACCCAGATCCCTCACTGATACGGCCTCAACGCCTCTGCTGCATTTGCCAGCTGGTAAGTTAAGAATGTGCAAAGCAGCAGAGGAGGCTTGTTTTGTAACGGCCAACAGCCATTGGCTGTAATGTCACCATCACGGCAGTGACTGACACCCATTGCCAGGATGAACAGAGGAGCCACAGTTTTGTAAGTAGAATATCTGAGCCTGTGAGAGGTTTAAGTAAAAGGAAAATGGGGTTTGTAGGGCTGAACTACGTGCAGGGGACCTGGTAGGGCCTTCTTTGGCTCCTGGTCCCATAGCAACTGCTCTATGGCTGCTATGATATTCCCACCCACCTGGCTACATTTGCTGTCTTTGCTTCTTTGAACCAGTTAGATAGGAGTCAGAGGGTTGCATTTGAAAAGGGGCGGTATCACTTTTTAGCGATACCACACCTTTAATGATTGGTAAAACTATTGTTAAATCGTTCATTAATTTCCGATCGGTTTAAGGATCGTTATTGTACATTTACTATACGATCGTAAGTTGCTGATGCCGATCATAAAGCTACGATAATGAAATCGTAGATTTATGATCCCCATACAATACCATTGAGGTAGTCTACTAATGCATGGTATTATACGACCGAATTATCAGATGTTCGGTCATAAATGTACAATCGCGGCTGTACGTTTATGACAACAATCGTAGAATATCTAACCTGCCTTATCTCTAAAAATTTATACCGTGGGTCTATAAATACGGCCCAGAGAGACTAAAGGCTCAAATCTGCTAGTATTTTTGTGTAATATGTGCTGCAACTGAAGTCAACTAAAAAGCGTCTAGATTTATTGTTGTATATTACAACAAAAAATCATGTTCTGATTTTGCAATAAACAGGCTTCAGGGCATCATTATGTATTATATTGTATAATGAAAAGTGACATAGGCTTACTATTACAAGATATTGAAAACTATAGTAATGTTTTATGTAGGTTTGTGAATGAATTCAAATTAGTGGTTAGAAATCACAATTTATATGGAATGGTTATAATGGAAAATATTTTTTCAAGAAAAAACAGACATGAAATAATTTGGGCTAAATAAGCTGCAAACTGTGCAGTGTATGTAAGGGAAGTCATATGCATATGTGTAACAGAGGTGCAATGCATGACTGATAAACAGGCATCCTCCCTTATTGCCAGTAATGGACTACCATGTGCCATATTTACTGATTGCCTACTGGCAATAACTATTGATTTACTCATTACTATTTTTAGCCTGTTGTTGTGGGGGGGATCAAACTGGTATTTTTAAATACTAAATACTATACTATAACGCACTATAAATGTATAATTATTTCAGAGATAAAGACAAACAATAATTGACACTATTTCAAGTTCTGCTTCTATAAAAAGAAAATAAAACAATAAACTAATTGTTTACTTTATGGACAGATGCCACAGGACATAAATGGATATATTTTCTTCAAATAAGACTGTTAAGAGTAGACTTTTAAGGGAATAAAAAAAAATTTCAGGATCGCACTATATCATTCAGTGCTCAGTTACCATAGATATTTACACTGAGAAATTTTTTTTATTTGAATTGCGCTATATTGGAAACTATAATTATGCCCAACCATCACTGTACCAATTTCCTAGTTGATCTGTCCCCTACAGTATTTCTTTACAAATCTGAGGCATCTTACTTTTCATCTATCAATCAAGTGATTTATTATCATTAACTCTTCTGCTGTGTATACTTTTGCTGTAACTAGAATGGTAATGTAATGTGTGAATTGCATGGGGGGAAATTACCTCTCCCATTGGTGCCTCATAGTTATTACTGAGCATGCTTTCGCTCACAGGTAGTCTGATCATTAAAGGGGCATTGTTTAAGAGAGGGAGCAGGATACTGATCCTGAGCAAAGCAGGTACAGCATTGAAGACATGAAGCAACACACACCCTTCACATTGAATGTTGCTTACATGTATTTAATTTTAGATTAATAATAATACCCTGGGTGAGGATCTTAACCTCAACCCTGGGTACTTTTCTTATCAGCTGTTATACTTACATTAAGGGGCATATTTATATGTGTGTGTTTTCACCAAATTTACTCTCCATATCACTGTTTACAAATCTTATGCTGACATGGGCTAATGGTTTTCTGATTAGATTTTCGATCAGCCGAAATGGTTGCATATTTCAATGGAAGAAAGTATTGGAATTACCTTGCACCACTGATCTTGCTCATGCCAATTGTTGCTTTTCTTAGACAAAGCATTGGCTTGGTCAAATATCTAATCAAATATTGAACTATTCCTAAGTTCTGCCAGCCTACATTCACCTGCCAGTAAAGCAAATTTGTGATCATAAAAGTTGACATAATTTATCTGTAAAAATGTAAAAAATCTGGTTAATTAACCACCAAAATTAGTACCAAAAATTAATAATTTCTTTATTTTCTAGGGTCAGAATGTCTTTGGACTTGATGTCATTGAAACACCAGAAGGTGACAAATGGCCACAACTTATTGTTCAGCAAAGTTTGGACAGAGAGCAGAAAGATACCTATGTCATGAAGATCAAAGTTGAGGATGGCGGAAATCCGGCAAAGTCAAGCACGGCGATTTTACAAGTAACTGTTACTGATGTCAATGACAATCGCCCTGTGTTTAAGGAAAAAGACATTGAAGTTAACATTGCAGAAGATGCTGCTGTTGGAACGTCAGTGACACAGCTCCATGCCACAGATGCTGACCTTGGCTCTAATGCTAAAATTCACTTTTACTTTGGCAACCAAATCTCCAATCTTGCAAAAAGGCATTTTGCCATAGATAATAACACTGGGTTAATAACTGTCAAAGAGCCCCTAGACAGGGAGGAGTCCCCCTACCACAAACTGACTGTACTTGCAAGCGATGGGAGTTCAACCCCATCCAGAGCTACTGTAACCATAAATATTACTGATATAAATGATAACATTCCATCCATTGATACAAGGTACATCATAAACCCTGAAAATGGCACTGTACTGCTTTCTGAAAAAGTTCCACTGAATACAAAAATAGCCCTAATAACAGTTACTGACAAGGATGCTGATCTGAATGGCAAAGTGACATGTTTTACAGATCACGATGTTCCTTTCAAGTTAAAGCCAGTATTTGACAATCAATTCTTGTTAGAGACAGCAGCACCACTAGATTATGAAACTACTCGAGAATATGCAATTAAAATTGTTGCTTCAGATTCAGGAAAACCTTCACTAAATCAATCTTCAATGCTACTGATTAAAATAAAAGATGAAAATGACAATGCACCTATCTTTACATTACCATTGATTGGATTGTCATTTATAGAAAATAATTCACCAGGAACAGAACTGACCAAAATAAGTGCTACTGATGCAGATAGTGGTCGAAATGCAGAGCTTAGTTATATGCTGGGACCTAATGCGCCCACAATTTTCAACTTAGATCGAAGAACAGGAATTCTCACAGCAGTCAGAAAACTGGACAGGGAGAAACAAGACAGGTACTCTTTCACAGTCATTGCAAAAGATAACGGGAACCCATCTTTACAGGCCAATACTACTGTCACCTTGTCTGTCCTTGATCAAAATGATAATAGCCCCTCATTTACTCACAATGAATACAATTTCTATGTCCCAGAAAACCTCCCTCTGTATGGCACAGTGGGTCTAATCACAGTAACTGATGCTGACTCAGGGGAAAATGCAGTAGTTACTCTATCACTTGTCAACGCCAGGGACAATTTTCTAATTGATCCTCTTACAGGTGTTATCAGACCAAATATAACATTTGATAGAGAGCAACAAGCATCATACACATTTCAAGTCAAAGCTACAGACAAAGGTAATCCACAAAAGTCCTCCACAGTAAAAGTCACAATCTTTGTTGAAGATGTCAATGATAACAAACCAATGTTTGTCATTCCTTCAAATAACTATTCTTATGATTTAGTGCCAATATCAGCAAGTCCTGGATCTATAGTGGCAAGGGTATTTGCAATTGACAATGACACTGGCATAAATGCAGACTTGCATTATAGCATTATAGGGGGAAATTCAAGAGGTTTGTTTGCTATTGGTCAAAAGACTGGCAATATCACATTGAAAGAAAAATTGATTGCCGCAGACCATGGTTTACACAGACTTGTCATAAAAGTAAATGATTCAGGTAAGCCTGAACCATTTTATTCTATTGCATTGGTGCATTTGTTTGTAAATGAAACAGTAGCAAATGTATCTTATATACAAGAGCTAGTCCGCAGAAATATGGAAATGCCTGTGGGTCAGAATATTGGAGATGGTGAGATAACACCCCAGACAAATGATTATGCCAAGATAATCATTGCTATTATTGCTGGCACAATGACTGTGATCCTTGTTATTTTTGTCACTGCTTTAGTGCGCTGTCGTCAAACACCAAGACATAAAGTAGTTCAAAAAAATAAGCAGAGTGGAGAATGGGTATCTCCAAATCAAGAAAATCGGCAGATAAAGAAAAAGAAGAAAAGGAAGAAGCGTTCACCCAAAAACCTCCTTCTTAATTTTGTCACAATTGAAGAATCTAAATCAGAGGACCCTGCCCACGAACACATTAATGGCACTTTGGACATTCCTGTGGAGTTAGAAGAACAGACTATGGGAAAATATAATTGGGCTACGACACCAACTACTTTCAAGCCAGATAGTCCAGATTTAGCAAAGCACTACAAGTCTGCATCTCCACAACCTACATTTCAGATTAAGCCTGAAACACCAGTTCCCCCTAAGAAGCATCATGTTATCCAAGAGCTGCCTCTCGACAATACATTTGTAGTTGGCTGTGACTCATTGTCCAAGTGCTCATCAAGTAGCTCGGACCCTTATAGTGTCTCAGAATGCAGCTGCCAAGGTGGATTCAAGGCACCTGGGCCTATTCATACAAGACAGGTAATTTACGTTCTGGTTATTCATTTTAACTGTTTGGTTATGCTCCTATGATTAATTTGCTACTTTCTTTTTAGTAGTGTGAAACTATGTGCACTTACTTGTCTCAGTAGATTAAAAGCCAAATATGTGATAGTTGGCCAAAAAACTGAAATTTAAACAGTTTGTGATTTATAAGTTCTACATAAAGGAAATTACAGAACAGTGTGTCTTGGCTGTAGGGAAGTTGAATACAGAATGATTCCATTGTAAGATATTTCTGTCTGTAGATGGCAGTGCAACACTTCATGCTTTAGGCTATGCATACTTTCCAAGAAGAGGGGAGAAACACTGAAACATGGCTGCAGATTTTTGACACTGTTATGTACATAGTAATTTAAGGAATCTAGGCCTGGTGTAGTTTCACATAATCTGCTTTTTAATGGTAATTTAATGGCTGCCTTCTGATGTACTGAACTGTGATTTCATATATTTAAAACCAATGATTTTTTTTCTCAGTTGTACAAAGTTGAGATTGTAGCAAAACTACTTCAGTTTTTTCTAATGAAAACCTGTAAAATGTCATTAAAAAGTAGAAATATTGTATCAATGGTAATTGTTATACAGTGGTAGGCATAACATTTTTTGTTTTCTATTTTAACAGATAATTGCATGATAGTTTTTGCAGCATATTTAAGTTATGATGTACAATTAAGTACAAACTAGACTGTATAATAACCTGACATGAGAAGTGTTATGTGCAAAAAACAGGCTACATGGGAATGATAGCTTAAAAGAGAATTGTCATTAACGACCCAAATCATCCCTACAAAAGGGCACAAAGATTCCCCTGTACTGTTCTATATGTGTTTTACAGCCTGGGTGACATAGATCTGTGGACAGATTTCATATGGTTGAGCTATTATAAGGTGCCTACTTATATCATTTATATTTATTTCTGGGTTAGGTTTTTTCTCATTATGTACTGTATGTACGACTATATGTTTTGTGTGTGTGTGTGTGTATATATATATATATATATATATATATATATATATATGTATATATATGTAGAAAAGATGTCACTCAGGTCTTTAGAAAACAAACTTGTTTATTGTGCGATCAAATCTACGCGTTTCAACCCAATGTGCGGGCCGTCATCAGGATGCAAACATTGGGTTGAAATGCGTAGATGTGATCGCACAATAAACACGTTTGTTTGCTAAAGACCCGAGAGTGACATCTTTTCTACTTATATATGCTGTCTTTCTGATGTGCACCCGGGCTGCTGTTACAGTGAAAGGAGTGCTTATCTGTTCTTTGCATATATATATATATATATATATATATATATATATATATATATATATATATATATATACTCCAACCAATATGAGTGGCACTCAGAAACACAGATACATTCAATTGTGTGGGTGCCTCCTGTAGATTAGTAAAATAGACTTCGGTAAAGTTCAGGAGCACTCCGGGATTTCTTCAAAATAGTTTATTGCCACTATGTGCTATGTTTAATAACTATTTTAAGAAATCCCGGAGTACTCCTGAACTTTACCAAAGTATATATTATATATATATATATATATATTATATAATCTCATCAAAACAATGGATGTATAGACGCACTCCAGGGTCTTTTCAACAACTTCAATATTATTTATACAAACAGAGCAACGTTTTGGTCGCAAGCATACAAGGACCTTTATCAAGCTCATATATACATAGAGATTCTATATATATATATATATATATATATATATATATATATATTTTAATTTCTTTAATACAGTTTTTAATATTTTGATATGCCTTTGTGTCTAAATTTCCTACTGGTAGAAATGTTCAGGAGCAGAGTTAAGTAATACTTAACTCGGCACTCCTCTTTACTGCATTGCTAGAACACAGAAGGTTAGGTGTTCCATTAAAAAGTCCACCTCTATTGAAAAGTGGTTTGTATTCATGCTACAAAGTTTTGCTGCAGCTGCCTGCTGCCATTAATGGGAATGGCACAGGCACCACATTGGGTAGCGTGGGTATAAAAATGTTTGCCCGCTAGGGGCCTTCATTACATATCCCCCTTAGTGTAATTTTTTTATAGTGCAATAAACTTAACGTATATTTGCATGCACTTTTGTACACACATTAAATGACCATAGGTACCCCAATACAATACAAAACAAGTAATGCTTATAGTGAAATGCACCTGAAGAAGGACCCTTTTTGTTGTGCCACATCTTCTGAAATAAATTTAACACTAATGGACTGAATCCCAATTGAGGCTCTCTTTGGTGCTGACTATTCTATGCTGTAACTGTTTGTGGGTTTTGTAAATCAAAAATGTAATGTTATTTTGTATAGTGCTTATGTTTTTTTTTCTAAGAGAGATGTGTAGCATTGATTTTTAAGAATACATAGTAAGAACTGTTAATGCACAAGGTATGGGTTAAGGTAAGGTTTGGAATCTTGTAAAAAAAAGTACTATAGCTTCTGATAGGATTTAAGAATAAATATGATTCTGCTACACATACAGAAGGATTAATGCCAATGAGAAAGAGAACTGATGGAATGCCGATTAATTTAGCAGCTAACATCATAACCACCACATGTCAGCCAACGCACTCTTTGTGCAATAGGAAATTGCCAGGCACCAGGGATCAGTGAGTCTGTTGTAAGGCTTAGTACCTTTTAATAGCTTTGGCCAGGATTCATTAGGCAGTAAAACCTGGTAATTTTATAGGCTCGTACTGTGAGTTAACTGCCTCTGATTTTTCTGTACAACACAGAACTTTATATATTTCTATGCCTGCTGCATATCTATTTTTAGACCTGTTCTTGGATATGTGTATGTATATACACATATCCAGCAATTTAGGTCCTCACCCTGGGTACTATTCATTTGTGAAAGGAGAGGAGCAGGGGGAAGTTGATTATAATTGTCCTTTAAGGCTGTGGTCACACTACAATGCGCAATCTCAATGCAGCAAGCCTCAATGTGTTTTCACAGCAACTCTCCAAATATTCAATTTGCGTGAGCACATGCAAATGACAGTAAGCAAGCAGTGTGGCCTGCCACATTTTAATGCATTGTTATGTGATTCCCACACACTTTCAAATTACAAAATGTGAATAAAACTTCAAATAGGCTCAACCATATGAAGAAGATATACCAAATCCTCAAATTTGATAATACTAAGATGTAGTATCACACAGGAGCCAATTCTAAGTGCTTCAGTGACATTTATTGGAGATGTAGCACAATATGTTTCTGACCTCCCAGGTGTTTCCAAGTGCACCTGATGAAAGACCTGGCAGGTCAGAAACATATCGTGCTAGATCTCCAATAAATGTCACTGAAGCACTGAGAACTGGCTCCTGTGTGATACTATATCTTGGCCTAGCCCTAAGACAAAATCCTAAACACGTTTTGAAATGTAATTTTACTGAAATGCAGAGTTTCTTTAGACATCCACAATCCTTAATGATGGGTAGTAAAGGAAATAAAAAAGGTACTATAGCTTTTTAGGAAGCCAGTTTGAAAAACCCAAAAGGAACTACAAAAATTCTGTATTAGCTGCTTTAAGGGATCTCCATGAGGATTGATGGGAGATGAATTCTGTAAATACAACAATTAAGTATATCAAGTTCTGCTTAAAGAAATACATTTTATATATTTTTTTAAGAGTGAACTAATGAATATATGTATTTGTCTATTTATAAATCTATCTGTCTATCCCTCTTTCTCGCTCTATACCTCTCTCACTGAGGTACCTCTCTCAGTGTCTGTCTGTCCATCTTCTGAAAATATTCATGTCCAATAGTGAAATTAGAAAAAGATTGTAAGATTGTGTGGCTAGGTCCCTTAAAAGAACACTAATAAACTGTAAATTACCATTCCAATAAGTAGTGTCCTACACTTTAGTTGTCCTATAAGAATATATTCTACTTGTATGTATTGTTTCTTCTTTTTTTTTTAAATTCACATTATTATGTGAGTGAAACTTTTAATATGTAGTTAAGTAGCTGTCTTAATTTAAAGATATCTATGATAAAATACATGATCTCCTAGAACTGTAGATTTAGTAGTTTCCTTGGAAGCATATACATATTCAGGGCTATGTACTGAGAGCTGTTATCGGCTATTTGTGTCTTAAACTGACGTTAACCAATGTTAACGTGACTTTAAGACATAACTAATGACACTTGCGACGTTACGCAAAATTTGTGTCATGTAACTGACGCAACTAATGTACTGAGCCATTAACGGCTCTTTAAGACGTAATTTCTAACCCCAGCAAAAAGCTGCTGTTAAAGATTCGCAAAAGGCAAATTCCAGTCACAATGCACAATGCACAATCAGCTCAGTGCATTGCCTAATGGGGACAATAGAGAGAGTAACGACTCTCGATACATAGCCCCTATTGTATTTTGAGATGTAGAGAGAATGAACATCTGCTTTTAGTACTTCCATGTTTTTATGGAACTGTGTTTTCCTCAAGGCATAATATTTCTTTTGGCCTCATTTACATTTCAAAAAGACCTGATTTAAAATGTAAACAATGTCAAAAACAGCTAGAGTTTATTTAAAAGCTACCCCAAACATACCTATGTTCTGACACATAGACATGTGTATCCTAAATATCCTTATGTTGCCAAGCATTTTTTCTGAGACTTAAAAGGATGCCAGTGATAATCTGTATTTTGCTTTTTATATAAATCCAAAGCAGTGATTATCATAGGACTGCTACTAGGAATTAAAGAATGGTGCTCAGTCCAGTGGTGTGTTTATAGTTTTACATTTTATAAGAATAACCAGGCAAATTTTTAAAGAACATTAAAATACAAATGCCAACATAGCACTGCATTTTTACACTTTGAGTATTTTATCGCCACTAAAAATGTTAGTACTTTACTAGTCAACATAAATAGAAAGAATCCAGACTCTTTTGCACCAATCTGCTTTTTAACATCCTTATTATACACAATAGGGGGCACAGTATCATGAATAGTGGTATTACCTATTATTAACATTTGTTTAGAGTCATTATTGTCGGAGTATCTCAACATGAAGAAAAATAAATAATTGACAATAAAATTAAATCCTCCAAAATAAAGCAACGGTATTGTAAAGCACTACAGTGTTTCTTACAAAAGAAGACATACCTTCCATAAAATTTGTCCCAAATATATCCTACATCTTATAGGATCTTATAACACTTGTTGCTACACTCATACATTAATATTTTTTTGAGTACAATTACAACCCTGATAACTCAAGGTTAAGTGATACACAGTTCAAACTATGAGGGTGATGTCATCATTACTGCAACATGAAAGCAGGGAAAGGAATATGCACTAGTTTAGTGTCCTGATTCATTTTTAATTTAAGCTTTGCTCTTAATAGTAAAATGCAAAATGTAACTTTTATTGCATTGGGTGCACCGCATAGTTTCCAACACTGACCTACAGTGTATTACATATGGGTCAGTGAGGGATAGCATGTTTATTTAAAACACACAGCATTGCATCACACCCTTTACGTTCAAATACCTGACAAAATATTGAACTTTGGTTATCAGGACTGCTGTGCAAATGAGTCCCTTTCAGTAAAGCTACATAATTATTTTAATGTTTGACAAGCTAAACTCATAAGACAGCTGTCATAAGACAGCTGTCATATACTCCCAACTCTGTTGGGAGTACCATGAATGGAGCTAGTATTTGGCCCAGAATAAGCATTTACCTGCACTTCCAGTCTTTACAGATAACTTATTATGTGTTAAAGTATGTCACAAATGATCGATCAGGTACTACCGAACACTGGCATACTGGGTGGTCGATTGGGACAAATATCAGCCCATGGCTTGCTTTTATTAATTTAGTCATATCCATCTGATAACATTTATTTTCCTTTTTCTCTAATGCACATTGGGGGCAGTGTAATATGGAGTGCTCCACTCCTCTTACTGTTTTTGTGATGCAATAATCACTTTACAACTGTTTCTGCATTGCAGGAGTGTGGAAGGTAAGACTAGTATCCACAACACTTCCCCAAGTCCTGAATTATAGTGCAAAAGGTACATTAAATGAATGGTTCCAAATATATTGGAAAATGGTGCAGGCCCTGCAAAAACTCAACTAAAACCGGTGTAAAACCCTATATTACATTAGATAGCATTGATTATACTGCATATTAAAGATCCATAAATCATGTTGTTTTGATTTAAACTTTCAGTTCACTTAAGTTTTAGGGCCATTCCCTAGTAAATTTATAAAGATATATGTTAATTTTCCAAGTTACCTAACTGAAGATGTAAAGTTCTTATTAAAGGGCAATTATACTGAACTCACCTTTGATCCACGCCTAATTAGTTCCCAGGGTGAGTACCTAAACTGCAAGGCCCTCACTGGGTACTTAATGGATAATCTGTAATACTTATTTAAAGTTTTCCTTTGTCGCAACGATCCGCACCTCCTATAGTCTTCTGTCACTGACAGACCGTAATGGGGCCAATGGAAAGACGTTTCTCATAGAGAGCATCTTCTTATTGGCCATGTCATGGACTGCAAACAGAAAGCAGCCAGCAGTGATAACTTGAAGTGTTTATTACAGATGATCTGTAATGTACCAAGAGGTGTGGACCTTGCTGATTAGGTCTTGACCTTGCTTACTTTTCGGCTGTGGAAGGAGAGAAGCAAGGGGGAGGCGAGTATAATTGTTGTTTAACATAACACAGTCACTATGTGCACAGAGATCCCTAAGTCATTTTTCAGAATTGATCTTCATTGCTATCTTTGCCAATAGAAAACCATTGTATTTGGCACAAACATGGTTGCCCTTGGAAATTAGAATGCAAAGTATTAGTATTAAGGCTTGAAACTCAAAGAAATCAGAACACACATGAACAGATAGGGTTATAAGAAAAGTCAGACAGTCCAAGATCATACACTGACAATGTACAAAGGAAAAGGTTACTTTAATTGTCTTTGTAATATAAATGTCAATACTTGTGAGTTTATAATATAGTCTACATGTTCAACTACACAGTAGTAAGCTACACAGTAGCACCAACTGTACAGATTGTGGTAATGCTTATTTGTGAACTTCTATTAACAATGGAAGTACAATGCACAATAGTAATGTAGCAGAATAAACAGCCTTTGTTTAAACCTTTGGGCACCCTATTTGGATCCAAAAGTGGGTGTGCAATACAAATGTTTTATTTTGTTTCTTTGTCAACTTTGTGATGCAAAGAAAATTAAAAAAAATAAGCATCGGAAATGTTACATGTTTTGGTCAGTGCATCAAACTTAAATTCTTTTGTGTACGGAACATATGGTAGATGATTCCCCAAAGTTAATAAGACCAAAGGAAAAGGTCAGCCGAGCCATAATACTCCTATTATATAACAAACATATGAGAGCTGCAAGGGATTGGTGTAGTTCAAGATAAGATGATTTCTTTCAGGAGTGCTGTTGAGAAGGTAAGTATTGTGAAAGTGGGATTTGGGGGGTGTTAAATTTATGGTAATTTTTTTTTAAGATGGGTAAACATGCCCTTTAAAATTCACCATTTGGAGTGTATTGGGGTTAACAAGCAAAACTGGATTTAATACAGATAATATTGATTACTAACAGAAAGTTTGAAAACGGCAATATCCAATAGGTTAGAAAACAGGACTTAGGCTGAGGCTACACTACAATGTGTGCATTAAAGCATGTTGTTCCCTCATCGGAGCGCATTCGTATCGCACTAAAAATGGTGATTGCATGCGATAAGCAGATCTCAGCGCAGCGGACACCAACAGAGATAATATGGCAATCCCCATTTTAAAAGCACAATCGGATCATGCTTAAAAGCGCACTAGTGTGGCCTAGCCCAAAGTGTTCATTTTACAGGTCTTTGTGAAAAAGAAGTCTATATTGTAACATTAAATACTAATTATATGGTATAGAATTGTATCACCTGTGTCAGTTATCGCTATACAATACAATGTAAACCTGTACGTGCTGAGGCAAGGTAAATTACTGCTGTATATTTATGAATATAGTTATTTTCCAATTTGGAAGCACTTTAGCTTAGGAATGTATAACAGCCCAGATACATAAGAGTTCAAAGCATATTTTGTGGCTCTCACAGGTCTTGTTACATTTTTACCTGGCAGTAAATGGGATATAGTAGGCAAAAGGTGAACATTTCCAAGCATCCATAAGGATTTAAACGACTTTGACAATGGGCAAAGGGAGACATTTCAAAACTGCAGTTCTTATAGGTTGCTCCCAATCCGCTCTGGTAAGGACTGTCTGACATTCAAATTTACATCTTGACAAGTCAGGGCTGTTTTGTTGGCAGAAAAGGGGCGTATCCAATCAGCAGTTAGTCATAATATTATGGCTAGCTAGTGTATGTCTCTCTTTCTGTCTCACTGTGTCTGTATGTTTTATATGTTTTACTGTAAATAACAACAAGCTTTATTTATAAATACTGATGTTTAGTCAACTGTCATAGAAATAATTTGAATATTTTTATGGGGAATATTTGAAATGCATGTTGTGTGTGTGTGTGTGTGTGTGTGTGTGTTTATACATATACACACAAACTATATTCATTCATTCCTGATTATCTTTAAGTTTTTTTGATAACATCATGTATTAAATGCTTAAGCTAATATCTAGACTACCAAATACTTTGAGAAATAACTATGTAATGTGTAATATGTACTTATAGGACATCTATAGTGAAAAACACAAATTGCCCCATTGCAAACTTAAATTCATGTACTCTGTGCTGCCTTTCTCCTACCTCTGAAAGTAAAGAAAAAAGTAGTGTGAGAGCCTTCAGCAGATTTAAACTGAAAACATTTTCTTTATTGTGTGCGACATGTTTCGGAGCCAACATGCTCCTTTATCAAGCAGCTTAAATCTGCAGTTTAAATCTGCTGAAGGCTCTCACGCTACTTTTTTCTTTACTTTCATGGACTTTACCACTGAGGATGGGTGGAGTGTGATTTCAGCCTACAAACACTTTACAGCTGGGAGTGAGTGACTGTAATCTGTGTTGCATTCAACTGATTTCTCCTACCTCTGTCAGTGACTCTTGTTTTCCATGGTGTAAGATCTCTCTGCAGCACTCCCCCCTTGCCCCTCTCATCTGTCACCTCCTACATGTCTTAACACTGGCTGCCCGACAAGCTTATTGTGTGCAGAAGGAGTTAAAAGTTCAACATCCTGAAAAACACACCCTTGCTCAGTGGTCTATAGAAAGCAAGCAGTCCTGGAGACACGGAAGAGAAGGGAGAACAGTAGTTTACTGCTGCAATATGATCACTCTCTTTGTGACCCATCATCAATCAGTGAAAGCTATCAAGAAGGGGGTCAAGTGCAGCCTTATCTCTGCAGTCAAAACGACCTCTCTTCCCCTGCTAATGTTCTATTTGTAACAGAACAGGGAGTAGGGAGGGACTTGAGCAGGGATTTGATTGACAGTACAAGTAGGAGTAGAGGAATGCAATCACGTCTTCTATTAATTTGTGTATCTTAGGATACAGAGGGAAACTGAAGAAAGTGAAGAAACTCTGGGGGTTAGGGAGAATTATAGAACACATGGAAGGAAAGGGGACAAAAGTTCATTTTCCCACTATATATGCCCTTTAAAGAAAACTGTTTACGTAAAGCAATATATTTGTTTGTATATTTATACAAATGTCTGCCAGTTGTCTAGTATCATGAAAACCAATAACATTTTCGTATTTGATCCTCCTTGTAAAGGTTCCACTGTCTTTAATTGTAAAGAAATGTTAAAATAAAAGCAAAATGACATTCTTTATCTACTATATATATAATTAATCAGTACGAAAATGCAAGTTTGTGTTTAAGAATGTTTTATGTATGTTTTTTCCCATTATAACCCTCCTGGAAAATCTTGCCAAAGTGTTTTTAGACACATTATCAGTATTGCTTTTATGTGTAATTTAATAAGGTACTCTTCACCTTGATTTCTTCCCTTTATTCCAGCCCCTACGTTTTCATTGGATTCTTGATAATGCAGCATCAGTTAATGTTGGGCAGCCAACAGCAGTGTCCTGATCACTGTTTGCTGTCTTGGTGAGTTTTATCTACATCCTCACAAAGTAAAGGACCCTAAAATGTTTTATTTGTCCTTGTTCCTAAAAGAAAAAAAAGTTAGGGGAAAAAAACATATCAAGGATGAAACTCTGAAACTGGGCTGGATGTGTGAATTGGTAAAGAGATAATAATGTTCATATACGCGTTTTTGCTTAAAATCTAAAACAAAGTTCATATACTGAACTTTTTAAATCTTTTTTTAAAATTTCAAATTACAAACATTATCCTTTGTTGATGATACGGGTAAATGTTCATATAAACTGCAACACCTATGCATGGTGTGTAACAAAAAACTATATCATCTTCCTGTCCAGTTTCATTATTAACACAAAAATTGAGTTGGACAGTAGTTTCTCAATTGCCAAATTTCATGTTTTTGTGGTTTTGGATACACACGTCCTGGCTTTTATATATTTGTAAAAAAAAAAATTGTGCTTATAGTTGTGTTTCTTTTGGGGAGTTCAATTTAGTATGTACATAAAATGTTATTGTTTGCATATACATATAAATCAAAATGAGCTTTTATGCATTTTACTCTCACAAAAGCGAAACTGTGGTCTACAAACAATTTAAAGTTGGTCTTTCCTTTAAAACAAGCCCTGGAGTGAACCCTGTAAGAAGTTATAGAACTGAAAAGGTTTATGTTTTCTGCTTTAAGAAGCTTGAGCTTGAGCCAACACACTGTGTTGTTTTTGCTTCAGCAGTTAAAGTCTCTGCATGACAAATACATGTCATCAGTTCCCTCTCCTCAATGATTCATAGTTTATACAGAAAAACTGAAACCATGTTATAATAAACCTGCTGTAGTTTAAAGTTTATAATGGAGAAATACAAATAATTGTTTTTTTCAAGCTTCCAACTTATTTCTAAGGTTTGATCATTAAATAGGTGGAAACTGATAACATGCAGTCTGCTTTTTAGCAAATAATACTTCCCTTAAACAGTGGCCATGTAGAAGCTGTAGACAATAACTTTTCAGCTACATGGCTTCTTACAGTGTGCACTTAAAACTTTGATCCAGGGCTTATGATTAATGTCGACATTGTTTTGCTTAATTTTGACATCTTTGGAGACCACAGTTCCTCTATTAGAGATCTAACGATATATCAAAGGATACATATTATTGAGTACACTTCTCCTAACCAATAATTTAGCCTTTATGCTAAATGATCAAATAAGTATTAATGTTCTAGTTTTAGAATTAATTAATAGGTTTATTAGTGACTATGTTTTCCATTAGAAGAAAGCAAATATGATGCAAACAGATAAATGTATTATTATTGCAGACGTGTAAAATATGACCAATTGACCAACACAAATGTTAAACTATATGGCCCAATAGTAAACCTTTTTGCACTGGTTATCAAGCAAATGTGTGGCACCATAAGTAATCTATAATATTAAACCAAGAACCATATAATTTTAAATAAATAAATAAACAATTTTAGTTTAGAAAAAGACTCCTTCCAGATTCCATTCACTTCTGGACATTCTAAATAAACATTTTGCACTAGATACATATTTGGAAATCAATTTTCCATGATACTTATTTGATAACATACAAATTAAATAAATATATAATGTATACATGTAAATATGCAAAGATAACATTTTATGTGCTGTAATGATTTCTGTGCTCAACTAATATTGGAAATTGCTGTGTTTAGAAAATACTGTGTTTAGAGTATACCATAGACCATACAAATAGTTTGGGCTTTATCATTTAAAGCATTTGCAGCTAGAGCTACAAGTCTAGCATCTATATTTAAAATTGTTTGTCCCATTTTTGGCACAATATAGGGCCTCATTTACCCAGAGCTGCAAATATGGCTTCCGGTATTTAATACTGGATTTTCACCTGGTGGTAAATCCCAAAAGAGATTTTACCCCAGCGCCACTTTAAGACCAGCCATTAGCTGGTCTTAAATTGTGGAGTTAAAAGTGGTGCAAATCCTTTATTAAATAGATTGCACCGGTTGCACAGGTGTCTTTTGTGAAACTGGTGCAGCCAGTGCAATTATGGAGTTAAACTTGTGCTAACCTATTCAATATTGGTTAGCATGAGTTTAACCCCTATTTTTGCACAGCACACAAGGGTAAATCAGGCTCATAATGTTTTAAATCCACACACAGTTTAGCCTAAGTGAATATAGCCTAAGCTAGTGAATAAAAAGTAGGGAATGTGTACAATGTTACAAAAGGTTTCTACTGGAATCTGTCATGCCATCTGTGATAAATTGTCAGTGTGGGTTCCAAGCTTTTAAGCAGTATTTTTAGTAATTTTGTATCTACTTACACTCTCCGATGTGTGACTATATCCAAGCTAGCGACTAATTCAGGTCCGTGCTTTCATAAATAGTGGCACTGGACTAGAGGTTAGTGTTGAGGAATCATATAACACTATTTAGTAGATTTGATCTTTTCAATAATAACTATTGATTTTAAGAAGTGTTTATATGCTTAAAACTAGAGAGTACTTAATTATTACAATTAACAATATTCTGTTAATTGCTTAAAATATTTAGTCAGATAAACTTAATGTTCTGTAGGTTCCTGCTAAAAGCTGTATCTAAACTTTCAATTTTAGGCAGTAAATTTAACCCCTGATTTTATGTATTTTAAATTTATTCCAAAGTTTCGACCATCTTTTTGCTATTAACACAAAAAAGAGACCAACTTCTGCTTACATTTTTTTGTAATTTAAAATTAGAAAATAGAAAAACAATAAATGTTACAAGTTTTAGTACATTGAACCCAGTATTTTTAAATCTCCTGTTGTAGTATTTGAATGAATAATTTAGTAATGCATTTTTGGTATAGGGTGGGGTTTTTCTCATGCTGTTTCTCTGTTTGCCAGCTCTGAGAACGTCACCGCATCTGAGGTCATGTACTGAGGTCGTTTGCGTACAAAACCAGCAAACATGGAAACATGGAAACAGCACGAGAAAAAAGCCCACTCTTCTTTCACTGATTGCCGAAGACTATAACCACCTGACCTCCTGCAACCTCACGGAAAGGTATCCATTCCAGCAACCTCATGGAAAGGTATCCAGGGCAAGACTTCTTTTTTCCCTAATGGACAATACACATTTTGTTTATAGTGTAGACATGAAAACCAAGAAATACAACAAATGATGCTCATTGCTCATTTAGAGAGATGGTTATAAATAAAATAAAGTAAAGTAAAATTGTTTTCAGATACTATACATCCTTTGAGATCATTGTATGCTTCATAACTCTTGGCTTATATTTATTTGTATTTATGTAATCTGGTTATCAATATGAAATTAGGGAGCAATAAAACAGATGCATAAATGTATAAAAAAGAATGTAATGTTGTTTATACTTCACATTTTTAAATTGTGTTTAATATTATGTATATTTAGGATCAGTGTGTATTACATGATAGATTGCTAATTTACTGATTTCTTTCCCTATAAAATCTCATACAAAACATTTTTGTTATAAAAAGAAAGCTCTAATTCTTTTAATGACATTTTTTTTTAGAACTATATTCTAATTACTTTTTATCTGAAAATGTTGTTTTCCTTACATTTTTGGCTACCAAAGAGATTTCTGCTCATTTAAATATTTTTGGATGCATCTCTTTGGTGTGGTATGCATTAAATACATAGATTGTGGCATCTCTTAGGTCAACCCTACTAGGTAGGGGGGAAATTTATAAATGTTATGGTCTTAGGCAATTTTAGAATAAGGTTATTAAAATATACTATAGAAAATGCGCGCACGCACACACATACACACACACCAGGATTACCCCCCCTCCCCCATCATAGAGACTTGATGTTATCACAGCAATTTTGGCAAAAGAACATAGCTGTAAATAATATTTTAAGTAGTATAGACCAGTGCATAGTAAATGTTTCAGCCTAAAAAGGATTTAGCAAGAAATCCAAACTCAACAATTGGTTGCCTAATGACAGAACAGATGGTTTTATTTAAAACACTCATAAATGTTACCTTTAGGAGCTCCTTTCAACTTTTTATATATAGAGACTGCAGGTGCAACCGTTATTCTGGCATTAGTTGCACAACTGTAAAGGACCGGTACAATAATTGTAGAGGAGATATTTATAACATGCATGTAAAATTAAACTTTACCTCCCATTCATCTGATGGGGAAAGTCTGAAAAGAACTTTCAAAATCCAGACATGGTAGTTTCATATTTCAAATATGACAAAACATAAAACTTTTATTATGTCATTTGGTTTAGCTATGTGTGTGTAATTCTAAAAACAGAATAATGCGTCTTTAAAGCTTGGCAGATGCTTTTAATCATTCTTGTGGATGATGATTTAAAGGGAAGCACAAAATAATTATTTAAATACTAGTATTCCATGTTTTACAGTAAAAATGTTGGCATGACATACAACAAAATTTTAAACAACGGTATAAATTACACCAAAAAAAAGTCACATTATTTCAACAGTATTTATAACAACCAAGCAACTTGTAGATAATTACAACAACCTATGCCTAGATTTACAGAACACATTTCTGAGTGTAGGGCTTTTGGAAATTATACAGTTATATAAGTTACTGTTTGTTTCAAATTAGAAAACACTAATATATTTTTAAGAGGGGGGGGAGCCAAAAGTTTTATGAAACTTGTACAGGGAATATTCCAAGTCAGCATTCCGATGAAATAAGCAACCATATTTAATATTCATAATAATAAAATTGTAATGAGTGCCGTAAGTGACCAGAAGTAGGTAATGAAATATAGAGATTGTTACTAATTTATATCAACATAGCATGATGATACTATAAAGAAAATCCATTAGCAGCACCTAAATAGTAATGTAGGTGTACTCCCTAATTAATTTTAGAACATATGCCAGGTTAATAGACTATTCCATGGTAGATCTGAGAAGTAGAATAAAAAAAATGTGGGATATAAATTTTATATGTCTCTTGCTATGACATAGGATTCAATTAACTGCACATGGAAAATCTGTATCCGTATAAACCAGCAACACAGTTTCTACTGGAAATGCAAAGAAGTGTAATTCTATGGTTGTTTACTTTAAATGAGACTGTAGTATTGAACTTTTATTTGCAATCTAAAATTATTTAAAACATATGCATTGTGTTCATGTCGGTGATAAATTAATTTTTGTCCTTATGGTTAAATTGCAGAATTGAATTTAAATCTGCTCACTCTTGATAACATCAGGAAGCTGGCAGTAATCATTTTGAAAGTGCCATGAACAGCACAATGGAAGACACAGCTTGCGCATCATAAGTCAATTTCATTGTTCAATAACAGACAGTAAAACTTGATTTTGGAGGTGGTGAATTAGGTACATATGACCTTTCTATAACACTAGAGAATAGCAAATGTAACCCAGCGGTGCCATTTATACAAAATCACTTCTAAACGGGATGCTGCAACAAAATACACTCAGTAGTAACATTTCTCTTTACTTAATGACTTGTATTTATCAATTGTAATGCAAAATGGTTAAGTGGAAAGTTGCTTTAAAGAGCATTTTAAGAACATATAAATGGATTCTAACTAATAGAGAGAGAGAGAGAGAATACTAGATATCAGATTGAATACAAACACTAAATAAGTGTATAAAATATTTTTTTTATCTGTAGTCTATATTATCTGTAGTCTATATTATCTGTAGTCTATATAAGAACATAGCCAGTGCTATGTAGCCCCTCCATTATAGTGCACTTCTAGCGCTGTGCCTTTTGCCCATTGGAATGCTCTAAATCCAGGGGCAAGCGCAGGATTGTTAAGGGGGGGGATTTCTGAAGAAGCACAGTAGGAAGTAGAGATGTCCGAACTTTGAAAAATCCGGTCCGCGCGAGGATCCGTGGATTTTCGAAAAAATCCGAATATTCGAAAATCCGCGAGCGGACCCGTTAAAACGTATTAAAATGAAAGTTCGGCAAAATCCGCATTAAAAGTGGTCTAAATAGCCTTGGTAACGTACACTTAACCACTCAGGGACCTGGGTAATGGCCTTAGAAGCACGTATCAATGCCAACAATACCTAAAAAGTACAGTCCGCTAGCGTGACTTTAAAAAAACGGTATTTTTCGAAAATACGAGGATTCCCGTAAAAACGAAGATTTCCATAAAAAAACGAGGCTTTCTGTAACTATGATAGCTGTCATTGGCTAATTTGGATCATGTGGCTTGCTCCGTCTTTAAAATTTACACAAATTACTCGTTTTTACGAGTATTCTCGTAATTACGAGAATACTCGTAATTACGTGAATCCTCGTAATTACGAGGATCTTTGGTTTTTCCGTATCCCGCAAGTATCGTAGATCCTCGTAATTACGGAGATACTCGTATTTTCGAAAATTTTCGTAAAAAAAAAAATCCGCAGTTCGGAAGTTCGGAAGTCCGGAAAGTCCGGAATAATCCGCCGTTCGCGGACGGGAGAAATCCGCGGCGGATCCGGGTTCAGGTCCGCGAACCGGCCATCTCTAGTAGTTCATGACTAGAGATGGACTAGACCCAAACTTGAACACACAAATTTGAATGTTCGATAATTATTGAACGTTCAAATTCATGTTCCCAGACTTTAGCGCTCCTATACAGAAAATAGAGGAGCGGTCACCTACCCCCTCCGTTAGCGGAGCTCCACGTCAGCGGCCTTTCAGCATGTCCTTGAAAAACACTGCAAATAACAGGCTTCAAGCTTTAGGGTTTTAAAACTTCAACTTTATTTGTAAGCAATTCTGATTGGATACATTAAAATTATTTTAGAAAGAATCTGATTGGTATACTAACCAATAAGATCCTTTTTCAATCAGAATTGGTTACAATCAGATTGGTCTATTCCCCAGACCATTTCTGAGGTCCCAGAGCCATTTACAGTAAGTTACTGTATAATTTTTTGCAAAATTTTCGAAAATTCCTTGGAAACTCGAAAATTCCTTGAAAACTCGAAAATTCTCGAATTTTCGAAAAATATCGAAAACTGTGTGGGTGGCGGCCGGGACTGGTGGAAACAGAGTCATTGGACCGGGGGAAGAAGCGGGCCCAGTCTGGCAGCTCGCTTCGTCCCAGGCGCCATTTGCCAAACTTGGCCGGCCGGTGGAAGCGGGAAGGGATCAGGGGGGACGGGGGGAGGGAGGGGACAGGCAGGCACAGCGGCAAAGAACGGGAAGGAAGGGAAGGAAGCCAAAAAACCCGACAAGCAAGGGGCGGACCGGGACAAAGGAGGAGAGGGAAGAGGGGCCGGGGGGGGAGGGGCGGCCAGTCATAAACCATGTCAAACCAGGAGAGACAAGAACAAAAAGTTTCAAGAACATGGGGGACAATCTTATGCTCCCGGGCAACTGCCTGTGCTCCTGTGATGCAGTAGATGTTACTGCATAGTAAGTTTAAAGAACGAGGAGTAAAGGAGCAAGTCTCTACACTACAGCAAATCCCCACTACACTAAAGAAGGAACAAAGAAGAGGATCCAGAGAGAGGGAGGGAGAAGGAGGGAGAGGGTTCCCCTGTGCATGCAAGTCCTCTGTGACTCTTGTAAAAATATACCGAATTTATAATTCCATATAAATTCAGTACATTTTTACAATATTGGACCATAGATTAAAGCGTATAAAAAAATACACCTGTACAATTGATTAAAACTTGCAACCTCACCAACAAGATTAATTGATTTTACAATGAGATTTTTTTCATTTTGGTTGATTTAATGCAATAAAACAATATATTTTAAAAGTAACCGATTTAAAGAATACATTTATCATTGAAAGATATAAATCAGCCTGTGTATGTTTAACCCCCTTTTAGGGGCCACTCTTAAAAAAACTTTGGCTTATTCCTTTTCTCTACCCATCTATAATCTCTTAAATATGTAACAATTAAGCAAATTCTAGGGGACTGCCACCAATCCATAAACCACCAGGAACTGGGACATAAGCTTTTCACTAGCCATTTGTGGAGCAGTGGCTGTAATTAGAGATGGCCGAAACTGCTAAAAATCCCTTCCGCCTGTGATTTGCGGATTTTCGAAAAAATTAGAAAATTAGAAAATCCGCATAAAAACCCATTAAAAAATCCGCACAGATCCGCCTAAATATAAGGTAAACAGCAATGGTAACTTACTGTACATGGCTGCGAGAACTGGGAATGGTCTGGGGAACACGTACATATACCCGAACTAAAAAAAAAAAAAACTTTCCTCATGATTGCACCTTTTTTCGAGCTTCCGCATTCTATTTTCAACCGCATTCGGGGGGTAGGTGACCGCTCCTCTATTTTCTGTATAGGAGCGCTAAAGTCTGGAACATGAATTTGAACGTTCAATAATTATCGAACATTCAAATTGTGTGTTCAAGTTTGGGTCTAGTCCATCTCTAGTCATGAACTACTAGAGATGGCCGGTTCGCGGACCTGAACCGGATCCGCCCGGATTTCTCCCGTCCGCGAACGGGGATTATTCCGGACTCCGGACTTCCGAACTTCCGAACTGCGGATTTTTTTTTTTACGAAAATTTTCGAAAATACGAGTATCTCCGTAATTACGAGGATCTAGATACTTGCGGGATACGGAAAACCAAAGATCCTCGTAATTACGAGGATCACGAATTACGAGTATTCTCGTAATTACGAGAATACTCGTAAAAACGAGTAATTTGTGTAAATTTTAAAGACGGAGCAAGCCACATGATCCAAATTAGCCAATGACAGCTTCATAGTTACAGAAAGCCTCGTTTTTTTTGGAAATCTTCGTTTTACGGGAATCCTCGTATTTTCGAAAAATACCGTTTTTTTAAAGTCACGCTAGCGGACTGTACTTTTTAGGTATTGTTGGCATTGATACGTGCTTCTAAGGCCATTACCCAGGTCCCTGAGTGGTTAAGTGTACGTTACCAAGGCTATTTAGACCACTTTTAATGCGGATTTTGCCGAACTTTCATTTTAATACGTTTTAACGGGTCGCTCGCGGATTTTCGAAATTCGGATTTTTTCGAAAATCCACGGATCCTCGCGCGACCGGATTTTTAAAGTTCGGACATCTCTTCCTACTGTGCTTCTTCAGAAATCCCCCCCTTAAAATCCTGCGCTTGCCCCTGGATTTAGAGCATTCAATGGGCAAAAGGCACAGCGCTAGAAGTGCACTATAATGGAGGGGCTACATAGCACTGGCTATGTCTTATATAGACTACAGATAATTAGACTACAGATAATTAAGATACAGATAAAAAAAAATTTTATACATTATTTAGTGTTTGTATTCATCTGATATCTAGTATTCTCTCTCTCTCTCTCTATTAGTTAGAATCCATTTATATGTTTCTTAAAATGCTCTTTAAAGCAACTTTCCACTTAACCATTTTGATTACAATTGATAAATACAAGTCATTAAGTAAAGAGAAATGTTATACTGAGTGTATTTTGTTGCAGCATCCCGTTTAGAAGTGATTTTGTATAAATGGCCCCGCGGGTTACATTTGCTATTCTCTAGTGTTATGAAAGGTCATATGTACCTAATTCACCACCTCCAAAATCAAGTTTTACTGTCTGTTATTGAACAATGAAATTGACTTATGATGGCAAGCTGTGTTTCCATTGTGCTGTTCATGGCACTTTCAAAATGATTACTGCCAGCTTCCTGATGTATCAAGAGTGAGCAGATTTAAATTCAATTCTGCAATTTAACCATAAGGACAAAAAATAATTATCACCGACATGAACACAATGCATATGTTTTAAATAATTTTAGATTGCAATAAAAGTTCAAACTACCAGTTCATTTAAAGTAAACAACCATAGAATTACACTTCTTTGCATTTCCAGTAGAAACTGTGTGCTGGTTTATAACGGATACAGATTTCCATGTGCAGTTAATGAATCCTATGTCATAGCAAGAGACATATAAAATTTATATCCCACATTTTTTTTATTTACTTCTCAGATCTACCATGGAATAGTCTTTAACTGGCATAGTTCTAAAATTAATTAGGGAGTACACCTACATTACTATTTAGGTGTGCTAATGGATTTTCTTTATAGTATCATCATGCTATGTTGATATAAATTAGTAACAATCTCTATATTTCATTACCTACTTCTGGTCACTTCGGCACTCATTACAATTTTATTATTATGAATATTAAATATGGTTGCTTATTCATCGGAATGCTGACTTGGAATATTCCCTGTACAAGTTCAAAACTTTTGGCTCCCCCCCTCTTAAAAATATATAGTGTTTTCTAATTTGAAAAAACAGTAACTTAATAACGTTATAATTTCCAAAAGCCCTACACTCAGAAATGTGTTCTGGAAATCTAGGCATAGGTTGTTGTAATTATCTACAAGTTGCTTGGTTGTATAAATACTGTTGAAATAATGTGATTTTTTTTGGTGTAATTTATACCGTGTTTAAAATTTTGTTGATGTCATGCCAACATTTTTACTGTAAAACATGGAATACTAGTATTTAAATAATTATTTTGTGCTTCCCTTTAAATCATCATCCACAAGAATGATTAAAACGATCTGCCAAGCTTTAAAGACGCATTATTCTGTTTTTAGAATTACACACACATAGCTAAACCAAATGACATAATAAAAGTTTTATGTTTTGTCATATTTGAAATATGAAAAACACATGTCTGGATTTTGAAAGTTCTTTCAGACTTTCCCCATCAGATGAATGGGAGGTAAAGTTTAATTTTACATGCATGTTATAAATATCCTCTACAATTATTGTACCGGTCTTTACAGTTGTGCAACTAATGCCAGAATAACGGTTGCACTGCAGTCTCTATAATAAAAAGTTGAAAGGAGCTCCTAAAGGAACATATGAGTGTTTTAAAAAAACCATCTGTTCTGTCATTAGGCAACCAATTGTTGAGTTTGGATTTCTTGCAAATCCTTTTGCTGAAACATTTACTATGCACTGGTCTATACTACTTAAAATATTATTTACAGCTATGTTCTTTTGCCAAAATTGCTGTGATAACATCAAGTCTCTATGATGGGGGAGGGGGGGTAATCCTGGTGGTGTGTTATGTGGGTGCGTGCGCGCATTTTCTATAGTATATTTTAATAACCTTATTCTAAAATTGCCTAAGACCATAACATTTAAAATTTCCCCCCTACCTAGTAGGGTTGACCTAAGAGATGCCACAATCTATGTATTTAATGATATCCACACCAAAGAGATGCATCCAAAAATATTTAAATGAGCAGAAATCTCTTTGGTAGCCAAAAATGTAAGGAAAACAACATTTTCAGATAAAAAGTAATTAGAATATAGTTCTAAAAAAAAATGTCATTAAGAATTAGAGCTTCTTTTTATAACAAAAATGTTTGTATGAGATTTTATAGGGAAAGAAATCAGTAATTAGCAATCTATCATGTAATACAAACTGATCTAAAATATACATAATATTAAACACATTTAAAAATGTGAAGTATAAACAACATTACATCTTTTTTATACATTTATGCATGTTTTATTGCTCCCTAATTTCATATTGATAACCAGATTACATAAATACAAATAAATATAAGCCAAGAGTTATGAAGCATACAATGATCTCAAAGGATGTATAGTATCTGAAAACAATTTTACTTTACTTTATTTTATTTAAACCATCTCTCTAAATGAGCAATGAGCATCATTTGTTGTATTTGGTTTTATGTTACATCTAAACAAAATGTGTATTGTCCATTAGGGAAAAAAGAAGTCTTGCCCTGGATACCTTTCCATGAGGTTGCTGGAATGGATACCTTTCCGTGAGGTTGCAGGAGGTCAGGTGGTTATAGTCTTCGGCAATCAGTGAAAGAAGAGTGGGCTTTTTTCTCGTGCTGTTTCCAGTTTCCATGTTTGCTGGTTTTGTACGCAAACGACCTCAGTACATGACCTCAGATGCGGTGACGTTCTCAGAGCTGGCAAACAGAGAAACAGCATGAGAAAAACCCCACCCTATACCAAAAATGCATTACAAATATTCATTCAATACTACAACAGGAGATTTAAAAATACTGGGTTCAATGTACTAAAACTTGTAACATTTATTGTTTTTCTATTTTCTAATTTTAAATTACAAAAAAATGTAAGCAGAAGTGGTCTCTTTTTTGTGTTAATAGCAAAAAGATGGTCGAAACTTTGAATAAATTTAAAATACATAAATCAGGGGTTAAATTTACTGCCTAAAATTGAAAGTTTAGATACAGCTTTAGCAGGAACCTACAGAACATTAAGTTTATCTGACTAAATATTTTTAAGCAATTAACAGAATATTGTTAATTGTAATAATTAAGTACTCTCTAGTTTTACATATAAACACTTCTTAAAATCAATAGTTATTATGAAAGATCAAATCTACTAAATAGTGTTATATGATTCCTCAACACTAACTCTAGTCCAGTGCCACTATTTATGAAAGCACGGACCTGAATTAGTCGCTAGCTGGATATAGTCACACATCGGAGAGTGTAAGTAGATACAAAATTACTAAAAATACTGCTTAAAAGTTGGAACCCACACTGACAATTTATCACAGATGGCATGACAGATTCCAGTAGAAACCTTTTGTAACATTGTACACATTCCCTACTTTTATTCACTAGCTTAGGCTATATTACTTAGGATAAACTGTGTGTGGATTTAAAACATTATGAGCCTGATTTACCCTTGTGTGCTGTGCAAAAATAGGGGTTAAACTCATGCTAACCAATATTGAATAGGTTAGCACAAGTTTAACTCCATAATTGCACTGGCTGCACCAGTTTCACAAAAGACACCTGTGCAACCGGTGCAATCTATTTATAGGATTTGCACCACTTTTAACTCCACAATTTAAGACCAGCTAATGGCTGGTCTTAAAGTGGCGCTGGGGTAAAATCTCTTTTGGGATTTACCACCAGGTGAAAATCCAGTATTAAATACCGGAAGCCATATTTGCAGCTCTGGGTAAATGAGCCCTATATTGTGCCAAAAATGGGACAAACAATTTTAAATATAGATGCTAGACTGTAGCTCTAGCTGCAAATGCTTTAATGATAAAGCCCAAACTATTTGTATGGTCTATGGTATACTAAACACAGTATTTTCAACACAAGCAATTTCCAATATAGTTGAGCACAGAAATCATTACAGCACATAAAATGTTATCTTTGCATATTTACATGTATACATTATATATTTATTTAATTTGTAGTGATCAATAAGTATCATGGAAAATTGATTTCCAAATAGTATCTAGTGCAAAATGTTTATTTAGAATGTCCAGAAGTGAATGGAATCTGGAAGGAGTCTTTTTAAACTAAATTGTTTATTTATTATTTAAAATTATATGGTTCTTGGTTTAATATTATAGATTACTTATGGTGCCACACATTTGCTTGATAACCAGTGCAAAAGGTTTACTATGGGCCATATAGTTTAACATTTGTGTTGGTCAATTGGTCATATTTTCAACGTCTGCAATAATAATACATTTATCTGTTTGCATCATATTTGCTTTCTTCTAATGGAAAACCTAGTCACTAATAAACCTATTAATTAATTCTAAAACTAGAACATTAATACTTATTGATCATTTAGCATAAAGGCTAAATATTTGGTTAGGAGAAGTGTACTCAATAATATGTATCCTTTGATATATCGTTAGATCTCTAATAGAGGAACTGTGGTCTCCAAAGATGTCAAAATTAGCAAAACAATGTCGACATTAATCATAAGCCCTGGATCAAAGTTTTAAGTGCACACTGTAAGAAGCCATGTAGCTGAAAAGTTATTGTCTACAGCTTCTACATGGCCACTGTTTAAGGGAAGTATTATTTGCTAAAAAGCAGACTGCATGTTATCAGTTTCCACCTATTAATGATCAACCTTAGAAATAAGTTGGAAGCTTGAAAAAAACAATTATTTTGATTTTCCATTATAAACTTTAAACTACAGCAGGTTATTATAACATGGTTCAGTTTTTCTGTATAAACTATGAATCATTGGAGAGGGAACTGATGACATGTATTTGTCATGCGAGACTTTAACTGCTGAAGCAAAAACACACAGTGTGTTGGTCAAGCTCAAGCTTCTTAAAGCAGAAAACATAAACCTTTTCAGTTCTATAACTTCTTACAGGGTTCACTCCAGGGCTTGTTTTAAAGGAAAGACCAACTTTAAATGTTTGTAGACCAAGTTTCGCTTTTGTGAGAGTAAAATGCATAAAAGCTCATTTTGATTTATATGTATATGCAACAATAACATTTTATGTACATACTAAATTGAACTCCCCAAAAGAAACACAACTATAAGCACAATTTTTTTTTTTACAAAATATATAAAGCCAGGACGTGTGTATCCAAAACCACAAAAACATGAAATTTGGCAATTGAGAAAACTACTGTCCAATCAATTTTGTGTTAATAATGAACTGGACAGGAAGATGATTAGTTTTTTGTTACACACCATGCATAGGTGTTGCAGTTTATATGAACATTTACCGTATCATCAACAAAGGATAAGTTTGTAATTTGAAATTTTAAAAAAAGATTTAAAAGTTCAGTATATGAACTTGTTTAGATTTTAAGCAAAAACGCGTTATGAACATTATTATCTCTTTACCAATTCACACATCCAGCCCAGTTTCAGAGTTTCATCCTTGATATGTTTTTTTCCCTAACTTTTTTCTTTTAGGAACAAGGACAAATAAAACATTTTAGGGTCCTTTACTTGTGGGATGTAGATAAAAACTCACCAAGACAGCAAACAGTGATCAGGACACTGCTGTTGGCTGCCCAACATTAAATGATGCTGCATTATCAAGAATCCAATGAAAACGTAGGGGCTGGAATAAAGGGAAGAAATCAAGGTGAAGAGTACCTTATTAAATTACCCATAAAGCAATACTGATAATGTGTCTAAAAACACTTTTGCAAGATTTTCCAGGAGGGTTATAATGGGAAAAAACATACAAAAACATTCTTAAACACAAACTTGCATTTTCGTACTGATTAATTATATATATAGTAGAAAGAAGTCATTTTGCTTTTATTTTAACATTTCTTTACAATTAAAGACAGTGGAACCTTTACAAGGAGGATCAAATACGAAAATGTTATTGGTTTTCATGATACTGCAACTGGCAGACATTTGTATAATATACAAACAAATATATTGCTTACGTAAACAGTTTTCTTTTAAAGGCATATATAGTGGGAAAATGAACTTTTGTCCCTTTCCTTCCATGTGTTCTATAATTCTCCCTAACCCCCAGGTAGTTTCTTCACTTTCTTCAGTTTCCCTCTGTATCCTAAGATACACAAATTATAGAAGACGTGATTGCATTCCTCTACTCCTACTTGTACTGTCAATAAATCCCTGCTCAGTCCCTCCCTACTCCCTGTTCTGTTACAAATAGAACATTAGCAGGGGAAGAGAGGTCGTTTTGACTGCAGAGATAAGGCTGCACTTGACCCCTTCTTGATAGCTTTCACTGATTGATGATGGGTCACAAAGGAGTGATCATATTGCAGCAGTAAACTACTGTTCTCCCTTCTCTTCCGTGTCTCCAGGACTGCTTGCTTTCTATAGACCACTGAGCAAGGGTGTGTTTTTCAGGATGTTGAACTTTTAACTCCTTCTGCACACAATAAGCTTGTCGGGCAGCCAGTGTTAGACATGTAGGAGGTGACAGATGAGAGGGGCAAGGGGGGAGTGCTGCAGAGAGATCTTACACCATGGAAAACAAGAGTCACTGACAGAGGTAGGAGAAATCAGTTGAATGCAACACAGATTACACATCACTCCCAGCTGTAAAGTGTTTGTAGGCTGAAATCACACTCCACCCATCCTCAGTGGTAAAGTCCATGAAAGTAAGAAAAAAGTAGCGTGAGAGCCTTCAGCAGATTTAAACTGCAGATTTAAGCTGCTTGATAAAGGAGCATGTTGGCTCCGAAACATGTCGCACACAATAAAAGAAAATGTTTTCAGTTTAAATCTGCTGAAGGCTCTCACACTACTTTTTTTTACTTTCAGAGGTAGAGAAAAGGCAGCACAGAGTACATGATTTTAGTTTGAATGGGGCAATTTGGTTTTTCACTATAGATGTCCTATAGTACAATATACACTTACATAGTTATTTCAAAGTATTTGGTAGTCTAGATATTAGCTTAAGCATTTAATACATGATGTTATCAAAAAAACTTAAAGATAATCAGGAATGAATGAATATAGTTTTGTGTATATGTATAACACACACACACACAACACACCACACACCCACATGCATTTCAAATATTCCCCATAAAAAATTCAAATTATTCTATGACAGTTGACTAAACATCAGTATTTATAAATAAAGCTTGGTTTTATACAGTAAAACATATAAAACATACAGACACAGTGAGACAGAAAGAGAGACATACACTAGCTAGCCATAATATTATGACAACTGCTGATTGGATACGCCCCTTTTCTGCCAACAAAACAGCCCTTACTTGTCAAGATGAAATTTGAATGTCAGACAGTCCTTAACAGAGCGGATTGGGAGCAACCTATAAGAACTGCAGTTTGAAATGTCCCTTTGCCCATTGTCAAAGTCGTTTAAATCCTTATGGATGCTTGGAAATGTTCACCTTTTGCCTACTATATCCCATTTACTGCCAGGTAAAAATGTAACAAGACCTGTGAGAGCCACAAAATATGCTTTGAACTCTTATGTATCTGGGTGTTATACATTCCACGTAAAGTGCTCCAAATTGGAAAAAAACTATATTCAAAAATATACAGCAGTAATTTACCTTGCCTCAGCACGTACCGGTTACATTGTATGTATAGCGATAACTGACACAGGTGATACAATTCTATACCATATAATTAGTATTTAATGTTACAATATAGACTTCTTTTCACCAAAGACCTGTAAAATGAACACTTGGGCTAGGCCACACTAGTGCGCTTTTAAGCATGATCCGATTGTGCTTTTAAAATGGGGATTGCCATATTATCTCTGTTGGTGTCCGCTGCGCTGAGATCTGCTTATCGCATGCAATCACCATTTTTAGTGCGATACGAATGCGCTCCGATGAGGGAACAACATGCTTTAATGCACACATTGTAGTGTAGCCTCAGCCTAAGTCCTGTTTTCTAACCTATTGGATATTGCCGTTTTCAAACTTTCTGTTAGTAATCAATATTATCTGTATTAAATCCAGTTTTGCTTGTTAACCCCAATACACATCCAAATGGGGAATTTTAAAGGGCATGTTTACCCATCTTAAAAAAAATACCATAAAAATTAACACCCCCCAATCACCACATTTCACAAACTTACTCTACAACAGCACTCCTGAAGAAATCATCTTATCTTGAACTACACCAATCCTGCAGCTCTCATATGTTTGTTAATAATAGGAGTATTATGGCTCGGCTGACCTTTTCCTTGGTCTTATTAACTTTGGGGAATCATCTACCATAGTTTCCGTACACAAAAGAATTTAAGTTTGATGCACTGACAAAAAAATGTAACATTTCCGATGCTTATTTTTTTAATTTTCTTTGCATCACAAAGTTGACAAAGAAACAAATATAAACATTGTATGCACACCCACTTTTGGATCCAAATAGGGTGCCCAAAGGTTTAAACAAAGGCTGTTTATTCTGCTACATTACTATTGTGCATTGTACTCCATTGTTAATAGAAGTTCACAAATAAGCATTACCCACATCTGTACAGTTGGTGCTACGTGTAGCTTACTACTGTGTAGTTGAACATGTAGACTATATTATAAACTCACAAGTATTGACATTATATTACAAAGACAATTAAGTAACCTTTTCCTTTGTACATTGTCAGTGTATGATCTTGGACTGTCTGACTTTTCTTATAACCCTATCTGTTCATGTGTGTTTGATTTCTTTGAGTTTCAAGCCTTAATACTAATACTTTGCATTCTAATTTCCAAGGGCAACCATGTTTGTGCCAAATACAATGGTTTTCTATTGGCAAAGATAGCAATGAAGATCAATTCTGAAAAATGACTTGGGATCTCTGTGCACATAGTGACTGTGTTATGTTAAACAAACATTATACTCGCCTCCCCTTGCTTCTCTCTTCCACAGCCGAAAAGTAAGCAAGGTCAAGACCTAATCAGCAAGGTCACACCCTCTTGGTACATTACAGATCATCTGTAATAACACTTCAAGTTATCACTGCTGGCTGCTTTCTGTTTGCAGTCCAGACATGGCCAATAAGAAGATGCTCTCTATGAGAAACGTCTTCCATTGGCCCCATTACGGTCTGTCAGTGACAGAAGACTATAGGAGGTGCGGATCGTTGCGACAAAGGAAAACTTAAATAAGTATTCAGATTATCCATGTACCCAGTGAGGGCTTGCAGTTTAGGTACTCACCCTGGAACTAATTAGGCGTGGATCAAAGGTGAGTCAGTATAATTGCCCTTTAATAAGAACTTTACATCTTCAGTTAGGTAACTTGGAAAATTAACATATATCTTATTAAATTTACTAGGGAATGGCCCTAAAACTTAAGTGAACTGAAAGTTTAAATCAAAACAACATGATTTATGGATCTTTAATAGCAGTATAATCAATGCTATCTAATGTAAATGGGTTTTACACACGGTTTTAGTTGAGTTTTTGCAGGGCCTGCCACCATTTCCAATATATTTGGAACCATTCATTTAATGTACCTTTTGCACTATATTCAGGACTTGGGGAAGTGTTGTGGATACTAGTCTTACCTTCCACACTCCTGCAATGCAGAAACATGTAATGATTATTGCATCACAAAAACAGTAAGAGGGTGGAGCACTCCAATTACACTGCCCCAATGTGCATTAGGAAAAAGGAAATAAATGTATCAGATGGATATGACTAAATTAATAAAAGCAAGCATGGGCTGATATTGCCAATCGACCACCCAGTATGCCAGTGTTCGGTAGTACCTGATCGATCATTTGTGACATACTTTAACACATAATAAGTTATCTGTAAAGACTGGAAGTGCAGGTAAATGCTTATTCTGGGCCAAATACTAGCTCCATTCATGGTACTCCAACAGAGTGGGAGTATATGACAGCTGTCTTATGACAGCTGTCTTATGAGTTTAGCTTGTCAAACATTAAAATAATTATGTAGCTTTACTGAAAGGGACTCATTTGCACAGCAGTCCTGATAACCCAAGTTCAATATTTTGTCAGGTTTTGAACGTAAAGGGTGTGATGCAATGCTGTGTGTTTTAAATAAACATGCTATCCCTCACGACCCATATGTAATACACTGTAGGTCAGTGTTGGAAACATATGCGGTGCACCCAATGCAATAAAAGTTACATTTTGCATTTTACTATTAAGAGCAAAGCTTAAATTAAAATGAATCAGGACACTAAACTAGTGCAATTCCTTTCCCTGCTTTCATGTTTGCAGTAATGATGACATCACCCTCATAGTTTGAACTGTGTATCACTTAACCTTGAGTTATCAGGGTTGTAATTGTACTCAAAAAAATATTAATGTATGAGTGTAGCAACAAGGTTTATAAGATCCTATAAGATGTAGGATATATTTGGGACAAATTTTATGGAAGGTAGTTCTTTTGTAAGAAACACTGTAGTGCTTTACAATACCGTTGCTTTATTTTGGAGGATTTAATTTTATTGTCAATTATTTATTTTTCTTCATGTTGAGATACTCCGACAATAATGACTCTAAACAAATGTTAATAATAGGTAATACCACTATTCATGATTACTGTGCCCCCTATTGTGTATAATAGGATGTTAAAAAGCAGATTGGTGCAAAAGAGTCTGGATTTTTCTATTTATGTTGACTAGTAAAGTACATTTTGTGGCGATAAAATACTCAAAGTGTAAAAATGCAGTGCTATGTTGGCATTTGTATTTTAATGTTCTTTAAAAATTTGCCTGGTTATTTTATAAAATGTAAAACTATAAACACAACCACTGGACTGAGCACCATTCTTTAATTCCTAGTAGCAGTCCTATGATAATCACTGCTTTGGATTTATATAAAAAGCAAAATACAGATTATCACTGGCATCCTTTTAAGTCTCAGAAAAATGCTTGGCAACATAAGGATATTTAGGATACACATGTCTATGTGTCAGAACATAGGTATGTTTGGGGTAGCTTTTAAATAAACTCTAGCTGTTTTTGACATTGTTTACATTTTAAATCACAGGTCTTTTTGAAATGTAAATGAGGCAAAAGAAATATTATGCCTTGAGGAAAACACAGTTCCATAAAAACATGGAAGTACTAAAAGCAGATGTTCATTCTCTCTACATCTCAAAATACAATAGGGGCTATGTATCGAGAGTCGTTACTCTCTCTATTGTCCCCATTAGGCAATGCACTGAGCTGATTGTGCATGTGCATTGTGAAGGAATTTGCCTTTTGCGAATCTTTAACAGCAGCTTTTTGCTGGGGTTAGAAATTACGTCTTAAAGAGCCGTTAATGGCTCAGTACATTAGTTGCGTCAGTTACATGACACAAATTTTGCGTAACGTCGCAAGTGTCATTAGTTATGTCTTAAAGTCACGTTAACATTGGTTAACGTCAGTTTTAGACACAAATAGCCGATAACAGCTCTCAGTACATAGCCCTGAATATGTAATGCTTCCAAGGAAACTACTAAATCTACAGTTCTAGGAGATCATGTATTTTATCATAGATATCTTTAAATTAAGACAGCACTTAACTACATATTAAAGTTTCACTCACATATAATGTGAATTTAAAAAAAAAGAAAAGAAACAATACATACAAGTAGAATATATTCTATAGGACAAAAGTGTAGGACACTTATTATTGGAATGATACATATTAGTAGTTGTTTTGTAGTTTCTTTAAGGGTACCTATGCACACCAACATCTTACAATTTTTTCTAATTTCACTATTGGACATGAATATTTTCAGAAGATGACAGACAGACACTGAGAGAGGTACCTCAGTGAGAGAGGTATAGAGCGAGAAAGAGGGATAGACAGATAGATTTATAAATAGACAAATACATATATTCATAGTTCACTCTTAAAAAAATATATAAAAATGTATTTCTTTAAGCAGAACTTGATATACTTAATTGTTGTATTTACAGAATTCATCTCCCATCAATCCTCATGGAGATCCCTTAAAGCAGCTAATACAGAATTTTTGTAGTTTCCTTTTGGGTTTTTCAACTGGCTTCCTAAAAAGCTATAGACCTTTTTTATTTCCTTTACTACCCATCATTAAGGATTGTGGATGTCTAAAGAAACTCTGCATTTCAGTAAAATTACATTTCAAAACGTGTTTAGGATTTTGTCTTAGGGCTAGGCCAAGATATAGTATCACACAGGAGCCAGTTTCTCAGTGCTTCAGTGACATTTATTGGAGATCTAGCACGATATGTTTCTGACCTGCCAGGTCTTTCTCAGGTGCACTTGGAAACACCTGGAGGTCAGAAACATATTGTGCTACATCTCAATAAATGTCACTGAAGCAACTTAGAATTGGCTCCTGGTGATACTACATCTTAGTATTATCAAATTTGAGGATTTGGTATATCTTCTTCATATGGTTGAGCCTATTTGAAGTTTTATTCACATTTTGTAATTTGAAAGTGTGTGGGAATCACATAACAATGCATTAAAATGTGGCAGGCCACACTGCTTGCTTACTGTCATTTGCATGTGCTCACGCAAATTGAATATTTGGAGAGTTGCTGTGAAAAACATTGAGGCTTGCTGCATTGAGATTGCGCATTGTAGTGTGACCACAGCCTTAAAGGACAATTATAATCAACTTCCCCCTGCTCCTCTCCTTTCACAAATGAATAGTACCCAGGGTGAGGACCTAATTGCTGGATATGTGTATATACATCACAATCCAAGAACAGTCTAAAAATAGATATGCAGCAGGCATAGAAATATAAAAGTTCGTGTTGTACAGAAAAATCAGAGGCAGTTAACTCACAGTACGAGCTATAAAATTACCAGGTTTTACTGCCTAATGAATCCTGGCCAAGCTATTAAAAGGTACTAAGCCTTACAACAGACTCACTGATCCCTGGTGCCTGGCATTTCATATTGCACAAAGAGTGCGTTGGCTGACATGTGGTGGTTATGATGTTAGCTGCTAAATTAATCGGCATTCCATCAGTTCTCTTTCTCATTGGCATTATCCTTCTGTATGTGTAGCAGAATCATATTTATTCTTAAATCCTATCAGAAGCATAGTACTTTTTTTTACAAGATTCCAAACCTTACCTTAACCCATACCTTGTGCATTAACAGTTCTTACTATGTATTCTTAAAATCATGCTACACATCTCTCTTAAAAAAAAACATAAGCACTATACAAAATAACATTACATTTTGATTTAACAAAACCCACAAACAGTTACAGCATAGAATAGTCAGCACCAAAGAGAGCCTCAATTGGGATTCAGTCCATTAGTGTTCATTTATTTCAGAAGATGTGGCACAACAAAAAGGGTCCTTCTTCAGGTGCATTTCACTATAAGCATTACTTGTTTGTTGTATTGAGGGGTACCTATGGTCATTTAATGTGTGTCAAAAGTGCATGCAAATATACGTTAAGTTTTATTGCACTATAAAAAAATTAACACTAAGGGGATATGTAATGAAGGCCCCTAGGGGCAAACATTTTTATACCCACGCTACCCAATGTGGTGCCTGTGCCATTCCCATTAATGGCAGCAGGCAGCTGCAGCAAAATTTGTAGCATGAATTACAAACCACTTTTCAATAGAGGTGGACTTTTTAATGGAACACCTAACCTTCTGTGTTCTAGCAATGCAGTAAAGAGGAGTGCCGAGTAAGTATACTTAACTCTGCTCCTGAACATTTCTACCAGTAGGAAATTTAGACACAAAGGCATATCAAAATATAAAACTGTATTAAAGAATTAAAATATATATATATTATAATATATATAATATTATAATATATATATATATATAGAGCTGATAAAGGTCTTGTATTGCTTGCGACCAAAACGTTGCTTCTGTTTGTATAAATAAATATTGAAGTTGTTGAAAAGACCCTGGAGTGCGTCTATACATCCATTGTTTTGATGAGATATATATATATATATATATAATATATATATATATACTTTGGTAAAGTTCAGGAGTACTCCGGATTTTTCAAAATAGTTTTTTATAAACATAGCACATAGTGGCAATAAACTATTTTGAAGAATCCGGAGGGCTCCTGAACTTTACCGAAGTCTATTTTACTAATCTACAGAGGCACCCACACAATTGAATGTATCTGTGTTTCTGAGTGCCACTCATATTGGTTGGAGTATAATAATATATATATATATATATATATATATATATATATATATATATATATATATGCAAAGACAGATAGCACTCCTTTCACTGTAAACAGCAGCCCGGGTGCACATCAGAAAGACAGCATATATAATAGAAAGATGTCACTCTCGGGTCTTTAGCAAACAAACGTGTTTATTGTGCGATCACATCTACGCATTCAACCCAATGTTTGCATCCTGATGACGGCGCACATGGGTTGAACGCGTAGATTTGATCGCACAATAAACAAGTTTGTTTTCTAAAGACCTGAGAGTGACATCTTTTCTACATATATATACATATATATATATATATATATATATATATAATATATACACACACCACACACAAAACATATAGTGTACATACAGTAATAATGAGCAAAAACCTAACCCAGAATAAATATAAATGATATAAGTAGGCACCTTATAATAGCTCAACCATATGAAATCTGTCCACAGATCTATGTCACCCAGGCTGTAAAACACATATAGAACAGTACGGGGAATCTTGTGCCCTTTTGTAGGGATGATTTGGGGTTCTTTTTAGACATAATGCTTTTTAATACATCCTCATGCCCATAGTACCTTTTTTTGCACATAACACTTCTCAGGTCAGTTATTATACAGTCTAGTTTGTACTTAATTGTACATCATAACTTAAATATGCTGCAAAACTATCATGCAATTATCTGTTAAAAAAGAAAACAAAAAATGTTATGCCTACCACTGTATAACAATTACCATTGATACAATATTTACTTTTTAATGACATTTTACAGGTTTTCATTAGAAAAAACTGAAGTAGTTTTGCTACAATCTCAACTTTGTACAACTGAGAAAAAAAATCTTGGTTTTAAATATATGAAATCACAGTTCAGTACATCAGAAGGCAGCCATTAAATTACCATTAAAAAGCAGATTATGTGAAACTACACCAGGCCTAGATTCCTTAAATTACTAGTACATAACAGTGTCAAAAATCTGCAGCCATGTTTCAGTGTTTCTCCCCTCTTCTTGGAAGTAGCATAGCCTAAAGCATGAAGTGTTGCACTGCCATCTACAGACAGAATATCTTACAATGGAATCATTCTGTATTCAATTCCCTACAGCAAGACACACTGTTCTGTAATTTCCTATGTAGAAACTTATAAATCACAAACTGTTTAAATTTCAGTTTTTTGGCCAACTATCACATATGTGGCTTTTAATCTACTGAGACAAGTAAGTGCACATAGTTTCACACTACTAAAAGAAAGTAGCAATTATCATAGGAGCATAACCAAACAGTTAAAATGAATAACCAGAACGTAAATTACCTGTCTTGTATGAATAGGCCCAGGTGCCTTGAATCCACCTTGGCAGCTGCATTCTGAGACACTATAAGGGTCCGAGCTACTTGATGAGCACTGGTACAATGATCACACAACTACAAATGTATTGTCGAGAGGCAGCTCTTGGATAACTGATGCTTCTAGGGGGACTGGTGTTTCAGGCTTAATCTGAAATGTAGGTTGTGGAGATGCAGACTTGTAGTGCTTTGCTAAATCTGGACTATCTGGCTTGAAAGTAGTTGGTGTCGTAGCCCAATTATATTTTCCCATAGTCTGTTCTTCTAACTCCAAAGGAATGTCCAAAGTGCCATTAATGTGTTCGTGGGCAGGGTCCTCTGATTAGATTTTCAATTGTGACAAAATTAAGAAGGAGGTTTTGGTTTGTGAACGCTTCTTCCTTTTCTTCTTTTCTTTTTATCGCCGATTTCTTGATTTGGAGATACCCATTCTCCACTCTGCTTATTTTTTTGAACTACTTTATGTCTTGTGTTTGACGACAGCGCACTAAAGCAGTGACAAAAATAACAAGGATCACAGTCATTGTGCCAGCAATAATAGCAATGATTATCTTGGCATAATCATTTGTCTGGGTGTTATTCAATCTCCAATATTCTGACCCACAGGCATTTCCATATTTCTGCGGACTAGCTCTTGTATATAAGATACATTTGCTACTGTTTCATTTACAAACAAAATGCACCAATGCAATAGAATAAAATGGTTCAGGCTTACCTGAATCATTTACTTTTATGACAAGTCTTGTGTAACCATGGTCTGCGGCAATCATTTTTCTTTCATGTGATATTGCCAGTCTTTTTGACCAATAGCAAACAAACCTCTTGAATTTCCCCCTATAATGCTATAATGCAAGTTGATCTTTTGCCAGTGCATTGTCAATTGCAAATACCCTTGCCACTATAGATCCAGGACTTGCTGATATTGGCACAATCATAAGAATAGTTATTTGAAGGAATGACAAACATTGGTTTGTTATCATTGACATCTTCAACAAGATTTGACTTTTACTGTGGAGGACTTTTGTGGATTACCTTTGTCTGTAGCTTTGACTTGAAATGTGTATGTGTGTTGCTCTCTATCAAATGTTATATTTGGTCTGATAACACCTGTAGAGGATCAATTAGAAAATTGTCCCTGGCGTTGACAAGTGATAGAGTAACTATGCATTTTCCCTGAGTCAGCATCAGTTACGTGATTAGTACCCACTGTGCCATACAGAGGGAGGTTTTCTGGGACATAGAAATTGTATTCATTGTGAGTAATGAGGGCTATTATCATTTTGATCAAGGAACAGACAAGGTGACAGTAGTATTGGCCTGTAAAGATGGGTTCGTTATCTTTTGCAATGACTGTGAAAGAGTACCTGTCTTGTTTTCTCCCTGTCCAGTTTTTCTGACTGCTGTGAGAATTCTGTTCTTCGATCTAAGTTGAAATTGTGGGCGCATTAGGTCCCAGCATATAACTAAGCTCTGCATTTCGACCACTATCGTCATCAAGACACTATTTTTGGTCAGTTTCTGTTCCTGGTGAATTATTTTCTATAAATGACAATCCAATCAATGGTAATGTAAAGATATGTGCATTGTCATTTTCTCTTTATTTTAATCAGTAGCATTGAAGATTGATTTAGTGAAGTTTTCCCTGAATCTGAGAACAATTTTAATTGCATATTCTCGAGTAGTTTCATAATCTAGTGGTGCTGCTGTCTTAACAAGAATTGATTGTCAAATACTGGCTTTAACTTGAAAGAACATCGTGATCTGTAAACATGTCACTTTGCCATTCAGATCAGCATCCTTGTCAGTACTGTTATTAGGGCTATTTTTGTATTCAGTGGAACTTTTTCAGAAAGCAGTACAGTGCCATTTTCAGGGTTTATGATGTACCTTGTATCAATGGATGGAATGTTATCATTTATATCAGTAAATTTATGGTTACAGTAGCTCTGGATGGGGTTGAACTCCCATCGCTTGCAAGTACAGTCAGTTTTGGTAGGGGGACTCTCCCTGTCTAGGGGCTCTTTGACAGTTATTAACCCAGTGTTATTATCTATGGCAAAATGCCTTTTTGCAAGATTGGAGATTTGGTTGCCAAAGTAAAGTGAATTTTAGCATTAGAGCCAAGGTCAGCATCTGTGGCATGAGCGTGTGTCACTGACGTTCCAACAGCAGCATCTTCTGCAATGTTAACTTCAATGTCTTTTCCTTAAACAAAGGGCGATTGTCATTGACATCAGTAACAGTTACTTGTAAAATCGCCGTGCTTGACTTTGCCGGATTTCCGCCATCCTCAACTTTGATCTTCATGACATAGGTATCTTTCTGCTCTCTGTCCCAACTTGCTGAACAATAGTTGTGGCCATTTGTCACCTTCTGGGTGTTTCAATGACATCAAGTCCAAAGACATTCTGACCCTAGAAAATAAAGAAATTATTAATTTTGGTACTAATTTTGGTGGTTAATTAACCAGATTTTTTACATTTTTACAGAAAATTATGTCAACTTTATGATCACAAATTTGTTTACTGGCAGGGAATGTAGGCTGGCAGTAACTTAGGAATAGTTCAATATTGATTAGATATTTGACCAAGCCAATGCTTGTGTCTAAGAAAAGCAACAATTGGCATGAGCAAGATCAGTGGTGCAAGTAATTCCAATACTTTCTTCCATTGAAATATGCAACCATTTCGGCTGATCGAAATCTAATCAGAAAACCATTAGCCATGTCAGCATAAATTTGTAAACAGTGATATGGAGAGTAATTTGGTGAAAACACACCATATAAATATGCCCCTTAATGTAAGTATAACAGCTGATAAGAAAAGTACCCAGGGTTGAGGTTAAGATCCACCCAGGGTATTATTATTAATCTAAAATTAAATACATGTAAGCAACATTCAATGTGAAGGGTGTGTGTTGCTTCATGTCTTCAATGTCTGTACCTGCTTTGCTCAGGATCAGTATCCTGCTCCCTCTCTTAAACAATGCCCCTTTAATGATCAGACTACCTGTGAGCGAAAGCATGCTCAGTAATAACTATGAGGCACCAATGGGAGAGGTAATTTCCCCCCATGCAATTCAACATTACATTACCATTCTAGTTACAGCAAAAGTATACACAGCAGAAGAGTTAATGATAATAAATCACTTGATTGATATGAAAAGTAAGATGCCTCGATTTGTAAAGAATACTGTAGGGGACAGATCAACTAGGAAATTTGTACAGTGATGGTTGGCATAATTATAGTTCCAATATAGCGCAATTCAAATAAAAAAAAATTTCTCAGTGTAAATATCTATGGTAACTGAGCACTGAATGATATAGTGCGATCCTGAAATTTTTTTTATTCCTTAAAAGTCTACTCTTAACAGTCTTATTTGAAGAAATATATCCATTTATGTTCTGTGGCATCTGTCCATAAGTAAACAATTAGTTTATTGTTTTATTTTCTTTTTATAGAAGAGAACTTGAAATAGTGTCAATTATTGTTTGTCTTTATCTCTGAATAATTATACATTTATAGTGCGTTATGTATAGATTTAGTATTAAATACAGTTTGATCCCCCCACAACAACAGGCTAAAATAGTGAGTAAATCAATAGTTATTGCCAGTAGGCAATCAGTAATATGGCACATGGTAGTCCATTACTGGCAAAATAAGGAGGTGCCTGTTTATCAGTCATGCATGCACCTCTGTTACACATATGCAATGACTTCCCTTATACACTGCACAGTTTGCAGCTTATTTAGCCCAAATTTTCATTCTGTTTTTCTTGAAAAATATTTTCCATTATAACCATTCCATATAAATTGTGATTTCTAACCACTAATTTGAATTCATTCACAAACCTACATAAAACATTACTATGTTTTCAATATCTTTATAGTAAGCCTATGTCACTTTTCATTATACAATATATACATAATGATGCCCTGAAGCCTGTTTATTGCAAAATCAGAACATGATTTTTGTTGTAATATACAACAATAAATCTAGACGCTTTTTAGTTGACTTCAGTTGCAGCACATATTACACAAAATACTAGCAGATTTGAGCCTTTAGTCTCTTGGGCCTAGTATAGACCCACGGTTAAATTTTTTAGAGATAAGGCAGGTTAGATATTCTACGATGTTGTCATAAACGTACAGCCGCGATTGTACATTTATGACCGAACATCTGATAATTCGGTCGTTAATACCATGCATTAGTGACTACCTCAATGGATTGTATGGGGATCATAAATCTACGATTTCATTATCGTAGCTTTATGATCGGCATCAGCAACTTACGATCGTATAGTAAATGTACAATAACGATCCTTAACCGATCGGAAATTAATGAACGATTTAACAATAGTTTTACCAATCATTAAAGGTGTGGTATCGCTAAAAAGTGATACCGCCCCTTTTCAAATGCAACCCTCTGACTCCTATCTAAACTGGTTCAAAGAAGCAAAGACAGCAAATGTAGCCAGGTGGGTGGGAATATCATAGCAGCCATAGAGCAGTTGCTATGGGACCAGGAGCCAAAGAAGGCCCTACCAGGTCCCCTGCAGTAGTTCAGCCCACAAACCCCATTTTCCTTTTACTTAAACCTCTCACAGGCTCAGATATTCTACTTACAAAACTGTGGCTCCTCTGTTATCCTGGCAATGGGTGTCAGTCACTGCCGTGATGGTGACATTACAGCCAATGGTGTTGGCCGTTACAAAACAACCTCCTCTGCTGCTTTGCACATTCTTACTTACCAGCTGGCAAATGCAGCAGAGGCGTTGAGGCCGTATCAGTGGGGATCTGGGTTTTGTACATAGAATATCTGAGCCTGGAAGCATCTTTGAAAGGTAAAATGAAAATGGGTTTGGTGCTGAAACGATGTGAGGGTTTTTTTCTTAGGAGGGTGGACATGCTCTTTAAAAAACCCTGGCTGCAGTTTGGCTGGGGTTGGATGAATACACTGCTATTTCTCAAAACAGGGTTTCGCAGTATTCCCTTTTCTATCCAATTGTGTAATAATCTACAATCGAGCCCCGAATAGGCATTTTCCTCATTATACAACATGCCAAGGCATGGAGTGGCAGCAATTCCTGGTGGCATACATCATAGAAAACATGCCGACGAACACAACCCACATAAGATGCACAAACTGTGCATTATGCACAGACTACAGGGAAGCTGCATTGCCGGTTACAGGTTTTCTCCTGCTCGCCTCCATCCTCTTCTCCTCCACCACCATTCTCTCCTGCTCTGCCATCATCCTCTCCTGCTTCGCCATCATTCTCTCCTTCTCTGCCATCATCCTCTCTCCTCTGCCACTCCCACCACCATCTCCTTTACCTCTACCTTATTCTCAGCCCTGGTTACACCGCCACTGCCTGCTTAAGACCAGTAATTGGATTCTCCCCACCACCCTCCAGCAGCCCAAGGGATGGACAGGGAATGTTTGCTCTGATTGATCAAGCATTACTCGGCTGCAGAAAATATATATTTTTTTTTATATGTTTTGTATAAAGTTTCTGTTTTGTTACTTTACTGCCCAGGATTATGGGTTTTTTTAAATTTTATTTGTACATTTACTGCACGCATAATTATTAGGCCTAACAATCTGCCATACTGCTTTCCCCCTCCCCCCAATGGCTACTTCCCCACAAACTGCATTGTATAGAGGAAAGTGTACATTTGTTGCAGCACCGCAGAGTGCAGTTTGTCACTATAGTTCCAGAGCATTGATATACCCACATCACATAGTAACAAGTAGACATAGTAATTAAGGTTGAATAAAGATATTCGTCCATCAAGCGTCCAACCTATTCCCCTTTTTTTTTTTTTTTTTTTTTAACCCTACCTACAGTTGATCCAAGGAAGGCAAAAACCCCAGCTAAAAAGGGGGGAAAAAATTCCTTCCTGACTCCAAACGGCAATCGGAAAGTATCCCTGGATCAACCAGATCTATATGCATTAATACCAGTAATTCTCATATTTTTTAGTTTTAGAAACTTATCCAGGCCTTTTTTAAAGTTATTCAATGAACTGCCATTACCACCTCTGCTGGAAGACAGTTCCACAGTTTCACCGTTCTCACTGTAAAGAAACCTCTCCTAACCTGAAGATGAAACTTCTTTCTTCCAACCTTAAAGGATGTCCACGAGTCTCTGATATGACCTATTAGTGAACAATGCACCAGAGAGTTCACTGTATGGGCCATTAATATATTTGTATAAGGTTATCATGTCCCCAAGCAACCGCCGCTTCTCCAATGTAAACAGCCCTAACTTGTCTAATGGAAAACTCCCTCCAGTTTGCTCACAGCAGAAGCACCATTGCATTAGGCCCACTGAAGTTTGCCACCATTGTTGCTGATCCAGACAGGTCCTAGTAGAATGACCCCACAACCTAGTAGAAACTGTCCTTCAGAAATATTCTTTGTGCCAGGAGAAAGTGGGTTATGGCATACTTTTCTTTAGTATATATAAATAGATGTACCAGCTCTACAAAATAGTAATTTATTAAAACTGTATACAATATTACATCTACCGTAGCACAGTAGAAACCTCTGGTTATTTCTTAAAGCAAAACTGAAAGATGTGAACAAGAGCCCATAAATGTTCCACAAGTGACTAATATGTTGTCTCTATGACAATTAATTTGAGTTTGCTTACCCTATCCAGTTGTGTGCTTCCAGTTTTGGCTCATTTAGAAACATAGAGAGGAACAGTGGTTCGTAAGAGGGGGCCACCCGTTAAAAGGGGTTGAAAATAGGGGGAACCTACTGACCGCGTCTTCAGTTTCTTTTTTGATATATAGAGTGGCCCCCTCTTACAAACCACTGTTCCTCTCTACATCCTGAACAAGCTAAAGCTTCATACACTGGTGGGATCATGTTGGCCGACTCGCGTTGCACGATGTGCATGGTGCCCATTTCGGCCGACAATCGTGTCTTTATGGGTGCTTGTCAGCAGAAAAAGACGTTCGTTGAGCTCGTTAACTGATTTGCCTGCTGGATCATCGATGAACATTTGTTTTTGGCCAACAAAGTGTCTATACATGGCATGATTTTAGGTCGGAATTGCCCCTCACACACATCGAGCGGTTGTGGGTTGGCTCCCACAATCGCTGGTTGTATGAACCTTAAATGATATCTTAACCCCTAAATTAAAATGTTTACTATGGTGCTCACCCCATACCACACCCTAACTGCTGATTTACTTTTACTTGCCTCCAATCCCCCAGTTCTCTGTTCCTGGCTCTCTGCTAGCCGGAGGCAGTGGAGAGGGGCAGTACTATTCAGAGCACCGAGGTAACGAAAGTTTGGACAGTATCTTTCTGTGGTTTTTCTTGCAAAGTAAATCAGCGTTGGGGGGAGGGATAAGGTGAGTATATTTAGTTAGGGGATGCAGTAGACAGAAAGCATGGGTGGGGGGGGTAGAGGGATCCCCTGCACATGCCAGAAACCTCTTAGAGGACAGAGAGGAAGCAGGGACCGGATGATGGATACTGATGAAGGTGCACCGTATTCTAACTTGTTGTTAGTGGGTAGCTGTACCATAGTGAAATAATGTGGTGGTGTTTATTTTTGGCTATTCCCCTCCCATACCTGCAGCTGTTAAACCTTCTTTTCTTGGCTCTATGGTGCACTTCCTGTAACAGGACCTCCCCCATTCGATTCATGTCAGCAAATTCCATACTCAGCCTCACAATACAATATTACATGCGCATGCTGGTGACGTTGGCACGCACCAGCCCAACAGTCAGGCGCCTTCCTCTTGCGGATTTTGGAGACCACAGAAAAAGAAGGTTTAACAGTGCAGGTAGGGGAGGGGGGATTCCTGCCGTTCTGGTAATTAGTTTTTAATTTTGTTTAATAAAGTATAGTGTTTTTTAAGTATACTGTTGTGCTTGCTGAAGTATTGACCAGAGTGCGCCGAGCTCTTTTAATGCTAAGTGTCGTATGGGAGGGGGATAGCAAAAATAAAAACACACAACATATTTTACTATGGTACAGCTAACATCAAGTTAGAATACGGTTATACTAATCCTTGAAATTTGCACAGGCACTTCAGGAGATCCTTTTGGAGCGAGAGATGTATGGTAAAGATTTTTGAACACTACACAATGGGGTATTTTTCTAAATGTGCTTTATCTATAGGGACAATGTTGTCTGGACTTTAGTTTCCCCTTTATAAGGTATTTCAAAATGACTTTACAGTGCACAAATCAATGACAGTGACAGTGCTAGACAGCATATGTTTCACCTCCTTGTACTGGATGTTATGTTAGCTGTTTTGTCTGAGACTGACACATATAAGATAGATACAGCTGGTGGACTGGCAGCTTGTCAGAAATTGTACATTAGTTGTTCAACTTGCAGAAACCTCTTTCACTAACCAGAATACTTTTCAAATATGTCTTTAGGACCCTCCAACAACTTTTATTTTTTTTTTAGATATCACAGTTTACTGAACACAGGAATCTTCTGAACATGAATCCTTAGGGTGAGGCCATACTACAGTGGACGTCTGCTTGTGCAGAGATCCACGAAGTTTCGTTATCAGAATACATGCGATCTGCAAAAAATGGTGATTACCAATGCAACTAGGTGGCCAAACCGATTGCTCTACACTAATATGCACTTAGCCCTTAACCTTAGAATAACAAGGCAGTAGCGTAGGATCCTGCACATTTAAACCAGGATAGCAAAAGGTTAAATGCTTTGTGCTCCAGCGATGTAGCCAGCAGTAGAACACATTAATAGTGAATATAGCTGGGGACACCAGTCTTAAGTGAATCAACTTTTATTGTGACGTTTCAGAACCCAACTGGTTCCTCTCTTCAGATAGTTTGTCTGAAGAAGGAACCAGTAGGGCTCTGAAACGTCATAATAAAGTTGATTCACCTAACACTGGTGTGCCCAGCATATTTCCCTATACTGTAAACCCTTAATCTTAGTTTAAACAGAGCAGTCTAGAATAAGTGAGCATGAAAGAGATTGACTCAGTCCACTGGCCACACTAGTCTTATCTGATTGTGCTTTAAAAAGCCAATTGGTCTGGCCACACGAGGTGTGCGGTGTCCTTTGTGCTGATCATCATCAGATTTTGGAGGGCATGCATCACCATTTTTTTTGTGGATCAAATGCGGCTCAGATATCACAAATTGCGCTCATCACATCGCAAGGACGGTATTTGAGTATGCATGATTTCACGTGTGGTCTCTTCCACTGTAGTGTGGCCTTACCCTTAGTGAGTGTATATTGATCACACGTGTGACTTTTCAAAGTTTTGGTAGAAAGTGGATTCTGGCTGTACAAGGTGGATGGAGGCAAAGTGGCTTCAGAATGTATTGATGGGAGTTTTGGATGCACATGATCGTACAGCTTCTGTTGCAATGCGGGTCTTGCTGATTGCATTGATGGGCATCATGAAGTGGACAACTAAACTGTACTAATGGGGATGGCTGTTTCCTGTGCATACAGTATATGAAATCACCTTACATGAATATTAGACTATTTGTCCATACATAACATGGCAGCCCACAAACAGACTCTCTTAATAATAACATTGAACCCTCACTATATACATTTTATATAAAGATTCTTTTATTTTATGTTTAAGCTTCAGAATGGATGTGATTTATAATTTAGATTCTGATACTGTTTATTATGGATAAAACTAATACTTTCTTAAAATTATTTTTGGGCGTTCTAATTATTTTTGACATTATAAAAAAACATTTAAAAAGGGAGCAGCACTAACACAACCTCCATGCTCCAACGATCATCTCTCAGTGGTCACAAAACTCTTTGGTGATTCTAACATTACTTTTCACAGTAGGTTTACATTATTCCCTTAAAGCAACTACAATAAATTCTTACATAACATCTATTGTATATAATTACAGTACTGTAATTCTAAGACTGATGCTCAGTTAGCTTCAAGGAAATATTTAATTGACTGTGCAGAAATTTTACCGGTTACAGAATATACATCAGCTTTTTTCTCAGTACTGGGAAGGGAGAAGGATGTCTCTTGAAATCTTGTCTCTAAAATTAAGTATCACCATACTCTATAGTACTCTTTTTTATATTCTTAAACATCAGCTGTGCAGGGGGCTAGGGGTGCATAATATAACGCTCTTGTTGCAACTACTGCACACTCTTTTAAGAAATATCAATTTCAAAAGTATGAATCATTATAACTTTCCCAGAAATTAGGATTCTCTGGTTAAAAATATGGAATGATGCAAAAAGACAGTTATACACGCAGAGTATGGCACACACAAAATACATGAAAATAATTATTTTTTAAATAACTGCTATTACATTCAAAAATTCAACAAGAAAGATTTGTTGCCCTATGAATACCAAGTAGATGTTTAGGTCGGTACAGGTCTGTTACTAATTTTTTTGAAAGATGAACTAAGAGATGCCATCCGAACTATCGAAAAATTCCGGTCCCGCGCGAGGATCCGCGGATTTTTCGAAAAATCCGAAAATTCGAAAATCCGCAAGCGGACCCGTTAAAACGTCATTAAAATGAAAGTTCGGCAAAATCCCATTAAAAGTGGTCTAACATAGCCTGACCGGTAACGTACACCTTAACCACTCAGGGGACCTGGGTATGGCCTAGAAGCACGTATACAATGCCAACAATACCTAAAAAGTACAGTCCGCATAGCGTGACTTTAAAAAAACGGTATTTTTCGAAAATACGAGGATTCCCGATAAAAACGAAGATTTCAGTAAAAAAACGAGGCTTTCGGTAACTATGATAGCTGGCCATTGGGCTAATTTGGATCATGTGGCTGCTCCGTCTTGACAAATTTCACACGAATTACTGTTTTTACGCGTATTACTCGTAATTACGAGAATACGCGTAATTACGTGAATCCTCGTATACGTTGCAATCCTCGTAATTACGAGGATCTTCGGTTTTTTCTTATCCCGAAAGTATCGTAGGGGGAGTATCTAGATCCTCGTTAATTACGGAGATTACTCGATTTTCGAAAATTTGTTTAAAAAAAAAAATCCGCAGTTTCGGAAGTTCGGAAGTCCGGAATTAATCCGCCTTTCGGCGGACGGGGAAGAAATCACGCAGGCGGGATTCCCGGGTTTCGGTCCGCGAAACCGGCCATCTCTAAAGATGAAGACAGAATCGTAAATTCTGTGTCCTTGCAAAGAGTGGTACACAATAGTCCCAAATGTTCTTCCACAAGGGATCTTCTAGAGCAATATGGGGGTCTGGTTTGAAAGCTGGAGGGACCCTAATAATGGGGGTGCGACAAAGGACTAATAGTTCCGGGGAAAGGGGGCCCATGTTCGAGTTGCGGGACCCCAAGGCCCCAGAAAAGCACTTTTAAGGTGGGGCACACACTACACCACCGTCGGCGTGATCCCAGCGAGATGCCGGTATCGCTGTTTTATTTTAAAACCGATCGAGCGGTAAAAAAGGCGTACAAAGGGTGATAGTTATGTGGTGATGTGGCAAAATTCTAATGACTTTTGGCCACCGGATTTGACAACACACAGTCCGATTTTTGGTGAAATGTGAAAAGACAGTGAAAAGTTAAACACACCTTCATTATAAATATGCCACTTACTGTGACCACAAATGAAAACAAGAAGTTGCAGCTTGCCTCTGCCTCCTTGAAGCTTGACAGACAATTATGTATAAAAAAGCACAGAGAGATCCTGCCCCTTTCAGAAGCCGACCGGAGGACTTTGCCAGTCTTCCCACCAGTTACTTTTTGCAGACTGAATGGCCGAAAGAAAGTTCCAAATTTTCCTCCGTTAGCGGAGCTCCACGTCAGCGGCCTTTCAGCATGTCCTTGAAAAACACTGCAAATAACAGGCTTCAAGCTTTAGGGTTTTAAAACTTCAACTTTATTTGTAAGCAATTCTGATTGGATACATTAAAATTATTTTAGAAAGAATCTGATTGGTATACTAACCAATAAGATCCTTTTTCAATCAGAATTGGTTACAATCAGATTGGTCTATTCCCCAGACCATTTCTGAGGTCCCAGAGCCATTTACAGTAAGTTACTGTATAATTTTTTGCAAAATTTTCGAAAATTCCTTGGAAACTCGAAAATTCCTTGAAAACTCGAAAATTCTCGAATTTTCGAAAAATATCGAATGCGGCTTGAAAATAGAATGCGGAAGCTCGAAAAAAGGTGCAATCATGAGGAAAGTTTTTTTTTTTTTTAGTTCTGGGTATATGTACGTGTTCCCCAGACCATTTCCCAGGTTCTCGCAGCCATGTACAGTAAGTTACCATTGCTGTTTTACCTTATATTTAGGCGGATCTGTGCGGATTTTTTTTAATGGGTTTTTATGCGGATTTTCTAATTTTCTAATTTTTTCGAAAATCCGCAAATCCACAGGCGGAAGGGATTTTTAGCAGTTTCGGCCATCTCTAATTACAGCCACTGCTCCACAAATGGCTAGTGAAAAGCTTATGTCCCAGTTCCTGGTGGTTTATGGATTGGTGGCAGTCCCCCTAGAATTTGCTTAATTGTTACATATTTAAGAGATTATAGATGGGTAGAGAAAAGGAATAAGCCAAAGTTTTTTTAAGAGTGGCCTAAAAAGGGGGTTAAACATACACAGGCTGATTTTATATCTTTCAATTGATAAATGTATTCTTTAAATCGGTTACTTTTAAAATATATTGTTTTATTGCATTAAATCAACCAAAATGAAAAAAATCTCAATTGTAAAATCAATTAAATCTTGATTGGTGAGGTTGCAAAGTTTTAATCAATTGTACAGGTGTATTTTTTTATACGCTTTAATCTATGGTCCAATATTGTAAAAATGTACTGAATTTATATGCTAATTATAAATTCGGTATATTTTTACAAGAGTCACAGAGGACTCTGGCATGCACAGGGGAACCCTCTCCCTCCTTCTCCCTCCCTCTCTCTGGATCCCTCTTCTTTGTTCCTTCTTTAGTGTAGTGGGGATTTGCTGTAGTGTAGAGACTTTGCTCCTTTACTCCTCGTTCTTTAAACTTACTATGCAGTAACATCTACTGCATCACAGGAGCACAGGCAGTTGCCAGGGAGCAATAATTGATTGTCCCCACTTGTTCTTGAATACTTTTTTGCTTGTCTCTCCTGGTTTGACATGGTTTTATGACTTGGCAGCCTCAAACTGGCCTATTCACTCTAATAATTTGTAAAGGTCAGCACACTTGCATTGCTTTATGGTTGACTTCATAACTTCATAAAGTTATTTGCAGTATGTGCACTGACATGTAAAATACATCAGTCCACATGAGACATTCAGATTCAGGGAAAAGTTGGGAAAATGGCAGCCTGGGAGAAGAGAGCTGACAGACTGGAAAGCTATTCCACAGGTAAATGCTCTGTTTTAAAAAGTCAAGGCAGCAAAAAAAATGTTTTATTATTTGTAATTCCCTTTTAACAAAGAAACCCCTTAAATTGCATATACACACAAATTACTTTTTATGGCAATTTTAGTTCAATTCTTGCATTCCCAATTTTCTTGCATTTTATTTTCTGTTAGGTGCATTGTGTCCCATCAAAATATTACATAAGTAGCCACCAGTTGCCCGGTTTAGTTCACCACATAAAGCTTTTAAAGCCACCTTAAACTTTCCCCAGCTAGCAGCTGTTGCCAGATTTAATATAAATATTTAATATAAAAAGAAAAAAAATGAACAGCAAAATAGGAAGAAAAAATTAATCGCAGTTCCTGTACATTTACTTTTTATAATTATAACTTTAGTTCCTTTTTAAAGAAAGTACAGTTATGAGCATGCAGCACTAAACTGTTTTAAGCTGCAATTATTAGGATTTTATTTTTTCCCTGTTTTTTCCTGTGAGTTTGTGTTTCTGTAAAATTATATTAAGTGTTTCATTCAGCGGTAGTTATTCACAATGCAGTTAATGTTCAAGGTCAGATCTCAAGTTTTCCTACCTATTCAAAGTAGTTTGCAGTTACTCACTCAGGTCGTAGAGATCGTTTTACTCTGACACTGAAGAAGGCATTTAGCCCTGAAGAATTCAGCTTACAAACCTCATGTTACAGCAACTTTACTCCCTTAACCTTTCTCCCTACTGATTCTGTATAAAAGAAAAAATATCCTGCTGCTTAGGTAGAAGGCAGCTAAACCAAGGAAACATCTAAATAGATATAAGGGAAAAGACTAATTCAAGCTACCTTCTAAACAGATAAGTTATTCACATAAAAAGTGAAAAAATTTATTGCGAGCTTGAACTAATCTTTTTGGGGGAAACAGAACTATGTTAAGACCTGGGATTAAGTTACAAAAACTTCTTCAGTGCTCTTAAATATGATAACATTATTTAAAAAAATGTATTTATAAATTTAATTAATCGCAGAAAAAAAAATACTAGGGTCAAAACAAGAAAAACACTGCTATGTTATGTTCTATCCATAGTGAAAATGTATCATGGAAGGCAGGGGAGCTTCTAGGTCTTTTGGCACCTGGCTGGTGAACTGGAGGGCTGACTTGGCAACAGTGACTGGCACATATGTTGCCCTCAATGGCTGGTTAATATAGGTTGCCCACACAGAATGGTGCATGCAATTTGCCCACCCAGACTGGTACATCCAAGTTGCCCACACAGGCTGGTACATGCATGTTGCTCACACAGACTGATACATGCAAGTTGCCCACACAGACAAGTATATTGAAGTTGCCCACACAAACTGGAACATGCAAGTTGTCCACACAGACCGTTTCATGCAAATTGTCCACACATACAGGTTTATTGAATTTGCCCACAGTGACTGGTAATATAATTTTTGTTATACTGTGGCAGATGTGACGGCAAGTGTGCTCGAGTCCTTTGAGTTCAAAAAAGTAAGGAAAAAGAACTGTGGACTCAAGGAGTGAATTAAGAGCCCTGTTTCTAGCTAGCAGTGGTGGCACTGTAAGTTAATGAAAACGGTATCAGTAATGCCAGCAAATGTTGGTAGAAGAGGCAGACTTACAATACTTTCCCCATAAAATGTATTTTGCAAAAGATTATATGCATTTTTTGTATACATCAATAAAGCTACAAAATGTGTTAATGCTACACAATAGCACTGGCATATTTGCACACTAAAAGGCCTGCATGTATATTCTACCTACTACTGTTCCTCCCCTGGAATGTATCCTGATCATTGGCCAAAATAATAAATGGATTTCCATGGGATTATTATTTTCTGGTATTCTTTATAACCAGCTAGGAAATTTGAAAAAAGAATGCAGCACCTTTTGTTGACTAGAGATGTCCGAACTTCGCAAAATCTGGTCCGCTCAAGGATCCGCGAATTTTCGAAAAAATTCTAAAATCTGCGAGCGGACCCGTTAAAATGAAAAATATTCTCGAAATTACATAATTTCTCGTATTTTTGAAAATTTTCGAAATTACGCAGTTAACGCGTATTTTCGGAAATTTTCGAAAATACGGGAAATCTCGTAATTTCGAAAATTTTCGAAAACGTATTTTTCAAAAATACGAGTAATCCTCGTAATTTAGAAAATTTTCGAAAATACGTATTTATGAAAATAAGAGACTTCCTCGTATTTTCGAAAACTGTTGAAAATACGAGAGATCTCGTAATTTCAAAAAATTTTCGAAAATCCGAGAAATCTATGGTTCAGAAGGCGGAAAATCTGGAAAAATCTGTGGTTCGCGAATGGGATAAATCCGTGGCGGATCCAGGTTCGGATCCACGAACCGGCCATCCCTATTGTTGACATATTGCATACAACTACATTCTTGTTTGCAAACTACATTCGTTAATGCAAAAACTGTAATAAAACTCTAAACACTTCTTTAAAATACTGTAACACGAAAAACACTTTAAATGATACTTTGTATATTTTCTTAAAAATTTTAACTATACCTCATGCTTCTTATTGATTACATGCCCTGGTCTATATATTACAGTTATTTAGAATTACAATAGATGGCTGTTGTCTTCTTTTCTGCTGCTCATCTGTACTGGTTATTCCGAGAGAAGTTTTATAACATTTAAGCACTTCAACAAAATGCCAAAAAGTCTGTTCTACTGTGTTGTATGTCTGGTATCTTTGACAAGTGGTTGATTGCTGAATTGTGCTAAGTCTATAGATCCTTGACAACATTCATCATGTGGACTGTAAATTGTTGATGACCCCTAAACCAGTAAATCACCCTCAAGGAGACTCTCACATTGAAAATCGCTGAATAAAATCCACTGTCTGTGTAACTCACGCGTGTTATTATTATGGAAATATTGATGCACCAAAGGACCTTTTTCCTTTTTAATTGACTTCAATTAGAAGTAAAGATGTAAAGTGCAAAAAAAGTGTTTGTAACAAGGTACACCCTATAATGTAAATATGTCTATTAAATTACTTTACAGTGTAATCATCTGTTATGCATTATATTTGAATTATACACACGTTGTTTAATGCTTTCCAATGCTTGTGTTAAAAATGGCACATTCTGTTTAAGTATTATATGTAAAATATTTTTTTAAAAAAAGAATTTTTTTAAATATATTTTTTGCTTTGAAACTTATCTCCATGAAAGTCTCTGTCTTTTTTTCTTTTACTTTGTCTAGCATTGTCGACATTCATTTGAGCTTTAATTCCAGTCTTTTTACAGGAAACCTAGGACTCACTAACACTGACATGATGTTGACATGTTTTATCATTTAAAGACGAGGCACAGGTGATGAAAATTGAATAAGGCATTAATAGGCTCTTTAGTGATCACAGAACAGACTAAGAAATGTAGTTACCTACCTCTCTAATAAATGGTAATATATTGCTTCTTTTTTACTACTATGAGATACAGCTAGACAGAGATTAATTGACCAAGCTATTGTACTGGGAGTATCACTATTCTCCCGAGATTACAGAAAGCGTCTATTTTTAAACATAATCTCTGTTTGTCTCCTGCTTTATTTTTTTTTTCTCACACACACACACACACACATCTTCTCTTACTTCCTGTGAATAAATGTGCTTTTAAAGATATATCAGTTTCTGAAATATAACATGATCTTGGATTTCTAAAAATATTTTTCTGCAAAACATTTATTCCAAATATTACATTCTAATTGCATTTTGATGTCCACTGGAGGGATATATAAGAAGTTCCCATTTATTTTCTGTGACTTGTTAATAAAACATGAACAATTTAGGATCAGCTAGATGTCATGTCTTTCTAGTAAGAAAATGTACCTTATTTTTCCTTTTTGCAGAGGACACACTCAATGTCATATACCAAAGGCCAACAGATTAGACAGAGCAAAGCTTAGAAGATGACAGCAATTTGCAGCATTAAGATTCCTGTTTTAACTAATAACTAATCATACTAATTTATAATGGGCTATCATGACAAAGGAATTGTGATGGCTGCCCAAGTTTCTAAAAAGCCACACATGCAGCCACAACTAATTTAATATTGCGCTTTGCGACACCTTTGTGTGACTTTGCAATGCTACTTAATAGTTGCCATTAAAGACACATTGGGTAAGACTCAAATAGAATATACCCAGAGCTAAGTAATTACTGTAATGTTACTAACCAGTTTTGGTGTTAGTGTGGACATAGTATTGGATGATATCTAAATCTACTAAATGTAATATCCATGCATATGGTTGAGAAAAGGCAAATCCCATCAGATCCAATGGGATTTGCGAATTAGCAGCCATATGTGTAGACAAAAATCTGACAAACTACCAACACCTACTGTGAGATCAGTCCATTTTTACCAAAAAGGTTCTATCACCTGCTATTGATTCTTTATCGTCTACAGCAATTGTTACATGTTTTGTCACAAAAATGGTCCTCCCTATCTGTAGACATTGGACCCGGACTGTGTAGGTGGCAATCTGAAGACAATTACATATAAAATCCAATGGACTTTGTCTGTGATCTGCTGCAGATTGCTGAACTGTGAAATCATTTTAAGAATTGTTAAGGTCTAACTGAATTGAAATTTGTATATTTGGCTTGCTAATGACTTTAAAGTACAGTGTCAAGGATCTTGTAGTATGTGTTAATATAGGTTAACCACACCTTTTGTTTTCATTTGTGGTTAGAAATATCTTCAAACATATCTATAATTTATTCCTTCATAATAATTTCATTAGGCCCATGGTCTTAAAAGATTGTCTCACAAATAGAGATGGCCGGTTCGCGGACCCGAACCCGGATCCGCCGCGGATTTCTCCCGTCCGCGAACGGCGGATTATTCCGGACTTCCGAACTTCCGAACTGCGGATTTTTTTTTTACGAAAATTTTCGAAAATACGAGTATCTCCGTAATTACGAGGATCTACGATACTTTCGGCATACGGAAAAACCGAAGATCCTCGTAATTACGAGGATTCACGTAATTACGAGGATTCATGTAATTACGCGTATTCTCGTAATTACGAGAATACTCGTAAAAACAAGTAATTCGTGTAAATTTTCAAGACGGAGCAAGCCACATGATCCAAATTAGCCAATGGCAGCTATCATAGTTACAGAAAACCTCGTTTTTTTACGGAAATCTTCGTTTTTACGGGAATCCTCGTATTTTCGAAAAATACCGTTTTTTTAAAGTCACGCTAGCGGACTGTACTTTTTAGGTATTGTTGGCATTTATACGTGCTTCTAAGGCCATTACCCAGGTCCCTGAGTGGTTAAGTGTACGTTACCAAGGCTATTTAGACCACTTTTAATGTGGATTTTGCCGAACTTTCATTTTAATACATTTTAACGGGTCCGCTCGCGGATTTTCGAATTTTCGGATTTTTTCGAAAATCCGCGGATCCTCGCGCGGACCGGATTTTTCGAAGTTCGGACATCTCTACTCATAAACTGGATCAACTAGAGATCAATCTAGTAAAACTAAATCTTAAAGTTTCTCAATATGATTCAAAATCACATACAACGGATTTGGATATTTAGAACATATTTAAAATGATAAAATGATGGGAATTCCACAGTATATAATGTATATGTTATAAACTATTTAGAATTATATGAATTCCTATGAATAAGATTATATAAAACACCTACTATTTTAATTTTCCGTCGTACATGGAATAATAGTTGCTACTTTCCATTGCAATACGAAATGGAGAAATTACTTTGTTGATGCAATTAACTAAAGTCAGATCTTTATTCTCTATTCCTATTTTATGAATAAATGCAAACTAGTATTAAGTATGTGCTGCCAGTTTTACTGCTATGAGTACTGTGGATAAAAAATAGCACAGAAAAAACAAGTAGGGAGATGCAATACCAGAAAGCATTGTTACTTACCTGCCCAAGATCCCGCGATGCAGTAATTAAATTACAACGTTTACTGCATTGTGGGATTGTGGTCAGGTAAGGAGCGTCAGCTTTTCCTTTCAAGAAATGTTAAGTTTCACACTGTAGTTTTGCATCGGGTGTCCATTGACCAGATATTACATAGAGTAGGTAGCATGGGTTTAACACATATTATCTCACAAAATGTTACCTAAAAATATCTTTTGCATAACTAAGTGTATTGCAAAAAAATTTTTCATTCATTTCATTTGATCTCTCATAAATGAAAGGAGACAAACCAGAGCATATCCAGTTACCAAATGGCTTTCAGCTTTATTCTAAATTTAATTATAATATGCAATAGCCTAATTTGGTAAAAAGAAAATTACGCAGACCAACATGTTTAGTTTAAGAAACAATACCAGTTGTAAGAAAAATCATTAAAAATAACACTAATCCCAATTATACAACAAAAGGCTGATTAAAAAAAAGCCTACACACACCTTTCTATGCAATCTTATTCTAAACATCCATGCATGTAGAATTACTGGTTTATAAGACAATATGGGAGTGATGTTATAAATGCCCCTACCCATCCAAATTAATGTAAAACCCATGTTACCAGATTAATTATTTGCAAAGACTTAGCACAAATCTTAACACCTTCTCTATGGAGGCGTAAAGCCTCTTTGCTACTTGGACACGTATGTGGCTTGACAAAGGATCAGGTTATCTAAAATGTTGCTTACTTATCCATGTATATTGGAGAAGGAGCCATGATAATGTGGCAATCGATATAAAAAAACTTTAATTAATTAAATTTTAAGGAGTGCTGCTCGTTATTGTAAGTAACCATGTATAGGAGGTAAATATATGAGCCTGCACTTGGAGTGACTAGAAGGATGAGTGCTGGTAAAAATACACTCTGGGAAGTCCCAACTTTTTAAATTCACAGGAATATTACTTCCTTTCAAAAAAATAAGGTTAAAATAGGCCTATTTTAAATGCTTCTGTAGACTGCATTTTGTAAGAGAAAAATATTGATATGCAGACCTGCCAAAACTGTTTCTGAGCACACTTGTCTATGCACGTGAGAAATAGTTAACTATACTATGAACTAGAGAAAAGAGAGCTACTGTAACTACTAATGTGAACTAAACTTTTGGGTTAAAAGATATGTATGTATCCCTAACTAACCCTTTTCTGTTTTTTTTTAGGTCTCTCCAGAGCCTTCCTGTGGCCTTGTAAAGTGCGTGCACCATGATGACGTCACGCATGCACAACTCCGTGCGCGCGCTGACGTCACATCGCATGCATCGTGACGTCACTCGCGTGCGCACACGGGTGGCGTGCGTGCATGGAGGGAACTGGCACTAGATCCTTTGACACAGCCAGATACAAGGTCCAACAGGTCTCGGAGGCGGAGCTTACTTGATAGAACACAGTATGGTTCTATCTATCAAGATGGCCAGCACTTTACAAGGCTCTGGAGAGGTAGGCTCTGGAGAGACCTAAAAAAAAACAAAAAAACAGAAAAGGGTTAGTTAGGGATACATCTTCTATTTAAACTTTATTTGATTTCTGACTGTACTTATGCTTTAAGAATCCTTTACGATATGTGCAATTAATGTATAATGTTATACATTAATGTATAATTAATGTTATATATCTGGAAAGCATTTTTATTATTAAGAAATGTCATGGTATTCACAAACTTTGTACCAAACTATACTTGCCAGTATTTTAAAATGCATCATTAATTAGTCATAAACCACAATTATACACATGGGTTGATATTTCGATTTCGATCACTCAGGCTGAAAAACCATCCAGCATTCTCACCATCACCAATACATTGTTATATCGCTCAATGGATAGTTTGGTAGACAACTCTGTAAATGTTGTCTTGTGTGTGCCTAGCCAATATCTACATATTTTCTGACCTACATCAATTCCCTGTTTTTTGCCTGCAATGAAAAACATGCAGTTTCATTTATATGCAGTACTGAAATAAGTGCATCAGATCACACAATCTTCATTGTGGCCAGGGAGAATTTCAGTTATTTAAATAGCTTATGAATTCTGGATACAATTTATTTTATTACTTGGACTTAATGAACAAAGCCTCTTTCTTCTCATACAAAAAAAAGGGCTATAGCAGTGAAATGTATAACATTTCAGGTCTAAATTAATGCAGAGAGCTGCTCAACAGCTGCTCAATAAATTGCAATGATTATTGACAGTGCAGTAAAAAGCTATACCAAGTAATATGACTAACTTACAATTTAAATTTCCATCGTAACGCAGCAAGGAATATGATTGGGAAATTGACTTTTTGTTCTATCCAATAGATTTTTAGAACACTAATTACCACTTTGTAAAATGATCAAATACCTTAGAGGGCATGTCAACCCCCATATCTAAAATCTGTATACAGTATAAGCAGAGGACCCTTCAAACCTAAACCAGCTATGTCTTACCAACCATTTTTCCCGAATCTGCATGTGCAGTGTGCTATATATCAAAACTTTGTTAACTGCTATTGGATTGGCATATTTAAGTATTAACAGGGGCAAACAATAACTAATAGTAGCACATAACAAGCATAACGTGAAATCTCTACAAACAAAAGTACAGTACTGTACATACAATGGAATAGAGATTTCATCTTTGAAGTTTCATTGCCTTGAAGTCTTCTTTTGCTTATATGTGAAATTTACTTACCAAGAGATGCTAAAAGGTGTCTAGCAGGTTAGTTTTCTTTCATTAAATTGTGTTTTTTTACACAATGTTCTTAATACTTAAATAGATGTCAGACATACAGTAGCGGATTATAGACAAGCTTATTCACATCTTATTCACTCATTTAATGTCTGCACGTTAACAGTACGGAATTGCACTGATAACTTTTTAGTTTGTTTGAAAAGACAAATCTTATATAAATAGAGAAGAGTATTTCAGTTAAATGTGAGGTCTTAATTTGATAGTTTATTGGAAAAAAGCAATTGTATTAACTACATTGTATTTGCCAGACATTTGTTTGTTGAGTATTTCTGTATGATTAAGAAAGCTTCAGCTGTCCCAAATGCGTCAGGGTAATCCCCACTTCTGCAACATTTTAATAAAAATGTAATAATAAAATTTAGATTTTAAATGCACACCAACCGTGGTGCTGCAGCTTCTTCTTTCTATTAGTGGTACTTGAGGGAGAGAGCATTCCCCAGCTGTGTCAGCACACAGAGTGTGACCACATGATCACTGAGGTAAGGGATAGGAGCCACCTTTGACTTTGTTTGTTAGATTTCTCTATGTCCATTGTAATAAGAGGCATATTCTCCCAGACGCAAAATTGAATTTTGAACAGTTCCTTTCCTCCATTTGCATTTTGATTTATTTAGATATATTTAGTTGAATTGATGTGAAATGCAGAGAAAATTCTAAAATATATTGATATGTAAAGCTGGGCCTGTGCATCATGCTATGGTCGTGAAGTCACTTCACTTATATAATAGACTTTCAAGGTTATTCAATAAAAGTTCTTATCGTTTAAAATGGTGCTAATTTTACCCCAACCAATCAGATCTTATTTAACACTTGTAAGCTTATCTGATTGGTTGGGGCAAAATTAGCACCATTTTAAACAATAAGAACTTGTATTGAATAACCCTGTTTTTTTTGTTTTTTTTACTCTTAAGATTAATTGAAAAACAGGAGGTAAAGTAGCTATGTCTTATCTCCCATTCTTCTATTAAACGATCAGGTGCAGGTAGAGAAGTTGCAGTATTTTTTTGTGGTTGCGCTCCTCTGCTGTTCCTCTGACAGGTCCCGACAGATCTTGCACTGTGGGCATGCACAGTACATACTATAACTTTCCTGCCTGCTCCTGATCATTTAATTGAAGAATGGGAGGTAAGACATAGTGGAGTACAAGCGGAGATACCCATTAAAGACCTTAACATTTTATCAATCACTATTGCATCTAAGAAAGTCTTCATACCCTGTTCCTTTAGATTCCGTTGCAAACATGCATATCAGCTCTGTAGAGTTGAATTATAAATTACACTTTCATATTAGGCTCAATATGGAGCATTTATGTTATCAAAGCCAAGTAAGTGACACTGCTAGTTATTTCTCTATTTTAGAAACTACCATTGTCTCTACTTTTCCTTGCAGTATGGTTTGGAGGATTAACATTTCACAAAATTATGTTGTTAAGTCTGTTGCACACAAACCTTATAAGTGATGCAAAGTATCAGAATTTTGATATTCAATTAAAAAGTAGCTACTTCAAAATATACTGATGGAAAATAAGCTTTTACATCTTGGGACTTTTCTACTAAAATGTTCTTGAACTTTGGTGAATATGTAACTTCATTGTTACAAAATCATTCACCAAGATGAGTAAAGTTTAAAATCATTACAAACTCTCAATGTTGCATGAGGTTTTTGAGGAGGATTGCAGGACTTCCCGGATTTTTGAATATTAGAAAACTATCAATAATTTGATGTGAAAACTTGATAACTTTTTTGTTATATTTTTGGTTATATGTGCATGTTCCCCAGACCATTTTCCAAGTCCCTGAGACATTTACACTAAATAACTATTGCTATTTATATCATTTTTAAACTTCTTTGAGACCCATACAGGGAGATTCAATAAAAGTTCTTATCGTTTAAAATGGTGCTAATTCTGCCCCAACCAATCAGATGTTAGCTTTCAAATGTTAAATAAGATCTGATTGGTTGGGGCAAAATTAGCACCATTTTAAATGAAGAACTTTTATTGAATAACCTTGATAGATTTAAAAAAAAAAATCCTCCAACAATCCATTTTCGGAATGGAACTCACTGGTCTCAAACATATTTAATATTTAACCTCCAATGTCTGCACAAAGAACCTTAATTTGGTATATGTGTATCTATTCAATGATTTATAAAATCATTTCTGTTGTACAACCTGGAATGCATTTCTACCCATAGTTTTATCTGTTATTACCTTCAATTGGTTCTTATCACAAATTTATTTAAAAAACATAGAGTGCATGTTAGTTGCATACCTCACAATGCAGGCTGGACTTTTGAGGGGTGAGCTAATAATGAGAATTTGAGAAGAGGTGTGTTTTGTGTGTGGGGGGTTTTGAAACAAACTGTCTACCATGTACATGTTTACCCTGGGCAGTTTCGATAATACCTCTTAGCCACAATGCAATTACACCTTGCATTGAGAAGGTCCTTTACACCTGGCTGTTATATGCTAATTGGGACTTTCCAGGGTACATAATTCCAACAGATTCTTGTACAAGTCATTGTACAAGCCTAAATACAGGTGGGGGGGTTCGACACCAACTGTCTGCCATGTACAATGCTGTTTTAACACCTTACACTCCCCTAATGAAATGGATATCTATAAGAAAGTCTGAAAGCAGCAACGCACACACGGGTCTTGTGAATTCAGTAAGTTATTTATTCCACCATTTTAGTTACCATGTTTCAGCCCATAGCCGGGCCATCATCAGAACCTCCCTGCAACACTTCCCTAAAACCACTGCCCTCATCACGCCCCGAAAACCTCAAAAGCGACAAACCAACATTAGTAATGACATTGCACTCTAGCGTGCAGAAGCTAAGTGCATTCACGATTTGGGAACCTTACAACCAAGGGACCTCAACGAACAGTGGGCCCTACAGTGGTTTTTATAAAGGATGCCCCATTTTTCGCTTATTTTGGTTTAAAAAAAATAGGGTGTGTATTGATTTTTGTGGGAAGCCAAGACTTCTCCATTGTTCAGCTCCATTAGCCATCCTGGTGCTGCTTGCCTTTAGGCTATTTTCCAGTTTAATGCGTCTATTGTACCTTATAGCATTTTTGTAGATAATTCTTCATACAGATACTAGTGAGGATACAACCTTGTAATTATTGATTCAGTTTTTAATTGATTCAGTTTTGTATAAAAATTTGTTCTAGGGATATGTAGCACTATAGCACTTTAGAGATGCACTTGCTCACTGTTATCTTGAATTATTGTAACAAATTGCTTACTTCTATTTTGAGGGTTTTATTTTATCGCACTATCAGCACTTTAGGGGGAGTGTTTCCATGGTTTCTCCCTCCACGGCTGCATATGGACCTGCCGAGTCACATGGTTTGGGGGCGTGATGAGGACAGTGGTTTTAGGGAAGTGTTGCGGGGAGGTTCTGATGTTCTGATGACAGCACGGCTATGGATGGAAACATGTTAACCAAGATGGTGGAATAAATAACTTACTTGTTTCACAAGACCTGGGAGTGCGTTGCTGCTTTCAGACTTTCTCATATATTTATATATAAACACACACTCACTCACACACTTGTGTTGTACATAGCCCGCTATTCCTTGAAAGCTCACCCCTTGGTACTGACTTTTTTTTATATTCCCTTGAGCAATTATCTTGAAACATTGCATCCAATTAGAAAAAAATAAAGTAAATGATTTATAAGTGAATGCCAATAAAAAGCACATACTTCAATTAGAAATGCAATTTGCTGCTATCTATTCACCTTGGTGTGTGTGAGATGCTTCATTTGCACCTTTTCATTTTCACTTTTGTCAGAATTCCAATAACAGATTACATTGTAAAGTATCTATTGATTCCTTTATTTATGTCAATTTGCATATTAAAATAAATCTAACTAATGGGGATTACATGACATTGTTAGTCTGAGTTTCTAGATAACAAAAGTTTTTATATTTAGCTCTGTATAATGAATTGTAAAAAAAGATAAAATTATCTGAATTGTGAATTAAAAAATTTCTGTATTTGGCCAAAGAAGAAAAAGTAATAGAAAAGCTTATTTCCCTAGTACACCTTCTACATTATAGAATACTGTAGTTATACTAAATTGCATTAAGGTAAATAGAGACAGTAAATACTGGAGTTAGGGGGTTCGGCCAATAGGTCCACAGGCTCACAAGGCTATTTGAAGACTACTAGATTTGAAGGCTGTGAGTTGTACATGCAACAACATGGAAGCCTTCTTAGTTACAGAATATACCTCTTACATGTAGGTAAATGCAACTAGTATATAGTATCAACTAGTAAAAGTATCCTATCATGTATAGGTGTTCTAGGGAGAAATTCTTTCACATTTGGTTTAAAAGATGTTATGTTTAGTAGAGATGGGATCCGGGTCTGACTCGGACCTCTGACATGGAACTCCTCGGTTCCGAAATCTGAATGATCAGTCCGATTCTTGACGGATCGTCCAGATTTCAGGACTTCACAGCCTATTTTCTATAATTATTGAAAATTTGAGGAATATCGAAACGCTCAAACGTTATAGAAACGTATCGTAGTATCTTGAACGTTCGATAATCCTCAAAAATACGATCAGAAACTAGAAAGTAAATACACTAAGGTGACATGTAGCTAGCTTGTTAGCAACTGCTGCACTGTGGTAAAGGTCCATATAGTAAAACATGCACCCTGAAAATGTATATTAAATAAGGAACAGAGGAAAGAATGCTGCTTATCTTTATGTATACATAAATAAGTCCTATATCTCCCTCTGTACATGACTGATATATTTAATAACTAAGATTCTTAATGAAGAGGATAGAACATAATGCGATAATGAAATTAAATTATGGTTTTTGGTAGTTGGGGAGGCAGTAAGCAGGGTTGACTAAATTTGTATATGTTGATAAAACGACGTGTTCAGCTATGCAAATGTCGTCTTGGGATTGTGAAAGCATAGGCAAATCCTAAAAAAATAAAATCCTAAAAAATAAAAACACCTTTTACTTATTTCCCAAAGTATATTTGAGGTGCCTTAAATAGTTTGTAAGTTTGATTCCAATGTAAAGCTTGCTTCTCAGAGGTAAAGAAGAATCTGCATTATATGTTTTGTAAATAATTTACCGTTAACTATATTTTTATTAAGATTACACGTTATGGCTTCCACACCATTACCATGCTTATCATTTCCAATGGACTTCAGCTTTAGAAATCCAATTTCTGAGAATTACATATAAACAATTATTTGATTGTTATATGCATTTAAATGCCATTTTATTGCACCTAGAAAATCCCTTCCTTTAACTTGACAAAACAAAGAAGCACCCTGACTTTCAGACTTTCAGGGCGATGCACCAACGGGTGCACTGCTCCTGTTTTGGAGTTTAAGTCACGCTAACCGACTTAAACTCCTTCCTTGCGGCGGCTGTGTGGCTAACACGAAAGTTAACAGTGCAGCCGTCGCAAGCGATGTTATATGCCGAAGTCGCCATTTTATTGTGGCACTTTAAACGGCAGCTATCCTGGCTTTAAAAATGCCGGAAGAGAAAATTGACAGGTAGCGATGTTCAGAGCACATCGCCGGGCTGTTTGCACCGGGTTGCCGAAAGTGGTGCTCGGTGCATCGCCCTGTTTGTTTTTTAACACAGTTTTTGAGAATCTAATACTATTTAAATGCCATTTTCATGCTACTTATAAGTATATTTTGAGCAGTAACCTTTTTAGAACTAACACCTTTCATTTGTTTGTTATTGGTTAAAGCTCCTAACATTATACACTTGGGAAGGTGGTAATGTCTTATGAATCAGTAATTATTTATCAGCAATTATCACTTAATAAAAGACTGCTGAACCATAGACAAGATTAGTTTATTCCTTCTTTGTTTTTACATATTCTTGAACATTGAATTCATTTTCTCTATTTTAATGGAAGGTTCAGCAGTTATGTTCTATTCAAAAAAGAAGGTAAGCAAGACTTCAGGATATTTCAGGAATTGCAGTTGAAAGGCATGTTGTTTCCAAGGTATCTTCAACTTAAAACTGTCTAGAAACTGATTAACTTTAACTCTGGCCTTTTGTACACAGGTTAATTAGGACACAACAATATTTCATTCAATCAATAAACAAATTTGTAGTCTGTCCGATCAGAATTAAGGTGGTACTGCCTATTGAAGACTTAAAATGATGATATGTCTAATCTGTTTTGAAATAATGGGTGAAAAGTGTCAGTTGGAGCAAAAATTCCCGAAATATTTCCTACCGATTGACTGAAAACTAACCGTTAAAACACACAAAGCAATGTGCACAACTTTTAAACTTTTGTGTTTTATTCAGGAGCGATATCCCCCCCCCTTTTTTTTAAACACTCCCACTTCTATCCGACCTGACTTTTTTTTTTTTTTTAAATATTCTATTTTTCAGTATAGATGCTCTTTAACTACTATTCCTTGTAGGATTTTTTTTTCTGTACAAATACTTTGGTGGAGATTAGACTTCCTTTATAACATCTAAATGTAAGCTTGGTAGTGTTCATTTAAGGTGAAATAAATGAATAATAAATATCCATTATATTTAACATGAGTTTTTCTGTCAATTCTAGCATCTTCCTGCAATGAAGTCCTTTCCAAAGAGAAATTCCACTCAACCTTTTAGCAATCTTGTAGGACACACGAGAATACATTTACAAAGTGTAAAGGATTATGTATCTTAATACCAAAGTTTGCATTTTTCTGCAGCTTAAGTGATTGCCGTAGATATCAGCTTTCATTCTGTGCTTTAAACCAACCTGAGAATTCACTTGAAGACAATATATGCTAATTTAAATGTGATATGGTAAACAAGCGTCTGAACATTTGGAAGCTAATTTACATCTCAGTGTTCAATGTAGATTTACTTTTTGATTGACTTGGAATTCTCTACTCAATTTTTAAAACTGATTTGAGAATAATATAAATAGGATAGCAACTATCTCTTCTTAATATAAACTTCTGTCAACAGAATTTCTAGAATTACATTAAAATATTTCTACTTCTATCGGTGCTACTAATTGTAATCTATGGTATATTGTTTGAATGAGAGAAAAAAAATCACATTCTTGTTAACTTATATTTAAGTTCTGTTTCATTTTTATTTAAATAGCTTTCTTTCATGTTACATGAAATATAAATTGAGTATTGGCTGTCTCAAGTGTGCTGGGTGGCAATTAGATAAAGTTGGCTAAGGATAATGAAGGCATTCCTGTATATATTTATTCCTATATCTTTGCATAAGTAAGCAGTGCTATGCAGTGATTACATTGAATATACACAAAGGAGTGGATGGAAAGAGATAAAATGCATAAATAATAGGAATCAGATACATAATAAGTTTACAAGTATAATAATAAAGGTGTAAGAAAAATTTGCTGTGGTTTGGGCCAAGTACTGAGTGACATACCAAGTTGTCTATGTATCTATCGTATCTGGTAAATACATACACCAGCAAATTAAAACTTAGAATAGGAAACATAATTATAACCAGTAATTTGAAATATTCAGGAGAAGATGCAATAAATCTCCCTATCACAACTTCCCTGCACTAGTTTCTGCTATATATCTGTTGTATTCAATTAGATCAACTGGACTTGAAATGTAGTTCTTGAAGACGTTTCGCTAGTCATCCGACTGGCTTTCTCAATTCAGAATGACTTGTACAAGAATCTGTGGCAATTATGTACCCTGGAGAATCCCAATTAGCATATCACAGCCGAGTGTGTAAGGGTGTGATTAGATAGTGGCTAAGAGGTGTTATAGGAACGCCCAGAGTAAGGTGTTAAAACAGCATTGTACATGGCAGACAGTTGGTGTCGAACCCCCCCACCTCTATTTAGGCTTGGTTTCTTTATTTTCACATAAATGGTCTCCTTGACACCTCTCTTGAACCACCTCTCTTGGAGTGGATATATCACCTGACTGTGATATGCTAATTGGGATTCTCCAGGGTACATAATTGCCACAGATTCTTGTACAAGTCATTCTGAATTGAGAAAGCCAGTCGGATGACTAGCGAAACGTCTTCAAGAACTACATTTCAAGTCCAGTTGATCTAATTGAATACAACAGATATACCATGACCTGGATGAATGAGAACCTTCACAAGCATATTTCTGCTATATAGTAACCACTTTGTGACTGTTATTACATTGTGTAAAGTAGCAAGTTGTAATTTTTTGCACAATTTTTAAGCCACTGTTGAAAAGGCATTCATTTTCATGCTAAAAACATTAGTGGAAATATAATGTCTAAATTTATTAAATCACTTGCACAGAGCTAATTCCAAAAATGTGCGAAACACATGCTAACCCAATAGTAAATAGGTAAAGTGTGGATTTTGAAATTATTTTCCCCCTAATTTCTGGTTTAACTGAAAACTACATTGAGTAGCCAGAAGCCATGGATTTACTAGCCCCAATGCTAATATATAGTTGTTTTTTTCCTGTCGACTAATTCAATTCACATTTCATAAAACAATTCAATGTTTCCATGGCCACAATTCAACAAGTCTTGAGTGCAACTGGGAAATAAATGAGGCAACGTATCTGTATTACATATAGTAATACTGTCCTCCTGAAAAATGAAATGTCAGATCAATTGCTATTGCCTGTACATTATCTATATTTCTCATTTCCAAAGGCAATTTAGCATAAAACCTGTTAGGTTTCTTTGGTAAAGTTTTGTTTATTTTTTGTCTGTTCAGTTATGCAGCTGTTGTTGAACTTGTTGATTTATTTTCCCTTATGTGCAAAAATGAGGCTACATATCTCAACTTACATTGGAGATTTTGTATACAAACAATACATGCTTATGAGCAAAAAGTAGATTAATTAGAATTTGCAGTGGCTAAGATTCGGTAACTTAAATATACATTGTTTTCATTATTCACAAATAAACATAAAGATAAGTCATTGACTAAAATACAAATAGATATCCTAAATATTTTTAATTAATCATGAGAGATTTTTAGCAATACCAACAAACTGAGCTGAAGCGAAAAATAATTGTTCACAAAATGAAACACTTACAGCAAAAATACTGTAAAGCATTGGACAGTTCAATGTCAGTTAAAAGGACAAAGATTTAACATCCCCAAGGTTGAGTAAAAAGGTGTATATGCTTAACCTGATAATAATGTTAAAAACCATACTCAACTGAATATACAAAAAAAATACTTCAATGTATTCAGATAACCATAGGTTTATGTACAGCCCAAAAAAAGTTTAAAGATGACTTGGACTGGGCTGAACAATTATTTTTTGTTTTTTTTTACTCTACATGTAGTGCCTGCCAAACAGTTTAGCCACCTCCATTAAAAACAGGTTTTTATTAAAGGGTAACTGTGGCCTCCATACATTTCAAAAAAGCCTACCTATCTATGTATCTATCATATCTAGCTTCTCTGGATCATTATTGGCTTGTAAAATGACACTTTCCAGATTGCCCTGTCTCTGTAAGCTGTGTCATAAGCCCCGCCCCCAAATTAAATATTTTCCTAAGCTAGTTACCACCTTGCAACCGCTAAATGTCCTTTCCTCTACCAATGGACACATTTTCAGGCTTGCGGCTAGCTTTAAAAATTATTTGGAAGTTTAGGAGTGGTGCTTATGATGTCCTAGCAGTGGCCATGCTCAAAATACTCTTAATAATGTGGTAATTTTGGTTAGATTGCAGCTAGAAAAATGATCTTGGAGTCATTTTGAAGGTAGAAGTGTGTCCTTTTTAATAAAGGCCACTTATACAACCACAGTTTTCCCTTTAAAGCTGTAGGTTTATGTTTCAAAATTAAATCTACTGTATTTCTGAATAGAAATGCAGCGCTCTAAAAACGATGCCACATTACTTGTGCAAATAAGCAATGAAATCAGTGTGCTCTATAGCACACATATAACCATAAAGCGACACTGATACAACAGATCTGATAAAAATATGCAGAAAAATGAAATATACTGTACAATTTCCCGTTGCATTTCACTCCAGATCCAAAATGCAGTCTTCTGTGATTTTAAAGTGTTCTGACTGGATTGTGAAAAAGAGTTTGAAGAGGTCATTATCTTGTTTGAAGCCATAACAGGCTAATGGATATGATGTAGGCATATTAACATAACTTTTAATCCAAAATTACCTATATCATAGAAATTAGGGTGTTGTAAATCAAACAAGTACATTGAAGTCCTCTGATCTCAAAAGCCATCAGGAAAATATTGCATGCTTAGGTAATCATTGACATTATTAATGTGGGCTGAAGCTTACAAAATTAGCTAATGGATATTGACATATTCTATAGAATAAACTGACATATTATGGGCAGCATACTAGACCATACTTAAATAATACAATAACTGCATTTTCCAGTGAGCTACAACTGTCAGATGAATTTATTTTTAAAAAAAAAACTGTGATCACTTAATTTTCAAAATTCAAGAGGATTACTGGTGGCCACCCTGAAATACTCTGTAGGAATAATGTTGACGCACACACTTAGTAGAACTATCTCTTTAACATATTATCAATGTAGTGCCAACCAGGTTTGCTAAAATACTGAGATGTGTAAAAACAGACTTGATAAAAATGGTATGAAAAACATGCAACAGCTTGGTTTCATCAGGTTTTTTTCTCACCTTTTCAAAATTGAATTTTAAAATAAGTAGTTTTCCTATTAACTAGGATGTTTAATAATCAGAAATAATGATAAAAAAAAAACTGGTCAGAAACCACCATCTGTAAAAAGCTTTATTTCTGTCATAAGGACCTGTGGAGACTAGTGAGGATTGCAAAGGGGCAGTAATAAGTAGATGGAAGAAGTGTGGAGCTATGAATAGATGAAGGAAGATATTTCCATTTGTGTCACTAATGGTAAATATGTCTTAAACTGTTACAATATCTTTCTTACCTTTGCTTTGTAATAGTGTAATTGACTTTAGCCTTTCCTGTCACTACCAGTAGTTATTACTATAGGGAAGAACACTGTTTTTTTTCTAAAATATGCACTGCTTATGCATATGCTTATGTTTTTTTAATCAGACCTTTAGTAGCATGAAGCAGTATTGAGAAATACATTTTTGTTGTACATTACCTTTAAATGAATGCCTTATACTAATATTTCATTGATAGTTCTCTTCAATTAGGGTGTAAATCTAAATTCTTGGATTTTTCCCATTTATATTCCATCTTAAGTACAGATGGGATATCTGCATGTTTATTCGATTCGAGTGCAGCATTAAAAATTGTATTATTAAGATGTATACATTTTATTGAAGGTGATACTAATTATCCGACATTACAATTTGCACTGCATTCTGATGACTTGTTCTTCATCTTTTTATATTTAGAACAGCACCAGTCTTTTGACTTCACTTATTAGTTCTCATATTGCTTTTTTACAGTATATGTCTCATGCCTAGATTTACCAAAAATGAAATAGGAAGGCTTCACATAACATTAGACACACAGATAACTACTGTAATCTGATAAGATTCTATCAGGGAGGTGCAATAAAGGCCTTTTAAGGGCTAGGCCACACTGTCAGGTTTTAACACACAATCCGATGGCCACATTAGATGTGCTGCCATATGTTGCAATGGGATTCGCTTATCAGAGTGCATGCAAACTGTTTTTATTGCACAATTGTATTGTACAAGTGCACAAAAAATAATTTGCAGTGTGGGCTTAGCCTAACTGGCAAAATAAGTGTAAAACTCATGCTACCCAATGAAATATCAAGTTAGCCAGGGCTTTACACAGAAGTATTGGGTGCCATTAATGGCGCCAGGCATCCGATGCAATAGGCTAAATGATCCTTTTTTATTTGCTATTATGTGGGATCGTGGTTAATTTAACTAACCAAAATCCCACAATGCAGTAAATCTCACAATGGGATTATTGCCTTGTGGGATGTCTAATGGGTAAGTAATGCAGCTTGAGAATATTGCACATCCCTGCATGTTTTTATGGAATAGTAACAATTTATAAATTATCTAATTTGGTTTACAGCTAACCATATTTCTGATGGAATTAATCTATATATATATTCTATATACTGGTTAGCCCTCGCTGATTAAACAAGGTTAAAAGCACAATAATGTCTGAAGAATCAAGCTAGAAGACACATTTTAAAAAAAGCTTTGTGAAAATATGTTGTTTTTTGCTGTCCTAAATGTGTTAGCCTGATTAATTTTATCAGGCTAACACTTTTAGTCACAAATTAATACATTATTTTACCAGTAAATTATGTTCCTAATGATACACCAACTGCTACAGCTAATAATCAGCGATGAAGTTAAGATGAAGCTAGGGTCCGATTCAAACCTGTTTACTGATCGGATTTGACGGTTCCGATGTAACGTTCATAAATCTTGGATCTAGCACAACTAGAAAAGTCAGGAATTTTTGAAATGGAAAGTAATTGGAAATTCATAAATTTTCGAAAATGATACAGCTGCATGACCTGAAATCACCAATCACAGCATTACCAACCCCCTGAGTATAAAGGTCAGCTTTCCGGGCATGATTTGTCAGTGTCTTGTGCGTAACTGTCTGTTTGTGCTGCAATCCGTGCAATGTTGTGTATGTGGAGCACATGTGATTCACAAAAAATGTGGATCGCATGTGCTCTGAAGACGAATTGCAGCGCAGTGCAATTCGACCACTCACATTGACATGCACTGTGATTCTCATACGATAACGAATTGCAAACACAGTTATTAGCACATGAGAAAATGCACTAGTGTGGCCTAGCCCTTATGTTGGCCATAGATCACTGGTGTCGAACTCATGACCCTTCAGATGTTTATAAACTACAACTCACAGCATTCCCTAGCTACAAACCGCAACTAGGGAATGCTGTGAGTTGTAGTTTCCAATCATCTGGAGGGCCATGAGTTTAATACCTGTGCCATAGATGAATTGTACAATTGTCAGTCATCTATACACAGGGCAGCGTCTTATCGGTTGATTGACCGGTCGGATTTTTTTTTATCAACCAATATTGTACAATTGTACAATCCGCAGATCATATGTCCATGATCGTAGCATCCATGGCAACCATTATACCATTAGATAGAACAGAGATTATAATTAAGATCCAAAACCCAGTTTCCATGCCATTTTCTTGAAATACAGAATCTACCGTAACTGTCCATTTGCGATGCGATCTGTGCAATTTTGATCACTACAGTGTGTGTGCAGCTTAACATTCTGCAGAAATAAAGCTCTAAGCACTCACATCTCCCCCTCCCAGAGCTTCTGGTAATAGCATCAGAGCTTCTGGTAATAGCAACATCTTTTACTTCATGTGCTGACCTTACTAATTAGCACCTGAAGAAAAAGATAAAATGTCGCAAGTGCTTAGAGCTTTACTTCAGCCAGGAGATTCATGATTTATGTCATGATTCATGACATAAATGAAGACAGTGAAAAATCTTTGAATTCTCAAACCTTCAAATTTATGAACCCTTGAATATGCTAAAATAGCTTGAATGGGAATAAGGATAGTTTTTGATAGTTTTTGTGTTCCCCAGATCATTTCCCAAGTCCCTAAACCATTTACATTAACATACTGTTGCTATTTGTACTTGAAATTTAATCAGAACTTTTGGTTTTGAACATCTCTACTAATAATATACATCCTAAACTGCAATTATAAACAAGAAAAATATTTTATTGTACAGACTATTATAAGATATTTGGGAGTAATACATGCTTATTGTTTAGCATGGAAATAAATAATGTTAAATAAATGTAAAACTTGTAATACATAGGCTAACAGTATTATAATTATTGCAATTCAGTCTGTTGCAATGAGTCCATAGTTGCCGATATAATGAGAAATTCTCTGGAGGACTGTTAATGCAGATCTCATGATCGTAGGTATAATGAGAATCGTTGCTTACATTTTGTAGAATCCAAGTAGAAAATAAATCAGGAACTCAAGTTATATTTAGATGATGGGAAATTATATATAAATTTAAATTGTAATTTATTGAATACTGCCACTGTAAACAAGTCTATAATAAATGCACACTTACTGTGTTTATCTCAGTAATAAAATAGCGTGATCAACTTAAAATAGGAACACAAATTCATTATTACCGTTAGAAGGATCTATGTATTCTAATGACTGGAATTAGATAAGTTTTGAACAGTATTAAAAACATTAAGAAGTGAATGTTCTCATTTGTAACAATGTGATATACATTGTTTAATAGTTTGAAAGGTAAGTTCCATTTTTCCATTTCATTCTTAAGTTTTTAAGCACTCGAACAATATGTGGGAAGCATATTATCTTACTGTTTGTTAAATCACATCGGAAATCATATGATTTTGTGATGTAGATTAAAGTATTTTATCTAAGCTGACGAGTCATAAATCAAACCCCAAATTTAGGTCTATTTCCAAACTACTATAGGTTGTCAAAAGTTGAAATTCACAAAACCAACATTCTCTTGTTCTTTAGACTTTTCTCTGTGGATTTGTGTTTTCATATTCGCTAGGAATGCAAAAATATCTCATACTGAAATGCTGGTTTTATTGTTATTCCCCGCAGTCCGTTTTTTCCAATAGAAACCAGTATTCTACATTCTAATCAGCTCATATTGTTCTCTTATATAAAACTGATTTAAAACATTTTTCTTTTTAAATCATCTAAATTATTCAAACTTGAAATGTCTTCTTTTTTTTTAAGCATTTTTTTGTTAAAGCAATATTATTATTACTTTCTAGAAATATCATTCTTTGTATAAGCCTTTTGTTTCAGGCAGTCCTGGCAACTAGTTTATGTTGCAAATAGTCGTGGCACACAAAGTCCATCTCTCCCTGTGTTCTACTTACTGTAATGATGTTGTTTTTGTTTAACATTTTGGCTTATAATCTATAATTTGCACTCCAAAAACATAGTAGTTTATACATGCCCTTCAGACAATAAAATTAAACAATTAAAGCAATAGCTGTGCCCGTCCTTGGCAAACAAGAATTTGATTGGAAGTCCATTTAATATTTAAACACACAAAAGATGGAAAAGAATGAAAATGAATAACGAATAATATAACCATGTATAATATAAGGATATTAGAAGTTACTGTGGTTATAATTTCATGCTTCTAGAAAAGTTGGGAAATGTAATGTGACTTCATTATTGTAGGGAGTACAATACCATTTTACAGTATTCAGTGACTTACTAAGACTAACCAATTTTATGCGCTATATACAACAATATTTCTCAGTCTATTAGCCCATTTTAAGAGCTATACATTCATTCACAATGATGCAACAAGCTTTTTATCTCTCCTTTTTGTTTAATTAACCTGGGGGTTAGCTCCCATAATTCATCTCTTTTGCTGGGAGTCTCAAACTTCATACATAGGTGTGCTCTTGTGGCCCGCCCTGTGATGCATGATGTGTATGAATGTTAGTTTCAGACGACGATCGTTTGTTTGTATGGTCACTTCTTTGGCTGAAATGGACTATTAGTCAGGCCTTGTTGACAAGTCTGCCATGCAGATCTGCCAACTGTAAAGATTTACAATCTACATAAAACATACTTTTGTTAAAGGGAATGTCCAACCCAGTATTAAAATCTATACTTACCTCCCCTAAACCCCAAGATTGTTATATGCACTTACCTCACTGCGGTCCGTGAATCTCCAATTACTTTCCTCTCTCCTCCACTGTAAAGTCTTCTGATGTTGGCTTTCTTCCTGGTTGCAGTAGACTGTCACAGCTGCACCTCCTTTGAAGCTGCATGAGCTTTCTAAAGGATAATTTAGTTTACAGTGGAAGTAAGGAGTGTGAGGAGCAGTCCCAGAGGCGAAAGTTAAGTATATGAAATTTCATGGACCACAGTAAGTAATACAAAGATCTTGGGTTTTGTTGGTGGAAAAGTTGAGTATAGATTTTACTGGTGGGGTGGACATTTCTTATACCATTAAACAATAACTAAAATCTAGCAATGGATTATAGTAAAAATGATGTGCCTTAATTAAGCCAATCCTAAAATGGTACCACCTGAGTGGTAACACAACCTCCATTCCCCAGTTATAATTAGAAGCACCAACAACTGAAACTGAATGCAAACTCTAACCGGCCTAATTACTGACATCCCCCTTGCACTGAAAAAAACATCCCTATGCATGTTCAAGTGTTCATTAGCACACTAAAGGCATGATCTGTAATCTCAAACAAATAAAATATAAGTGGTAATGGCCCGAAAACATTGTATTAGTGTATATAGTGGTTCACAAATAAAGTTACAGAAGTTTTGGAAATCAACTCTCTCACCTTTTTTTGGTTGTTGCAGTAATCTGTAATATCCCCACTGGAGAAAGCATTTCTCCTACTGGAAAAAGCATTTCATTGGATTTGGGAGATTCAGGAGTACAATATTGCAATATAACAATATAAGTTTGGGGAACTAAATACTATATATTATATATATATACTTTTTTGACAATTTTATATATGTTAGAAAAACATCTCTTTATCAACATCATAATAAAGAAAAAAATATATGGATTAACTATGATAGAAGAATTTTAAACTGCCATGGTTATGAATTTTGTTCTCTAATATTTATAAACATTGGTATTGTCTAAGCACACTTCTTGTGTCAAGGTATCAGTATGCAACTTTCCACAATGCTGAGGAAGTGGTTTAGGAGCTTTTGTTAGCATAAGTAGAGATACTTTTGGATTTTTAGTTGCAGCTAAGATTTAAAATGGCTTTTATTGCATTCAATTAGTGAAATAATTAAAGGAAATTAACTTCTAGTAATACATTTGACTTAATGACCCTATTATATACAATTTGTAATAGTTAATATGGAATATTCTGTGTTCTGTTTGCCCCAGATTGTAGCTATTTTGGAAGTCATTCAGGGATTGCAAATAAATATCTTAGTATGCATTATTTACTGAATTTATCATTTCATATTGCAGCGCTTACATTTAAATGGAAAATGAATATATCTGTGTGACCCATCACATGCTATTTGTGTTAAGAATAGACTTAAGAACTTGAAATCTCTTGTATAACAATATCTGGTAAGAACATTCATGCCAGTTCAGCAAAGGCACTGCTTTAAAAATATCTACAGATTTAATATGATGAATTCCCTAGTACTTCTTTTCTGCTTTAAACTGCTATAAACCTTGAGATGTGTACAACAAAACTACACAAAATGAAAAGGAGTAAGGTTGTCCTTTGTTTATTTTCTGCAGTTTGTACTTAAACTTTGTGATTCTTTTCCCTGGCTAATTTACCCACTGTTCATACGTTCGCAATTTTAATGGTATGGTTAATATGATTTTAGTCTATCAAACACTTACCAAATTAGTTAAAGAATACCAAAAAAAATGTGCTTTTCCCAGAGGCTGAGAAGACCGGGAGGTAAAGGACCTATTCCTTACCTTCCGTTCTTCAATCACTTTTGATTGTTTAATTACCTCGCGCACGATCCATCGCAGCTCCATTGACAACTGCTTCCTGGTTTAGTTGCACTATAGCGCGCATGCGCGATATTGCGCGCTATAGTAAACTAAACCAGGAAGCAGTCGGCAGTTATCAATGGAGCCGCGGTGGATCGTGTGCGAGGTAATTAAACTTACCTTCGGTCCTGGATCCTGGTGAAGGGATTGAAGAGTGGAAGGTAAGGAATAGGTCCTTTACCTCCTGGTCTTCAATCACTGCTTTAAAGGAATAGTTCTCTTTTTGTGTGAACTATTCCTTTAATAAAAGCCTATGTGATGTTTTTTTAGAATTCACATTTATTTGGTTAAAAACATTTCCAGACGCCTGGAGACCTTTTCATCTCCCAAACAGACTCCATTATTATTATTATGTATGCAATGCTTTTTAAGTTTCAACATCTCTGAAATGGTTAAGCCATAAGTTATCTGCTGATGATAAATGATGAAGGCATAACAAGGAATATATGATAAGTAAGTATTCCTTTAGGGTACATTCAGCACATTACACAATAAAAAGACAAGCATTAAAAAAAGGTAAAGTGAGTACTGAGGAGCACCAAGTGGTGCAGAGTATTAATTATATGCTTAGGCCTCTGCCATGAAGAGAATCACCAGATGGGTTTGGCTTTAACGAATGAGTCATGCTGCAAAGTTCAAAGAGACTATATACAAATTCAAACCGTTCCTTACCACCTGCTTCCTTAGACTCCATGTCTGAAAACTACTCTTAAGTCCAAAACTCCCCTCCTACTTCAGCTTTGAGTGGGGATTGATCACTCTCCTCTGTGTGGATAACTTGCTGTGTGTAGGGGACCTCTGGCTCCTCACAGCTCTGGTTCTCCAGTCTGTTGGTCTTACTAGGTTTCCATCTCACACTGCATCAATGTTTTGTGAGATGGAAACTCAGTAAGGTCATCAGGCTAGTGTTTCACTGTATACACTGTATAAACCTTGAATGATTGGTATATTTTTAAAATTCTGTAAGTTTAAAGGGCATGTCCACCCCCTAAACTAAAATGTAACCCACTACTGGCCCCACTATGTAGTGTTAAAAATATTTTCCTTACTCCTCCTTATGGCTCTCCGGCAGTGCCTGTCTAAAATTGCAAAAAGAGTAGGAGCTGTCCATGTGTGTCATCCTGTCTCTGCTATTTCCTTGTCCTCCGGGAGTACACTGTCAAGTGTGGGAACCCTTTTCCCCCTCCCTCTCTCCAGATCCCTTCTGGTTGCTTCTATACATTACGTTAAAAGACATTTTCTGTAGTGTAGCCTGCCCCAAACCACTGATTTAGCTTTGTAAAACAAGCCCCAAAAAGATATTTGCACTCCTTCATTCCCTCAGCTGTCTGCATAGGAGCAGCCGTGTATGTGATTGGCTGTCTCTCAGCCAGGAGTAGACAACCGATGGACCGAAGGAGTGTAAGTATCTTTCTGGGGCTTGTTTTACCAAACTAAATTTGGGCATGTGGGGGTGGGATCGGGTGCCCTTTACTATGACATACTCTTGAAGACAGCAACATTGGCAACAAGGCAGAAAAATGAAGTCAATTGACAGAATTGCTCTACTTAGTTACTACCACAGTCCATTCCCAACCCTAAATGTTATTAGCATGCATCTTTTACATGGTACTTTGTAGAATTCCTTGAATTGATCCTTTTTTTAGGCATGCAAACATTTAAAATAGTTAAATGTGTAAATTGACCAGTTACTTAGAATATTATACTCAATATTATATTCAATTCATTTGGAAAGGATTTTAAGCTTGTTAGAATTAGTTGTACATGGATGTACGGCATGTTGTTATTCTCATTGCTTATAAGATAAGTAAAGTGTCACAAAAGCAATTTGCAATTGTCAAGAATTGCTTGTAGTGAAAAATGTGACATGGCTATCTATTATTGATATTTCAAAATGTATTAAACTGCAGAATTGCATGCCATTTATAAGTTACATTGAGCTAACACATCAGTCTAATGTTCAGTAAAGACAAGTGCACAATATCTTGTAACATCTTGCTAATGAATCCCCCTCCCTCCCCAACAAAAGGCTCCAAAATGTGTGAAATAATATAGCTGAACTGGAATTATTTACATGCACTATTGCTTTACATTCTACTTGCTTCTCTTCTACACTTGACACACTGATGGCAATCTTTTTTTTATAACCTATCAGATACTAATGCATCACACACTGCAGGGCCAGTATAATATATAATACAATATACCAAATCAAACTAATTGCCCTAGGTAAAATTATTCTTTTCATGTTTCCATTTAAAATGAATCCTCTGTGTATTATTTTGTCCTTTGCACTACGATTTCTATCAATTTCTACTGCAATTAAATGAATCACACATAGCTCTAAAAAGTATATTTGTTATGAAACATTGCTCACAAAAGTAGATTGCTTATTGATTACTAGTTATCCTATGCTGCAAAATGCAGTTTCTGCTGTAGTTTGTAATAGCCTACACTTTCCAAATTTCATGCCAAATACATGAATGTCTATATTTAGAGAGAAGGTAGAATAATTATCATTAGGAAATGATTAAAAATGTTGTTTCGTTTCATCCAAACACCATTTTTTAATATTATGCCACTGATGCAATTAGTTGTAAAATAAAATGCAATTTTAAAGATAAATTTCCATTTTCTTTTGGTCTAGTCAAAATGTCAGTTTTACAAATGCTGATGTAGTTAGAAATAACTGGGCCATTCTGAAATAGAACATGGGTGCTTTTCTGTAATCAGTTATTGGCTTGTTTGATGTAGCCATTACTGCTCCAGTATATTATGTATGTATTTTCTAAAATTAAACCAAATTCTATTGGCTAAAACAAAGATGTTAAATGTGTGACCTAAGAATGTTAGATAATTTTAACCAAAGGAAAATGAAAAAAAAAATAAAAATATTGAAGGACAGATAATGTTCAGTTATGAAAGACACAATTAAAAACACAATGTTTGAGTAAATGGCAAAAGAGGTATCCTAAGGGGCACCAAAAAATCTACAGATTCCTTGTTTGTGTACTGGACTGCATCTGCATAGCAGGTTTATGAACACAGTTTATAGTAGATTTAGGCATCCCACAAATCCATATGACCCCTTAAACTTAAAAGTGCCAGTTTAGAACTTTTCTTGCCTGTAATTTTAGGGTATTATTTGTGCTTACCATCCACAAACGAAAATATAAGGCAGCGCACTCCGGTTAAGAAATATTGCAGCTTGTTGTATTAGTAATTCAATTTATTCACCACATCACAGCAAAAGGCAAACGTACAGCAAAAAACATGGCCTTACGCGTTTCGAGCACAATGCTCTTGCAATATTTCTTAACCGGAGTGCGCTGCCTTATATTTTCGTTTATTATTTGTGCATATCACTTGTTATGTTTCAGTTGAGAAGAAAATAAATTATTTTTTATTACTATTTAATGTTAATTTTCAATAAAAGTACTGTCAACCCCCCCACCCCCCTTAAACTGGAATGGATTGGGGTACTAAATATTTAAAAAAAATATACCTTTACAGAAAATGCCTGGAAAAATTCACCTAAATTTGGAACAAATAGTTTGAGATGCCAAACATGTAAAGGACTTATCATAATTAAAGGAGAAGTAAAGTCTAATAATAATTCCCAATTTGTGCGTATGTTTTTAACTCCAGCTAATAGCTGCCATATGTCACGCGCAGGTGAAAGCATGTTAGGAATACACCCAGAGCCACACACATATACAGATATACCTAGAGCGATAGCAGTCCTTGTCGAATCTCCCTGTATATGTGGAAACCTAAACGCCATTTATTTTTAGACTTTTATTCTTCTTTAAAGTTGTACTTTGGTATACACTGGACCAAAATAATTATTTAAACTTACAAACATATTTAAGGGAATAGTTCACAGCCAAAGTGATCTATTCATGTAATGCATGGATTGAAGACCAGGAGGATAATAAGGAGCTATGCCTTATCTCCCATTCTTCAATCAATGCAAGTGGAGCCAGGAATGAAGGTATAGCATTTACGCGTTCCTCCGCAGCAATCAGTGCATTAAAGGGATAGTTCACTTTGGTAGTGAACTATTCCTTTAAGAGAATTAAACAACTAGTATAAGGTTAAAACAATACCGAATACCCAGATGGTGTAAGTTAATTGAATGATTTTTTTTAAAGTTAATTTAATGTATAATGAACACTTACCAACACTCTTGTATCTTTTTTCAGTTAGGATTGAAACTGCTCTAAGAAAGAAGAAAATATAATGCATCCAAAATGTTTTTAGCCGTCAATTCATTTTGTGCGAATTTGTTTTAAGATCTAAGGGACATTTAAACGATTTTTAAAAAAGATTTTAAAAAGTGCATATTTAAAGTTTTTGCTCTTATTATTCAGTTTCATTTGAATTGGACTTTATTGGAATTGGCAGCAAAAACTGTTTTATCCACATATCTTCATTTTTAAAGGACATGTCTACCTCCAAAACTAAAATTTGCCCCAGTGCTGGCCCCACTGTGTAGTGTTACTTAAGTTCTTACCTTACCCCTCAGATCCGTATGGTTTTCCTGCAGTGCTTTTCCAAAGTTTCAAAAACTGAATAGTAGGAGCTGTCTGTGTGTCATCTAGTTTCTAGTGCTTCCTTGTCTTCTCAGAGGTTTCTGGCATATGCAGTGGAGCCCTCCCCCTCTTAACCTCTCAACCAATCACAGATGCGGCTGCCGGTCTGGCCCCCTGCATGCAACTGCTGGCAAGCAGAGGGCTGGGAAGAGAGCGCTGGGGGAATAAATCAATGCAAATATATTTCTGCTGCTTTTTTAACAAAACTAACTTGGCAGTTGGGGGTGGGCTAGGGTGCCCTACACTACAGAAAAACTATTTTTTTTTCTAACTTTTTTTTAAAAAAAAAATACCATGTGATTGGGTGACTTCAGATTATGGGCAGTCTGTCTATGGTGCAAGTTGGGTGTGTGCCTGAGATGTCAACCTCTTTAGATGCTCAGTATACACAAAGGTTCACGGAACAGAATTCTGCTTAGAGATTTAAAAGTTTTTAATACGATATTTTTATGAGTTTTTATTACTACATTGTACATGTGACATATCAGTGTGACAACGCGGGGGTAGGTACTTTTACGTGTTTTAAGCCATGGTGATTGGTGTAAGTGTTATTCTGATAATGCGTCAATTTTGTAATTACAGTCTTAGACATCCCATGAGTGTGGTCTTATGAGCTGCGACTTATATTTCAATTGAACAGCAACCGGGCTTTGTAACTTCGCAAGCAGTAGTGCCTTCTTTTGTATATGCTGACTTATTAGAAGGTGTCATGTACAGTACAGTTCTTCATAGTGAGTTTCCAAATACAAAGTATCCAGTGGGTGTGTTAGATTTGTTTTCATTTATTAACCGAAAAATGTGTTTTTGATCAATATGGACTAAATAGACAAAAACTAATAATAATTTTCATCCCACATTAATCATCATAATTTGGATCATATTACATTTCCCCCAGGCATTTTCTTACCTGTTTTATTGCCAAGTCTGCTATGGAGCATTTGGGGCCTGGAAAATTAAAATTAGTAAAAATTAGTAAAAATTAAAGACTTTACTAATTCTTGATAAATATGGCACAGAGTATGAATTTACCAATTAAATTAAAGTTTACTTTTATTTTACAATGTGTTTTTACACACTATATTGGAGTGTTCAGCATTTAGATCTGAAATCTGACATCATTTTAACATACAGTAAACTTAGGTACTGTATTTACTTTTTGACTAAGAAGTATATACCAAGATTTGGTACAGGAGCGCTCCCACATTCGCTTCCCGTCATGCAGGTCTTTTCCTCTATGTCAGGGCCAGCCACCCTCGCAATAAGTCCACCTTATTTGTCAAGTCCACCTCTGGACCACAGGTAAGTAATACAATTAATTTATTCGTGCATCATAACATTGGTTTCACCCATTTAGTACACCTGTGTTTTGTGTCCTATTTTCCGTTATGATGCACAAATAAATTTGTTTTATTACTTTCCTGTGGCCTTTCTTGTTCCACTTCTGCACTTCTGGTTCTGTAAGAATTAAGACTAGAATTAAAACGAATTATGTTTATTAGAAATTTAACATTTTACATCTTGCAAAATAAAAAATATACTGTAAAACAAAACATTCTACAAAAAGTTTAACTGGGGGATATTCGTTGAGCTAAAACACCCTCTGGTTAAGAATCTTTGCATAGTTTAAGGACCCCCTATATGTATTCTCCATTACACTTACTTACTCAAAGATCCAGACTCTGATCTCTAGCCAAAACTGACACCCTTTGCTGCTGATGCTCATTAGTTTCGAGCTTGCACAGCAGCAAAGTAATCGGATTTAGAAACAGCCGCCAGGGATTGGTCATGACATCAGCATTGCCGCTTTCAATGACGGCCATTCCTAAATACTGCCTATCCTACACAGAAGGAGAGGAGACAGCCACAGCGAAGGATTCCAAACTGTATACAGTAACTTTATACACATCTATGGTAAAGGTAAGTATAATGAAAAATACAAATGGGGGTCCTTAAGCTATATAAAGAGTGTTGAACAGGATATTAATTTTTGATGACAATAGCATTATTATATATCAGCAATGGATCTGTTTCAAAATATCTATTGTATAATACTCATTATTTTCAGAAGATACATGTTGGTTCTTTTCAGAAGCCTAAAACATACTGCAGATTGAAGTTTATAGTAATAACAATAGAAATCCATATGCAGTTTAGCTTAGCAGGAGAAAGTAATTCTCTCCAAGTTCTGTGCGTAAATAATGTTTATATACAGCAAAATTAATTGTTGACTTTAATAAACAAAAGTTATGTATTGCTTAGCATACAATATGCCGGTTTTAAAGAACCAATTTTGAGGAAAATGACATGCTGTACAGCTGTTTCGAAACAGTAACATCTGCAGTTAAATCCTCTTATTGAAAGTAATTTTGGCACTAGCTGACATAAGTTGTTAAAATTCCTATGAAACAAAACTGATAAATAGCGAAGGGAGGTTTTATTGTCTAATTCCCCCCTCTGCTCCGAGATGCAGTGTTTCGAACAAACCTAAGCATCATTTTGTAAGAGGATTGTCAATACAGATGAAGCAGCTTTGCTGTAGGAAGATGTATACAACATGCAGAAAGGACAATAAAAAGAGCAGATGTGAATATAATGTTTTTTAATTCCATCAGTGTTATTCTTTTTTTTCTGCATTCATACACATTACACATGGACCAGTCAACACAATTAATTGGAACATTGTTTTCTTAGCATTTTATGAAAACTGTCAATATCCTTTGCTTGTTTAAAATTGCTAAAATAATAGTCATTTTAGTTGCATACAGATATGTACAGGCTTGCCTTAGAGCATTTGCGTAAGAAAGGATCTAAAGCAGAGTTTTAATGCACACATTATACATATAGCAAGATGTACAAAAATTATGATGCCACTTGAAACTAAGCAAAAGTTCAACCAAAATAGAATGACTCAAATAGTTACTGAGCCAAGTCATTTCTTTCTAAATGTTTAGAAACTTTTCACTATGCTGTACATTATAAAATGTAATTAAAGGGAGGGTTTTACAATGCTGGCAAGAGAAACTTGGCAGGATATGCTAAAAGTAAAGTACAAGATGCAGGGCTAATCACATAGGTAAAATACTAAGAAATATTAAACTTTATCTTAAAGACTTTCAGGGAGATTCAATAAAAGTTCTAATTATTTAAAATGGTGCTAATTTTGCCCCAACCAATCAGATGTTAGCTTTCAAATGTTAAATAAGATCTGATTGGTTGGGGCAAAATTAGCACCATTTTAAACGATAAGAACTTTTATTGAATCTCCCTGTATATTTGATTGCAGAAGTCTAGTATGCTAATGGTCTAGCCAATAGATAAAGTTGAATTGCAGTGTTTATACTTAATTTTAAACGACCAAAATGTAATAGTATTGTATTTCCTCATCTTTTTTTGTTTTTATTTTTGAAAATATTAGACTTTTTGTACTACCCCCCCCCCCCCCCCCCAACATTCAACCCCTATTTCACTCTTCTTTCATCAACTTGAGATCCAGTCAGCACTTAGAGGTAATGGCTATTTGCTTACACATCCATCACATTAAATGCAGAACAACAATAAAAGTTATAATAATATATTCAGGAAATAAAATAAAGGAAAATAACAATGAATGGATAATGTGATCTTATAGGCACAACTAGGTAAAAGCTGAAATCCTATGCATTAGGACATCACTTTTTATTAAAACTCTACCTATATTTATGCAGGTAATATTTTTTTTTTTCTTTTTTAGAAAAAGCATACATTTACTAGACGAAAAATACATTATAAATTAGCACATCAAGTGTAAAAAAAGTATTTTATCTTATTCAACTTCTCTTTTAAAGAAAGTGAAATTTGACAATGTTAAAAAGCTTTCACTGAACTTTTGAAAGACAAATATTTGTTGTTTTAAGGCTAGACTAGTGGGAATCAAATTGTCTCAATTTAAAAAGAAAACCTCTTCATGTTGTTTCCAAGGATAAAGGACAAAAGGTTTTCCCTATATGTGTTGAGGCACTCATAATTTTTCCCAGTTGGATAAAGTAACTTAAAAATTCAGTTGAAGTTGTACAAAATGTTTTCCTGTGCTACAGAAGAATGTCATTTGAGAGCTTTCAAGTGTAAAAATGTCCAAGTCTGTATGTGTCTCCTAGTGCATAAGTCCCAGGTGAATTGTCTTTGTAAAGCATTTAATCATTTGAGGACTTTTGCTGAGAAGTCACACTGTACTCTTTAGGGAATTGAATGGCACCAAAGGAGGGAATGAATCGCAATGCTTTTGTTTTTCTGTCTGCATGCAGAAAAAGGTCCAGGAATACTGACTGCATTGTAAAAGGGATTATAAAAAAAGGCAACTAAGTTTTCAAAACAAAATGATTACATTACTATAAATATAACAATAATGATTTAATAAGGTTTGTGAAATACATATAAAATATATTAGAGCTACTCTGGAAAAAATAATTATCTTTAAGTTTATAAGCCAATGAAGATTCTAATTATTCTAACAGTCAGATGATTCTTTACAATTGATCAGCATATCAAGCTGACCTTGTCTTTCTACTAAATTCAAAGTTTTCTTGTTCGTTTCAATGTCATTTAAAATTGCAAACAAACAATACAGCATGTATATCTACCTCAGATCCCCTACCGCGTCCTCGGCGGGAGGGTCAGTCCACGGAAAGGTCGGACACTCCAGAACAACTTTAAGACATAACAGGAAAACTCGGACCACAGCCTTTACCGTTTCAGTGGGAGGGCCAGTTCACAGAGAGTTCGGACACTCCAAAACAACTTTAAGACATAGCAGGAACAATCGGATCAAATTATTCCATCAACCCTTGATTAAAACATAACTTTTATAATATAAAAAGATCATTTTTAATATGTTAGAGGGCATCGCTTCCGACCCCCCAACAGCTATGTTAGATAGTTAAAAAAAGAAGCAGAATGCTACTTACAGCCCCTCGCTCCAGTGGCATTCTTATCCGGCTCACTGCTTGCCGGAACTAAAAGCAGGGGGCGGGACTGGCAGCCACTGCTTTGATTGGCTGAGAGGCAGCCAATCACAGCCGTGGCTGCTGGCAATAGAGAATGCAGTGGGAGCTGAGGGCTGTAAGTATAGTATAGTAGTATAGTATAGTTTAGTATTTGAAGTTGAATAAAGACATATGACCATCAAGTCCAATCCATCTTGCAATATCCTCATATCCTGCCTAACTGTTGATCCAGAAGAAGGCAAAAAAAACCACCAAATTTATGAAGGGGGAAAAAATTCCTTCCGGACTCAAAGTTGCAATCGTAAATTTCCCTGAATCAACTCTACTTTATGTATCAATACCAGTAACTTGCAACATTCCTTGTTTGTAGAAACTCATCCAGCTTTTTTTGAAACTGATCAATGAACCTGTCATAACAACGTCCATAGCTTTACTGTACTCACAGTGAAAAACACTTTCTGAACGTGAAGCCTAAACTTTTTTCTTCAAGTCTTAAGGAATGGCCAGGTGTCCTCTGACATGTTCTATTGGTGAACAATGCCCCAGATAGTTTATTGTATGGCCAGTTAATGTATTTATACACAATAATCTTATCCCCACGCAAGCGCCTTTTCTCCAGCGTACATAATTGTAACTTTTCCAGTCTCTCTTAATATTCAAGCTACCCAATCCCCTTATTAATTTAGTTGCCCTTCTCTGAACCCTTTCCATTTCAAAGATGTCCCTTTTGTACACAGGATTCCAAAATTGCACTGCATATTCCAAATGAGGCCTTACCAATGCTTTGTAAAGAGGGAGAATAACATTTTCCTCCCTTGAATCCATACCTCTCTTTATACAACACTACACCATGGTGGCTCTGGCTGTTGCCACCTGGCACTGCTTGCTTCCTTTAAGTTTGTTATCCACCAAAACTCCAAGATCCCTTTCCAACAGGGATTCACTTAACACAGATCCATTTATAGTATAAGCAGCACAAGGATTTTTAAGTCCAAAATGCATCACCTTACATTTATCAACATTGAATCTCATCTGCCACCAATGTGACAATCTATCTAGATCCCCCTGCAACGATTGAACATCCTCTGAAGTTTATAATTGTCGACAACGTTTTGTATCATCAGCAAACACAGAACCCTTGCTGACAATACCCACTTCCAAATCATTAATAAATACATTAAATAGAAGCGGCCCCAACACAAACCCTGTGGCTCCCCACTTAGCACTTTAGTCCATAATGATGAAGCCCCATTAACAACTACTCTCTGCATCCTATTCATTAACCAATTTTCTATCCATGTGCAACTGTGCCTCCCCAGACCAACAGACCTTAGCTTATACATTTGTCGCCTATGGGGGACTGTATCAAAAGCCTTTGCAAAATCCAAGTAAACTACATCTACTGCTATGCCAGACTCTAAATTTCTACTCACTTCCTCATAAAAGCCAAGCAAGTTAGTTTGACAAGATCTATTCCTCCTAAATCCATGCTGGTTACTACTTATAATTTCAGTACTTGAAACATACTCTAGAACATGTTCCCTTATTAAACTTTCCAGTATCTTCCCCACCACTGAAGTTAAACTTACAGGCCTGTAATTACCCGGCTGTGAACGACTACCCTTTTTGAATATTGCAATAAAATCAGCCTTTTTCTAATCCAGAGGCACACCACCGGACATGAGGGAATCAGCAAAAATAGGAAACAATGGCCTAGATATAACTGAACTTAGCTCCCTAAGTACCCGGGGATATATTTTATCCGGTCCAGGAGATTTATTAATATTAACCTTATTTAGTTCTTTCTGTACCATATCCTCGGTTAACCTAAGTGCACTTTTATACCATTATTGCTATTATACTCTATGATATCTGTACTTGGATTTTCTATAGTGTATACAGAGGAAAAAAAATATTCAAGACATTTGCTTTATCGCCATCCTCCGTAACTAACTTATCCCTATCAATTAATGGTTCCAGATTCTCAGTCCTCATCTTCTTACTATTAATATACTTACTTACTAAAAAAAATTTAGGCTTAGTGATGCTTTGTTCAGCTATCCTAACTTTATTATTAATTTTAGCTAGTTTGATTGCTTTCTTTCACTCCTTGTTACAGTTTTTATAATCCCTAAAGGCCCTTTCCTTTCTCTCTGACTTAAAGGTTTTAAATGCCTTTTTCTTCCTTTCCATAGAAAAAGGCATTTTTCCTTTCCACAGATAAAGTAGCGTTTAGATTCTTTTTTTAACTATCTAATATAGCGGTTGGGGGTGGGAAGTGTTGACTTCTAACATATTTAAAACATGTTATGCTAGGAGAAAGGCAGCCAGGAAGGGATCAGGACGGTGGGAGGGGAGGGCTTACCTGCCTATTTCACTGTCCTCTTAGAGGACAGGGAGGAGGCGTAAACCTTTTACACAGGAAGACAACTCCTACTTGTTACTTTCTGGGACTTTGGACAAGCACTGCAGGAGAACCTTTTGGAGCACAGATGCAAGTTAATGATTTTTGTAAACTACACAGTGGGGCCAGAAGTGGGTTAATTTTTAGTTTGGGGGTGGACATGCCCTTTAATGCACTGCTACACAGCCTTTTAATGTGAATACAAGCTGTACAAGTTTGCTTTTAATCTGTTACAATATCCTAGATATTTCTTTGAATTTGCCAGTTACAATATTACATTTCATCTGCATACCCTTTAATATTACCCCTTTAATATCTGTTGTATTCAGTTAGATCAACTGGACTTAAAGTCCAGTTAATACTGAATATCTGTTGTATTCAGTATTAACTGAATACAACAGATATACAAGCATACCCCTTTAATAGTTACACTTAGAGAAAACAACATAGTACAGAGCTGCATGGGGAGGATAATGAAGTGAACCTGATCTTAGCACAGCTCTATCTAAAGAAAATGAAACCTTCAGTCTGAGTCCACATTTTTGTTAATTACTCAATTAAGCACTGACATACTGACTTAGCTACTGTAGAATGACAGCTAGTGTTTGACCTCACTGAAATCTAGTGTGGTGAGTTTACTTATTATATAATGAAGTTAGATTGAAAAAGTGATAAAATCTACTATTTACAAATAACAGGAAAAAACAAACAAGGGAAATGTTAGAAGAAATTAAAAAAGTGAGTACAAAATGGGTGTCCATGTATAAAAGAAACAATATTCTTTTATATAAACAAATACATAATCTGCTGACAATTTCCATAATTATAATATTTTTGTTATATTTTGAAGACTTCACATAGTGCTTATGACATAGATTATTTGTATTTAGATTGTAGTAGTTTTCTACTACAATAAGCTTTAAGGAGTTAGAAGAAGACTGACTTTTACGAATCTTAAGCAATGTTTCTTAAATATTGATTAAAATGACATTGGCAGGAGCAAATACCACTTTAACAGTACAAGGTATACTTTTCATAACTTTTATTGCTTGTAGATTAGTAATGAAATTTAAGAAGTCAACGAAAACATTAATGAATCTTGGTTTTAGGAGATTCTTGATTTATTTCCAACAGACTTAAGTCTATGGATTGAAATAGATAGCAATATAATACATGTGTGAATTTGATCTATGCATTGAGGAAATTAGGAGACTTCTGTGTTTCAGCTACTACAATGTGAGATTCTTACAACAAAAAGCTGTGTATGTTGCAGGGTTTACTATAGTGTTACTGAGAAATTAAATTTTTTCACATTTAAGACAAATCACCATGCTTAGAATTTGCCATATAATTATATATTCACATTTTAACTCTGCTTCTTCATATTTTGGAAATATTTAGTTAAAGACATGAACTTGGTTTCCTTTTATAGGAAATAATTTTCTAAAAATGGCAGAAAATATCTGCATATGTATCTGGAGTAAGATTGAACAAACCTACCTGTGTTCTGCCTCAGGGTTCAGTAAACAATTTCAGCACAGATTTTTGATGGTCAAAACTTAAATTCCATGCAGAAAACCAAAAACTTTTAACATTAATGCCTGGTTTGTACAGTCAAATGTTGGTTGTTCTGTGCTGACATTTTTTTTGGTAGTTTCAAATGATGAAATTTATTTGAAAGAACTGGTAGTTTTGTCCATATATTCACACATAATCACAAGGGAAAGAAATAATGTATCCTTTGTCCATTAAAAGGTTTAAAATAGTTTATTGTAAATCCAGTGACTCAGCCTCTCATGAATTTACATTGAATGTACATTAATACATTTTAAACCAATTTAATTCCTGCAGTGGGGATTTCATTCCATTTTGTTTGTGAAAACATTTATTCCCACAGTTGACTTGACAAAGGCCACAGACACAAAAATGTTGTAGATATGGGACATTTTGAATAAACCCTTTTTCAATAGTTCCCTGATGGCCCCATTCTATTTATATAGTGGGAATTGGGGCTGCATTTCTGTATGGCAATCTAATAATACAGGGTTGGGGGGGGGGAATTACATAAATAATTCTAAACATTAATAAGTAAACAAGTGCTTGAACCATGCAACATGAGGCTTAACTATTAATATATTATATTAAAAGCATATTGGTCATTTAGATTATACATGGTGACAAAGTGAGTGCCCCCACTTTTTTTGGAATTATTTGTACTAGTAAAGGACCTGGCATTGCCCATTATTTCCAATTAAAACCTTGTTAGGCTCAGCTCGCCGATTACTTGATTTACCAGAAGATGGCAACACAAAGGTCAGATCTCAACCCCAATGAACTCAGGTGATCATTTGATTCACCAATAGTTGGCAACACAAAGGTCAAATCTCATCTCTAATTAACTTAAATGGGGTAAAAGAAAAAAGAGAGAGATAAGGGATGGTTTGTAAAAGGAATAAAGTAGACTTTTATTCTGGGTTCTAAAATGTATGTACTGTATACCAAGTCTTTGTCACAAAGCCTAATGCTGCTCTCAAAATATATGTTGTCAACCTGTGCAGGCAAAATTGCAGGTAAGATTTATCCACCTGATTTAAAAATGTACTCATACCCACACTTTGTAAAAAGTATTTATCTGTCTATCTGTTATGCATCTTTTATCTTTCTGTTTTTTGAAAACCAGATGTTTTATCATATTTTAATAATCATATTGAATACATTGGGTTAATCATTTTAAGCATGTCCTTCACTTGCAGAGAAATGTTTTGAAGAACTGAAGTTAGGTAGTTTAATTAGATTTGCATCTGCTGTTATTTTTTCAGTCTACAGTAATATTCCTTATAATGCTGAAGCTGGGTAAAAATAAAGAGGTCACAATAAAGCAGAATGAGTAATGTTCATTATTGGAAATTGTTTTCAGTCAACGAAGCTAGACCTAAGATATACTTCATTAAGGATTGCTTTTATTATGCAGAATTGTATAATGAAGAGGTTAGGAGGATTGTGATTTTAGTTAGCCATTATGCAGATAGAAATTTGTAATTCAGTTCTTATTAACTCATTAGCAAGTCAAGGAAAACCGTTTATTAGTACAGATGTATAGATGAGGAAGAAATACTGTAGACATTTTATATTGAAATTTAACTTTATTAAATGAAACAATGTAACCTTAAACAGTTTTTTTGTGTTTGTATATAGTCCATGTAAATGCACAAGGAGTAGATACACTAAATACTCATTTAAAAAAATTCTCAGTATATTGGTAAGTGAGTATGCAGGTAATTCCAGGGGAGGTAGGAGCCTCACTTCCTAACCACTGCAGCTAACAACAGTGTGGGCCACTGCAGCTAACAGCTCTCTGCACCCCCTTACCCCAACACAGTGACACACCTCCTAATTCTGAAACAAGCATGTTCATCCTACTTCAGAGAAAGGGGCAAAGGTGTGAGGAAGATCAGGACAGCTGTCATCCGGCAACATCTTGACATCTTTAAAGCGCATGTCCATCACAAACTAAAATTTATCCCCATACTGGCCCCACTGTGTAGTTTAAAAACATCCTTACCTTTCTCCTCTGCTCCTCGTGATTCCCCTGCAGTGCCAGTCCAAAGACCAGGAAAGTAGTAGTGGCTTTCTTCCTGTCCAAACATCTCTGCCTCCTGTCTTGCCTCCAGAAGGGATGGTGACATGCCTTCCCTCCCACCATCCGGATCCATCCTCTGCAGCTGTTGCACCTAGCATCTAATCCTTTGGCCATATCATAGATCTCACCTGCCTACCCCTAACCGCCGAGTTATTTTCTTTAAAAAAAAATCAGAATGCTACTTACAGACCTTTGTTCCCACAGTGCCTCCATTGACGGCAGCCGCGTCTGTGATTGGCTGCCTCTCAGTGGTTAGGGGTGGGCAGGGGGGAATCTATTATGTGGCCAAACTTCAATTTTAGGGTGAACATGCCTTTTAAAGAGGTATAATGCTGTTTCATATGGATGGCATATTGTTGTTCAGTGAAAGTTTTTTGAGCAGTCTCCTGTCAGCTGCCACTAGTAAAATGCTACATGTAGCAAAGACGGGTGATGAGCTTAAAAACTGTCAGTTACAGTACTTCTAAAAAAGCAGTGACTTATCGTATGAGGATAATTCTCCTTTACAATCCCCAGACTTTCAGCATTTCCCAGTACATCTTTTTTTTTTAATTTTGATTTTTGTGCATTTCCAATTGAAGCTTCAATCACCATTTGTTAAATGTGCTATAATAAAAAGTTGTTTTTTCCTGCCTTGTACATTTTTCAAACCTTGCAGCTTCTAAAGTACACATTAAAACTTGAACAAGCTCTTATCAACATTCATCTTTTTTTGTGTCAGAATTTATAAGAATTTTGCGTTTTAGCTTTATTCTGATTTACCTGGTTTACTGAACAATCATGTATTAAGCATCTGTCATCTGTTTTGTAGGTCTTGTATTTGGTAGATAATAGGAATTGCACTTTAAAAATCCACATCTATTTTTAACTGTATCCAATAAGAAAAATCCACAGTAACTGAAGCTAATTCAATTTCTTTCATTCGGCCAGCTAATCGGATCAAGCATACAATAATCTCTCTACCTGACAGTAAGGTTCTGGGACTCCTAATTTCACGCTTTTGATCAAAGTATCTGGATTTTTTTTTTTTTGGATGCCCCACTTTTGTCTCTTTACTGTGTTTAACTGAAAATTACAAGAAGGAGTCAATCTGGTACCTTCTGAGTGTGCTGTCTGACACAATTCAAAGCTGTGATGTCAGTTGCTCTAACTTTAGTTTCCTAGTAACAAGACTGTTTCAATTCAGAGTTAGCTTTTCAGTATTACAGTATAGTGGAGTTTTAAGTTCTGTGGACTTAAAAAAAAAAAAATATTATAAAAACATCATAAAAAATATACAGCCAACTTTACACAGAGCAGCAATAGCTGGGCTCTGGGTGATTCAATATTGCAAGTTTGGCTCTGGCTTGTGGCAGCAGCACGGGTAAGTTTTCTGGTCTTAGATTCATACTAGCGTGTAGTAAATATTAAAGTTGTTTGGTTGTTTGCATAAATAATGTAGGAAAGAAAAGTGGTTTATTGCAACATCACTCACACCATTTCAGGGGTCTTCCTCACACATGAGGAAAGGGGAAGATAGCTTCCCGAAATATTGTGTGAGTGATGTTGCAATAAACCAGTTATTTTCCCATTCACTTTCCTTCATTATTGCATATTGTGCCCTGGGTAGAGGACTCTTGAGGAAGTACCTGAGTAATTATTTGGCAAATTTGTGATTTCCAGTGTAGAACCGTTTGTTTCATTTAGGTTTAAAAAAAATATTTAAATTAGATTTAGCTCAGTTTTTGTAAATAATTTAACACAGGCATCATGTGCACAATTATAAAGTATATTAATATTGGAGACTATTTTGCCTAGAGTTTATAATCTGCATTGACAAGATAAAGGTTTATGCAATATACACACAAAAATATAGTTAAATCTTATATCCAAATAATATATGGTAGGGATTACATTCCACAATAAAAAAGTTCCTTTGCCTAATGAAGAAAAGTGCGTGGAAATGAACTGAAAGCAGCAAACGCTCTCCTTTCCCCTCACTTACTTGATGCACTGACATGATGGTTACTTTCTGAACCTCGTGATTTTGTTAATAACAGAAATTAATGCCAGCTAACAGGGTATGTATGCCCTTTTTAAAATCATCTTATATATTTCTTCTACCTTCAAAATCTTTTTTTGCCTTGTTTGTTTTTTCTTGTTTTACCTCCACATAGAGTTTCACACCCACAGAATTGTAGATCTTATTCCAAGTGAGTCAGGTCCTGCTGCTGCTAGATTGATCTGCTCCAAAGGTTTCATATGTATGTGCCAGTTAATATATGTATTAAAGGAACACTAAAGCCAAAAAAATAACTATTTGCCATTCAGTTGTATTATTCACAGGGAGGTAAGAACGCTTATTCTCACCTCCCTGTGAATAATATTATGCTCAGGGGACCTAGAACTTACCTCACCGTTGCTCGCAGCCGCGAGTTCTCTCCCGATTGCGTGCCCTATCTTTTGTATTGGCGCGCATGCGCCTAAGATAGGGTGCGCGGTCGGGACAGAGCGGCTGTCAGTGAAGGAGCGGCTGCGAGTGGATTGGCTGTAAGGTAAGTTCCAGGTCCCCCGAGCATAATATTATTCACAGGGGGTAAGAATAAGGTCTCCCCTCCCTGTGAATAATACAAACGAATGGCATATAGTTATTTTTCTGGCTTTAGGGGAGTTTAGTGTCCCTTTAATATCTGTAATATTAGATATCTATAGTATTTATAATCTGTAATATTATAATATTAGATAATATCTGTAATATTAATCTGTATTAATATCTTAATATATAATCTCTGTACACCAAGGGCCTTATTTACCTGGAGCATCGTGCCCGGGATTTAACTCAAGTGGCACTCTAACACCAGCCATTAGCAGGCATTAGTGCAAACTCTGTTATTAAATATATTGTGTAGGTTGCATGGGTTTCTTTTGTGAAACTCGCGCAGCCGGCACAATGATTGAGCTAAACTCATGCTAACCTGTTCAGTATGCGTTAGCACAAGTTTAACCCTTTATATTTAGACATCGCGCTTGGGTAAGTGAGGCCCAAAATGTGTGGAACCAGCAGTTTTCTGAAACTTAAAATTGAAGATTTGTGAGAATGTGTCAGATTAAAAACAAAAATGCACTCAGATGCATATCCTCCACCTTACAGGTTCCCTTTATTATTGCCCCCTGCATCTTTTGATCATTTTGACACCGTGCACTAGATATTGCTTTCATTCTGCTCAAATCTCCTAAAAAGTACTCAAAATCTGCCTCAACATCTCACAGACTGCATTCCATCTGCATACCCTTCAACATTACACTTTTTATAGTTATAATTATAGAAATAACATTGCAGAGCTGCAGAATAATGAAGAGAACCAAATCCTAACACAGCTTTGTCTAAAGGGGAGTGTTGAAAGATTTGTCAGAGATATTTCACCTGCTTTGGTCCTGTCCACTAACTACTATACTCTTGATCCCAACCACTGTAACAGGTTTTACCCTTATACTAACCCATATATTCAATGCCTTCTTGTAATCTGGTATTTTCCCTTCCTCCTGTTAAACCTATAATCAAAAAAGCCTCCCATGACCCACCTTGTCTAACCTTTAAATGACAGTCAGGATTCCATCCTGCACTCTCCAAGGAGACAGCTCTGTGCAAAGTTATAAATGACCTTCAGGCTGCCAAAGCCAAAGGCCACTTTTTTATTCTCATCCTTCTCAACCTTTCTTCTGCTTTCAACACATTGGATCTTTTGCTTCTAATGTAAATTCTTCGCTCCATGGGCATTGGGAATGAAGCCACATCCTGGCTCCTATCCTTTTTATCTAACAGATCCCAATTGGTGTCTTAAAATAATAAATCTTCTTCTCCGGTTCCTCTTAGAACAGGGTCCTGCAGCACCACCACACTATGACCTTTGTGGTTCTCCTTTCATACTATTTCCCTGGGAGACATCATTTTCTCATTTTGTTTGAATAATCAACTGCATGGTTACGACCCACAAATCTACCTTTGCACCCCCACTCCTGACATCCAATTTTACTTTTACTCTTCCCTTTGTATCTGTATGTTATCCATCTATTAGGTGCCCTCTACCTCTTGTTGCATGGTTTTAGCACTTATATACTTATTAATGTACTGTATTTAATTTTTTATGCCCCCCTTCCACGGATTTTTCTATTATCAGCACTGCGTCCCCGATTGGTGCTATATAAATAAACACATACATATATTTGCATTTGCTTAATGTGACACAATCTCCCAAATCTTCAATTTCAGTGTGTCAGAAAACTGCTGATTTTCATCTGTTTTGTGCATTTGTAACAATATTAACTGGCACATGCATATAAAAGCTTCAGAGCAGATTAATCTGGCTCCACATTTTTGTAATATCCCAATCCAGCACCTGAGGTCCTGGCTCACATGGAATAAGATCTGACTTAACCCCAGGGAGCGTTAGACTCCTTACTATATGAGGAAGTAAAAATGGAAAACGATTCCAACAGATTCTCTACGCTTACCCCCACCCCACCCTGCAGATTTAAAGGAGAACTAAAGTCCCCAGACAACATTGTCCCAATAGACGGAGCACATTCAGAAACACACAACAAGCTGTGTCTCATCTCTCCCTTTGCTGTGAATTCTGGGTGATTTATGAAAATAACCTGTGAGTACAAGGGGTCAGTTCCCATAATTCACCTTATCTGGGAACACACCGCTAAGTGTGCACAGTACACATTTACAGGAAACTGCAGTCTTGCTTCCTGGAAGCTGACAGCCAATCATGTTACAGCTCAGAGATCCCTCCCTCTGACACAGAACTCAGATTTCAGTGCAGTTTTTTGTAAACACATTACAAATGCCCCTGCCCCTAACAAGTGTAAATTCCTTTGCTTTTCATACAAAAAAGAAAAGTAATCTTTGCAGTGTATGTCTTTGCTAGCATGGATTAAGGAAAAAGAACATTTAACATTTCAGCAAAAAATAAAAGTAAGTATGGGAAATTAAACCAGCAGCATTCTATACTGTGTCTTTCTAAAAACAAAGGGGGAGATTCAATATAGCCATTTTCCATCTAAAACCCACATTAACCCTAAAAAAATGTGGGTTAACGTGGGTTTTGGACGGAATTTCGAGCACAGCGCCATTTCCAAATGTTTTTGGAAATAGCGCTGTGCTAACGATCCAAAACCTGTAGTGTTAAGTTTTGCGCTACTTTCTAGCGTGAAACTTAACGCTACGGGTTATGGAGCGTTAAACTCCCGCTCCTTACCTTTGCCCGATCCCGCGATGCAATAACTGAACGTAATCTCGCTTACGTCAGTTATTGTATCTCGGGATCGGGCTAAAGTAAGTAACGGGAGAAGTGATATTGTATCTCCCCAAAAGCTTTCTACCGCTATGCCCCAATGGCTAATAAGTAATTATCTAGTACATGTACTAACCCAGTACTAACCCAGCACTTTAGCAGAACGTGCCACCAATGAACTTGCAAAGATAGATGCACATTTCAGTAAATGTCAGTAAAAGCAGTTCTCTGTTTTGTATTGCTACTAGAAGGCTGTCAGCAATTCACATTGGTTGGTAAATTAATAACAGAGCTGCTATATATAAAGTTTGTACATATGTAGAAACTTTATATTTTTCTAGAAACAAACAAACAAAAAAGCAATAAACTCAGGCAGTAGACTATGTTATATTGTTTCATAACTAAACTAGGGATTAGAACTTGTGACTTCTTGGTGTGTTTGTTCCTAAAAACACTGCATTTACATGGTGCGCCACCAGCAACTCAACTATGATCACATTTAGAAACTGTATCTTTCACTAGATAGAAACTCTGTGCATAGAGACAGTGAATCCTGGGGTTAGGGGGCATGGCTCTTTGAAGCCAACATGGGATGTGAGTTGTACTGGCAACAACATGGAAGCCTCCTTTGTTACAGAATCTATTACTTATATCTACTAAATGCAAATAACTACAGAAGAATCTTTCAATGTATAGGTTTTCTGGGGAGAAAAGCTTTCACATTAGGAATAAAAATAATTAAGTTTAGTTCTCCTTTAAACAGATGTACCCAATTAAACTTTAACTTCACTATTCTAAAAAGTTCTATTTAAGTGCAATCATTTCATATTAGTATATTTACACTGATTCAAGTAACATACATACTTTTTAGTAACCACACACACACATATTTCCACGCTGACAACATTAAGATAATGTAAAAATATCACTTCCTCTGATAAATGACTCTCCTTATGGATTAAGACACCCGCAATATTGGGTTTCATGAAACCAAAGTGGAATTATTGTTTGGGGAAATATAGTAATGTCCCCTGAGAGAACAGAAATAGAAAAATAGGACGTGCCCTGTATCTGTATTTAGTTTTGTATAGTGGATCTCTGTTTACAGCTAATCAATTCTATTTACTAAAGAATTATTACAAACTGCATCTGAAATTATCTCCCCCACCTCCCCCCCAAAAAACAAAATAAATAAAAACTGGAAATAAAATGTGAATATTTACTAAATATTAAATAATGTACAAACTCTATGTACAGCCAAGTTTGTCTTCATAGTCTCTCAACACACTACATTCTCCAATCGCCTCTTATCCTATTTGCACCTTCAGTGTTAATAGGCTTGCTATTCATGCATCCTCTGTATAATTCTCTGTATCTCCGGTGGTGGTCTTAAAATCACAAATGAACATAGTAAATCTGGTTGTACATCTTTCAAATTTTTAACTATTAATGTTTTGGGGTTGGGGTGATATATATATTTAAGGGGTAAACATAACTTTTTTTAAGACAGAGGCATAAACCCTCATACAGCCCTCGAAAAGTTAAACATGCTGTTTTTACAGGCCTGTAATAACACAAGCACATGAACACCGCGGGTGTGAAACATTTCCAGAAGCTAAATTGTATATCTTCCCATGTCCTAATTATATAAATCATTTGATTGACAAACTTGTCGAAATCATTTTTTTAAAATGTTCTAATTTCTCTCCCATTGCACATTGTGCTGTACAAAATGTGCTTTATACTCAATGGTGTTGTCTCTAGGTAATAGTACTTACATGGTATTTTAGTTAACAAATGCAATCATTTAGACAAATGGTGGATCCTTCATTTGAATTTTTACAAACATTTTTGGACTGTTCACTCACACCGTGAATAAGACATAAATCAGAAATTATGTCAGTGGAATGATCTGTCAGTATCTTCCTTAGCACATTATCTACTGGCCATGTTTTGATCTTAATCAGAATCTACCAGCTTCTGACACCATCCAGTTCTTCTGGATGTTGTCGCAAATGTTGCAACTTGTATTTCAGTGCATTTATTTTGCTGGAGAATCCTAGCAGAGATGTCAAAGTTGTAAAGAGCTGGCAGAGGGATTTTAATAATCTTAATATTTCCCATAATCTTGAACTCTGAGCTTTCTCACCATTTATAATTACCTGTTAAAAGGTCATGATTCTAAATTATTAATTTAGAATAAGGACAAACATTCAGCCCTCTTAGGGCTAGGCCACACTCGCGCATTTCTAAATCGCTTATGATCGTGTTTTGCAATCCGTTTGCGTGCGAGAAACGCATGCCAGGCTAACACAATGTGGGTGGCTACACTGTGTGTGCTGCAATCAGCTTTCGAAATCGCATGTGATCACCATTTTTTTTGTGAATCACATGCATTCCGATAACGGAACATTATCGTTAATTGATGTGCAAATGCACAGAACATGCGTGAAACGTGCAGTATTGCGTTTGCACATTTCACGCACAGTAACTTGCATTGCAGTGTGGCCACAGCCACGTTGAGTGGCAATCTGCAGATTCACAGGTGTCAAAATAGCTGTTGTTAGCCCTAATCAACACATTCTTTGTTGCCATGAGGTCTAAATAACAGAGTCAGCTAAAAGTATTTTAGTTGGTATACTGATACTAAAAACTACTGCTAGTCATCTTTATTAGTGTTCTCTGTACTGAAGGGCAGGGATTATATTATATGTAGAGCACATACTGTAAATGCATGATTACATTGAAGCAAAATAAAACGCTGATATTTGACTTTGATTTGAAATGGCAATGTTCTCCATTTTCCCCCCAAACAAATTATGGTTAAATAAAAAGCCCTTTAATGTACCATCAAAATGACCCATAAACTACATCTCACTTCTGGTTTTCAGCCATGTGACCAGACTCTGCCTGCATTAATAGTCCCATCTTCTCAATTGTCAATTTTACTTTAAATGTCTGTGCAGATAGTTCCTGTTTTCCAATTGAGCATGTTTCTCCCCTGGATGAAGGGGAGGAACTAAGGGTCAGGTAATATCACTCAACCTACTGGAAATTTGTACATTCAGGGCAATAAAATTTCACACAGGCAGCAGCCAGAGATGTGACCCATGGCTCATTTAAAAGAAAACACTGCAGGCTTTTAATAAACCTAACATGGAGACCCCAGTTACCCTTTTAACATCCTGAGGGGGAGATTCAATATGGCCCAAATCCTTCTAAAACCCATGTTAACCCGATGAAATCATGGGTTTTAGATGGATTTTAACGCACAGCTCCTTTTCCAAATGTTTTTGGAAATAGCACTGTGCTAGCGATCCAAAAGCCCTACCATTAAGTTTTGCTCTACTTGGTAGCGCGAAACTTAACGGTACTGTGTGGGAGTCTTTAAAGTCGTGTTACTTACCTTAGCCCGATCCCGCAATGCAATACCTGACGTAATCTCATTTCATCGTGGGATCGGGCTAAGGTAAGTAACCCGGCTATTCCTTATTGAATCTCCTCGTTAGTATTTACAAAATGTCTATAGTACACATACATTTTTAATATTCTGTACATGTCAAAAAAAGAAACATTTATTTAATAAAAATGTATTTATGAAATAAATAAATAATACATTTTTATTAAGCAAAGAAGCCCTGTCCATCAAAACATAACCAAAAACCCAACTGCTTGAATAGTAAATACAAAAAGTTATAGAATACAGTAAGATCACAAAATATCACAATATTTTATATAGTAGTTGCAGAATTTTTTGTACCAAGTCTAACGACAGCTAATGGCTGGCATTAAAGTTGTGCAAGAGTTAGCAGCTGTTCGCTATTTACCCAAAGCGGCAACTGCTATATTAAATTGCTAGGAGGCCAGCAATTGCCACTCTTGGAAAATCTGACCCTATGTTTTTAGAAACACACAGCCCATGTGGCCTACTTATGAAACAATACAAAATAGTCTACTTACTGTACTAAATGTTTTCGCTTTCGCTTTTTTTGTTTGTTTGTTTGCTTCCAGTATGTTTTGAGGAAAAGGTCAAATTTCTACATGTACTGCATTAAAATCCATGTTCTTTGTGAAAGGGAGGGATGATCACTAAGTTGTAACATGATTGGCTGTCAGCTTCTAGGATGCAAGGCTGCAGCTTCCTATGAAGTGTACTGCGTACACATAGCTGGGTGCTACCCAGCTCTGGTAGATTATGGGAGCTAGACCCTAGTACCCACAGGTTAATTTCATAAATCACTCAGCAGCCAAAGCAAAGGCAAGAGGTGAAAAACAGCTTATTGTATCTATGTGCTCTGTCTATTAGGGTTGTGTTGTCTGGAGACTTAAGTGCCCCTTTAAGACCTTAGTGTTCTGAGTGGGAATGGTGCTTACAGATTGAGATGATCAGGTATGTATTTTGTGTTGGATAATAATTAGAAGAAAGGAAGTATAGGTCAGTGTTTATATATTTTTTGTTTGTCCTTTATTGAGTGTATAATATAGAACAAACCCAGAGGCAATCAGAAAGAGGTAACGTTAGACATGCTGCTAAGTGGCTGTAAAGCATAAAAAGACAGGAACTCCTTATTATGTTTCGCGAAGTAAAACAAATCTTTCTCAATAGCATCTCAGGGAATATCTTCCAGCTCTGGGTAAATTCGGGTTTATGTGCATAAGGTATGTAAGTTACCTAAAATTGGAGGGTCAGAAGAATGGCGGCCGCTCCATTGTGTCATCACAGAGTATATCAAGAAAATCAGGGTATCCAGATGTAGTAGCTGTAAATGCTGATATGCCTTACACCACCAGTTTCCACCATACCGAACAATGTAAACCACAATGTAAAAATAGGTGTAGCATATGATGACACAAATCTAGAGCTGTGCAAAGAAAGAAAAACTTTATTTAAGAAACATGCGTGCTACATGTTTTGGACAACAACAGTACTGTTGTCCGAATGGCGACAACACCATGTTAAAACCAAAATGATAAAATCAGCTGATTTTTCTTAATTGTGCTCCCATGTTTTTCTATTTTCATATTTCTCTGTTTCAATTTATCTTGTGAGAAGAAATAAACCAAAACAACCAACATTTTAAGTCACAATATTTTTGCATAATCATGGAATATCTTTAATGTACAAACACGGCTGTAAATGTACAAATGAAACATTAGTTTGTAGAATACCAAGTGGTAGTATAATACTGCAATGATATTCTACGGACGATGGTTAATCTATGATCTACAATCGTTATCATAGATTTATGATATTGATCGTAAATTAACGATTGTGATAACGCTAGTTAAAGTAATGGTATCTCTAAAAAACTATGCCATGCTTTTATAAAAATGACCCAAAGTTCTGTAACCAGATACTTGCATTATAAATATGCACAGATTTGCAAGGTTGTATGTCTTTGTGTTACTCATGGAGCATTAAAGCATGCAGCACTTGGCAGTGGTGTGAAAGTGAAAAATCAGCATACAGAAGATGTTAAGAAATAATAACTTAAAATGATTAATGAGACTTGCAGCACTTTGCATTTGATCAGCAGGGTGTGTATGACAACTTTACAGGTACAGCAAATATTTACAATTGAATCCTCTTTGGGGGCTACTACAACACATAATTAGAGATGAACTTTGGGTTCTAATAGAACCCAGTTTAGATTCGAATCCAGCGGTTTTGAAGTCCCGACAAAACTTTCGGAACTCCCGGATTTTTCGAAACTCGAATTTCCAGAGTTTTCGATTTTTATCGTACATTCGATAATTATCGAAATCGAAAGTAGATGATTATCGAAATCGAAGTGTAAACAAAATGTATCGTAAGTGGGGATCAATTTTGGTAACCCTCGAAAGCATGGATCGATTTCGGTAAACATCGAAAAAGTGTATCGTAAGTGGGGATCGATTTCGGTAACTCTCGATAACCGTACCAATCCAGGTAACTGTTGTATTCAATTAGATCAACTGGACTTGAAGTTTAGTTCTTGAAGACGTTTCGCTAGTCATCCGACTGGCTTTCTCAATTCAGAATGACTAGTACAAGAATCTGTGGCAATTATGTACCCTGGAAAATCCCAATTAAGCAGATTCACAGCCAGGTGTTAAGGGTGTGATTAGATAGTGGCTAAGAGGTGTTATAGGAACGCCCAGAGTAAGGTGTTAAAATAGCATTGTACATGGCAGACGTTGGTGTCGAACCCCCCACCTCTATTTAGGCTTGGTTTCTTTATTTTCACATAAATGGCCTCCTTAACACCTCTCTTGAACCAGTCACGTTCCTTCGCCAGTATGTTAACATTACAATCTTCAAAGGTATGTCCTTTATCCTTAAGATGCAGATACACGGCTGAGTCCTGACCCGAGGAATTGGCTCTTCTGTGCTGGGCCATACGTTGATGCAGTTGCTGTTTGGTCTCCCCCACATACAAATCAGAGCATTCTTCACTGCACTGCACCACATATATGATGTCGCTTTTCTTGTGTTTTGGTATTGGGTCGTTTGGATGTACCAATTGCTGCCTCAGTGTGTTGTTCGGTTTAAAGCAGACAGGGATACGATGTTTTTTGAAAATGCTGTTTTAACACCTTACTCTGGGCGTTCCTATAACACCTCTAGAGCCACTATCTAATCACACCCTTAACACCTGGCTGTGATATGCTAATTGGGATTTTCCAGGGTACATAATTGCCACAGATTCTTGTACTAGTCATTCTGAATTGAGAAAGCCAGTCGGATGACTAGCGAAACGTCTTCAAGAACTACATTTCAAGTCCAGTTGATCTAATTGATACAACAGATATACCATGACCTGGATGAATGAGAACCTTCACAAGCAATCCAGGTAACCCTCGAAATCGTAAGTCCATCAACCCTCGAAAAGTAGCGATCGATTTCGGTAGCCCTCGAATGTTTGTGCCGATTTCACCAACCCTCGAATGTACAAGCTGATTTCGGTAACCCTCGTATTTGTGATATCGGTAACCCTCGAAAGTAGTGTTCGATTTCGGTAACCCTTGAAAATAGCCCGCGAAAGCTCGAAAAAAAGCCCGATCGTGAGGAAAGATAGATTTTAAATGAGTTTTACTTATATTTACGAGTTCCCCAGATCATTCCCCAGGTCCCTTTGCTATTAACAGTAACCTGCTATTACTATTTAATCCTTAAAATTGATAGAAACTTTCAAATTTTTTTTTTCCCATAGACTTCTATGGGTCCGTTTTCGGATTTTCGAATTTTCCCGAAAATTCGAAAATCCGAAAACAGGATGAAACTCATCAGTTTCTGCCATCTCTACACATAATTTGATGTTTTCTATGGGGCACAAATAGTATATTAGTATTTTCAGTGAATATTACAAAGAGGTATTTTTATATCAATGTTGAAAAATGTTGATGTCACATTAAAGATCATTTTCCCCACATTATTTTGACTTTTCAACATTGATTGTGCATTTATGGCATTTCTTATTGAAAAATAAAGCTTCCACATAAAGCATAAAGTATAAGTTGACCCGAGTATAAGCCAAGGTACCTATTTTTACCTCAAAAAGTAAGAAAACATGATTGACTCGAGTATAATCAGAGGGTTGAAATTATGACCACTACTGACTTCTAATACTGTATTTAGTTGCCCTTTAAATGGACAGCAGTAGTCCCATACAGTGAAAGCCAAATCCAGTATGGCTATTACTGTATGGGAACTCTGCTGTCCATAAAAAAGCCTCATTCCTTGGCATTCCAGATGTTTTTAAACTACACCTCCCAGCATGCTTTAGTAGCTGGGAGTTGTAGTTTCCAAACACCTGCAGTGCCAAGGACTGAATATTTTTGTATGGACAACAACCCCCAGGAAAGGCCCAATGCATTCCCCCCAGAGAGCTCCCCAAGTTCAGTGAGGTAAGTAAGTGAGGTAAGTACTCACTAATCAGGTCTCAGTAAGTATTGTCAATTCTTTCCCCCCAATCCGGCTGCCGATCGCTCTGTAGAATAAGGTACCGTAACTCACATTACAATCTACTGTTCCGGCTTGCACTCTGCACTGCTGATCTCCATACTCGGTGCCTGTCTCACTTACTGCCCAGTCGGCGCCATGCAGTAAGTGAGACAGGCGCCAAGTATGGAGATCATAGAAAGTAAAACTCAATTAGCCTATTGACTTTGGGGCAGTGGTTTCTCACGTGCCTTGTGGCCATATTGTGGGGAAAATAGACACACTGAAAACTCTTATGGGGTTAAATCACCTGTTAAAATGATTAGATTTAAGTGAGTCAAATGCGAGTTACTCTTTTTCATGGGGATGAAACAAATAGCGCATCAACTGTAACCATTTGGCAGATTGTTGATCTGTCATGACTTTCCCCAATTAAATAAAACAATGGTCATTTATCTGCTGCTTTGGTGGACAAAATAGTTTGTTTGTAAAAAGCTTTTAAAATAAACACTCGGGGAGATGTAATATGTGGTAAAAAAATTTTACAACACATTAATTTTTTTAGTTTTGTGTTACTTAGTAGTGTAAAAACGAAACACTATTTATATTGAGACGTCACCCTTTTTCCGGGTTTCCTCGATGCAGTAACTCACGCAAAGTAAATACTGCATCGGAAGGAAGATAATCACGGAGGGTATTACATCTCCCTGAATACATCAAAGAAAACTTTATTGACCTCATTTACGGATGCATGTTGGGCACTTTTCCGGAATTAAAGTAGCGCTAACCAACTTAATATAGGTAAATATCCCTATGTGAATGTATACGGGATATTACATCTGTGTAGGGACATTTCCCCCCGAGCGATTGTGGCTCTGGGTAAATGAGGCCCAATGTTAAACTTTATAATTAACCCTTTCCCATATTCCTTTTAGAATGCCCTAAAAGTGTACATTGGAATAGCATTGGAGGTAAGAGGACTTGTTTTTATTTTACATAATAATATATTTAGTTACTTATTATTATTATTAATAATAAGTTAATTATTATTATTATTATTATTATTATGACATTACCAATAAATTAAATAGGATAGGAAGAGAATTAAGGCTTTAAAACTCCCCTTTCAGCAATATGCAAATAAGGGAAAAGACATAATATTATTATTATGGATTTATAACCTTAGTTACAATCTTTTTTTTTGTCATAAGAAGAGCTATTTTCAATTTAAGAAACTAAAGATTATAAAACAAGAACACAGCTACTAAAAATCTAGATACATACTGTATGGTACGCAGGTGATTTTTAAACTTTGATTTCTATACCTGGGGACTATAATAATAAACAATCACAAACACTGTTGTGATTATCTCTATATGAAATCTAGTTGAAATAAGCATCAGCAACATATGGATGAATTAGCAACTTTCCCAGATCCCTAATGACATGATTATGTATTTATGAAAAAAAAACATGCTTTGTCTCCATTGGTAGCTTCTATATAAATGAATAAATTATGGATTGCAGTTAACATGCCCAAAGATACTCTGGTTAAGTTAAAAAAAAATCATATGATAGCAAGATTTATCTTGACAACTGCACTTTTTTGCAGGTTTTTTCCTAATTCATGAGATCAAGCCATTAACTCTATATATTTTTCCTCATGATTTATTGCCAGTTTTGTACAGTCTGGAAGTAAATATTTGCACAAGCACATAGATCTTTTTTGTTTATTTTTTAGTCTATCACCTGTTCTGTGCTGGAATGCTTCCCCTTGTGATTCAGTTAAGCCATTTGTACATGATGATTTGCATGTTTTAAAATGTACACGATCAATGGAGACATAAGCAACTTATCAAAGTCATGCATTATAAATTAAATTCCAGATGGGCATCTAAGATATTTTATGCATGTTTGTCAAAAATTTCTCACCAAAAACTAGCAGAAAATGGTGGAGCTTGCAGAATGTTTCATGAAATGACTTTCTAATTATATAGATGAATCTACAGCACTAAAATAACGTATATTAAAAATGAATATAAAATATATAATATAATAACAGAGCTGCTCAAATATCCAGAGTAAAGGTAACTCTGGCTTGTGTTGTGTATAGGACGAAAATATATATAAGTTTTTTGTCTTTAATTTTAGTGCATTGTTTCTGTGGTGACTTAATATTTTCCCGATGCAACTGAGATTTCTGAAATTACAGCTCTCAGTACTAATAATGTTAGAAAGGAACAAGGATTAATAAGATATATTTCAGCAGGTTGACTGAACTACGCACGTTATGGTGCAGCAGAATTGTTGTATTATTTACTCAGATTTGTGCATTTTTCAACACATTTGCACCCACACAGGATACAAAATACAGCAGGGTTCTAAAATGCTAAATGTCTAGCAATGACTACAACCCTTCAGAATCTGAAGATGATCTCGGAGTTCAGAGATATTAAACCAATATAAATTTGAAGGAATCCTAATGAAAATGACGTGGAAATCATACCCATCTAGGAACAGATATCCTATATTCTAAGATCAACAATACACCAACATCTGTAAGTTACCTTTCTCTATACCTGCTTCCAAATCTATGCTCTAGGCCCAGGCCTGCATTCATTGATCAAAAAAAGGGACTACATTCACGCATTGTCTGTAAACAGAGACATTCACTCAGTCCTCAGCAGGAGTCCTCTACTGGTGTCAAAATCAAAGTATTCAGCAAAATCAATTCTGTCTATGTAGATGAGTCTGTGGCGAAGGGGTAACCCAATGTTTCTCACTGCAAAACCCCCCAAAAAGTTGTGACAGCTTCCTCTGGAGTTATTCCACTGCTGACACTGAATGAACTAAGAAACAAAGATATCAGAAACAGTGACTCCATTATTAGAATGGTAGATAGGGTAATCTGTCGCCAAGACCCTACGTGCCGAACAGTGTGTTGTCTGCCTGGTGCTAGGGTTCGACATGTGGTGGATCGTGGAGGTGAGGTCCTTAAAAAGGATTTCCAAGAATTAGGGGCCAAGTTAAAAGCACCTCAAGGGTAGTGATTTCAGAAATACTACTGCAGCCACGTGCTATGCTAGGGAGGCAATGGGAGCTCAGGAGTATAAATGCGTGGCTAAGAGGATGGTGTAAGGAGATGGGGTTTGGGTTTTTATAAAACTTGGCTGACTTTTCTGTTGGCTACAGGCACTTTAGTAGAGAGGGATTGCACCTCAATGATGATGGTGCAGCTGTTTTGGGGGAGAAGATGGCTAGAGGGTTGGAGGATATTTTAAACTAGGTATGGTGGGGAGGGTACGTTAAACTACACAGGGGTAGATAGAGAAGTTAGGGATCAGGCGGCTAATAACACAATGGAGGGAGGAGAAAGGGGAGCATAGAGGATAAGGAGGCATGTAAGTATGGAAGTAAATCAATTGATAATCTATAATGTATGTTTACAAATGCTAGAAGTCTGGCTGGAAAAAATGGGAAACTAGGACTAATAGCTGTAAAGGAAAGATATGATTTAATTGGTATAGCAGAAACATGGCTAAATGATTCACACGACTGGAAGTAAATATTGAAGGATACTCCTTATTTAGACATGACAGAGTTAAGAAGAAAGGAGGAGGAGTATGTATGTATGTATGTTAAACAGGAATTGAAGCCAAATCTAAAAGAAGGAATAGATGGGGACATAAGCGATATAGCAGAAACAATATGGGTAGAGCTGTGTACAGGAAGCAAGAAGGTAGGTAAATTAATTGGTGGGGTATGTTTTAAGCCACCAAATGCCGAGTAGGAGGTGGAAATGAATCTCCATATGCATTTGGCGAAGGCTGCTGGTATGGGGCGTGTTTTGGTTATGGGGCATTTTAACTACCCACACATAGATTGGAGTAAGGGAACTGCCAGCACCTCAAAAGGTATAAAGTTCTTAAATTCCTATATGAGCATTTTCTTTCACAGATGGTAGAAGTTCCTACTAGGCAGAATGCGTTGTTGGATCTGGTGATATCGAATAACCCTGAGCTCATTTTGGAGATGAAGGTAATGGGAATCTTAGGGAATAGTGACTATGATATAGTGACATTTAATATAGGTTGCAAAAAAAGTGCACTGGGTTAACAAAAACTTTTAACTTTAGGAAAGCTAATTGTATGCTGTTAAAGGAATCACTCTTGCTCATAGACTGGGGGGAGTTGTTTCTAGGTAAATATACTGAGCAGATGTGGACCACTTTTAAACGGATATTAAACTATTACATTTCTAAATTTGTACCTTTAGGGAACAAGAGTAAAAAAATGATGTCCACTCCTGCATAATGCTCAGGTAAAAAGGGAAATGGAAAAAAAAAAGGCAGAACAGTCTTACAGGGAGTATAAAAGCTGTAATAAAGAGTGCAAGAAAGCAATTAAACTAGCAAAAATAGAAAATGAAATATGAATTGCCAAACAAAGCAAGTCCAACCCCAAAATGTTTTTTAAGTATATAAATGGTAAAAAGATGATGACTGAGAATGTGGGACCATTAAATAATGGGGTTGAGATGGTTGTAGAGGATGCCAAAAAGGCTAAACCGTTTTTTTCTTACAGCAGTTTTCACTGTTGAGAATACTCGTCCTTACAGCAGGGATTGTGATAATGTGCAGGGTAGAAATGAGGAGTATTCACGTATTCACATTGGCTAACAGGATATGGTACGGAAACAATTAGACACAGTTAATATCAATAAAGCCCCAGGACCAGATGGATTGCATCCTCGGATTTTAAAAGAGCTTAGTTCAGTTCTATCTAGACCACTGTTTCTCATCTTTTCAGATTTACTTTGGTCTGGGGATGTGCCGCTGGATTGGAAAAAAGCCAATGTAATACCAATATTCAAAAAAGGTAGTCGTTCACAGCCTGGTAACTATAGACCTGTAAGCCTAACATCAGTGGTAGGGAAGGTGATAGAAACTTTGTTACGGGATCATATCCTTGACTTTGTCTCCAGAGCTCATTTTATTAGTAGTAGTCAGCATGGATTTATGAGAAATAGATCATGCCAGACAAATTTAATTGGTTTTTATGACGAAGCGAGTAAGAATTTAGATTTAGGCACAGCAGTGGATGTAGTATACTTTTTTTGCAAAAGCTTTTGATACTGTGCCACATAGGTGACTAATGTATAAACTGAGGACTGTTGGCCTTGAAGAAAACATTTGTGCCTGGATAGAGATAGAGGTTATTGGATCGCAAACAGGGAAATGGAGATAAAGCTCTAAGTGGAGTGCCTCAGGGTTCTGTACTGGGACTGCTTCTGTTCTGTTGCTTCTATAATCTGTTAATAAATGACTTAGAAGGGGGCATTGAGAGCAAGGTCTCAGTCTTTGCTGATGACACTAAACTATGCAGAGCTTTGGAAACGTCAAATGATGTGCAAGTGTTGCAAGCAGACCTAGATAGATTATCAAAATGGGCAGCAGAATGGCAGATAAGATTCAATGTTGATAAATGTAAGGTGATGCATTTGGGATTTAATAATTCCTGTAGTGCCACCTACACCGTACATAACTCTGTGTTAAGTGCATCTGTAATGGAAAAAGATTTGGGGGTTCTGGTAGATAGCAGACTTAGCTGTAGCAAACAATGTCAGGTAGCAACGGCTAGAGCTAGCAAGATATTGTCTTGTATAAAGAGGGGAATAGATTCAAGAGAGAAAGATATTATTCTCCCTTTTTACAAGGCACTGGTAAGGCCTCATTTGGAATATGCGGTGCAGTTTTGGAATCCCATATACAAAAGGGACATCTTTGAAATGTAAGCAATTCAGTGAAGGGCAACTAAATTAATAAGGGGAATGGAGGGGCTTGAATATGCAGGGAGATTAGACAAGTTAGGGCTGTTTACATTGGAGAAGCGACGTTTGCGTGGGGATATGATCACCTTATACAAATATATTAATTAGTCATACAATGAACTCTCTGGTGCATTGTTTACTAATAGGTCATATCAGAGGACTCATGGACATCCTTTAAGGTTGGAAGAAAAGAAGTTTCATCTTGAGGTTAGGAAAGGTTTCTTTACAGTGAGAACGGTGAAACTGTGGTATATGTGGTAATGGCAAGTTTAACTAGATTAAGCTCTGCAGGGCAGGGATTATTACATTATCTCTTGTGGCAAAGCCCTAGCACTTCTATTTATATGTTATATATTTATGTACTGAACTATCTATGTATTTATACCCCTTTTATGACTTTATTGTAATTTAATACTGTACAGCGATGCGTCCCCAAGTGGTGCTATATAAACATATACATACATACATTAAATAGCAACAGGAACATTGGGAGAATTAAAGGAGAACTAAACTTAAAATTTTTAAGTTGCCAATATGTTAACATTACAATCTTCAAAGGAACGGGACTGGTTCAAGAGAGGTGTTAAGGAGGCCATTTATGTGAAAATAAAGAAACCAAGCCTAAATAGAGGTGGGGGGGTTCGACACCATCTGTCTGCCATGTACAATGATGTTTTGACACCTTACTCTGGGCGTTCCTATAACACCTCTTAGCCACTATCTAATCACGCCCTTAACACCTCGCTGTGATAAGCTAATTGGGATTTTCCAGGGTACATAATTGCCACAGATTCTTGTACAAGTCATTCTGAATTGAGAAAGCCAGTTGGATGACTAGCGAAACGTCTTCAAGAACTAAACTTCAAGTCCAGTTGATCTAATTGAATACAACAGATCTAATCCCCATAGTTTCCTTTATTTTTGTTTCCATTATGTTCATAGTAAAAGATTCTACATGTACCAGCTATCTATTAATTATCTCCATTAGCCTAGAGGTAAGAGCTCTGCTTTTAGCAAGACAGTGTAAATGTACAGGTTGCAGGTTCTATTCCCCAGACTTACATTTATTTCTTTTATTTTTGCTGAAATGTTAGTATTCCGTTTCCTACATCCATGCTATCTATGAAATACACTGTAAAGATTACTTATTTTTGTATGAAAAGTAAAGGATTAAATCATTGTTAGGACAGGAGCATTGAATGTGTTTGAAAACAAACAACTGAAATCTCTGTTCTGTGTCATGGAGAGGGAGGATCTCTGTGATGTACTGTGATTGGCTGTAAGCTTCTAGGAAGCAAGGCTGCAACTTCCTTGTTTTGATCTGTTGAGAACTACAGAGCATGTGCCTGTACACAGACACTTAGATGGGTTTTTACCCAGCTAAGGTGGATTGTGGGAGCTGACCCCTCGTACTCACAGGTTGTTTTCATAAATCACCCAATGGCCACAGCAAAGGGAGAGGTGAGACACAGCTTGTTGTATGTTTGTGAATGTGCTCTGTCTATTGGGACAATGTTGTCTGGAGACTTTAGTTCTCCTTTAAACATCTCATGCCCATAGAAGAACTGCCAACACTAGTTCATGCTTTCACATCACGGCTGGGCTACTGTAATTTACACAGGCCCACCAAAAAAGGACCATTACTGCCTACAGCTAGTGCAGAATGCCACTGCCAGACTGCTAAAAAAACAGCTGTGCCGCTGCCAAATAACACTGATCTTGCACTCCTTTCACCGGCTACCCATAAAGAGTAGGATCTTGTTCAAAATTGGCCTACTTCCATATAAATCACTACATAATTTAGGCCCTGGGTACATGAAAGTAAAAAAATTCAAAAATACTTCTGCTGTCAAATTGTGCAGGATAAATGGTATATTGTACTGACTGAAAAACTGAACACGAAAGATTCTCAGCAAGGCTAGTATGATAGGGCAACACTGTAAATATCACTGGTTAGAAGTACAGTGTTATCGCAGGTCGTTTCTGGTATTGGACCCCTACAGGGGACGGTGGATTGATTAGCAAATATTATCCTGTGTATCACTGCTGCACGCAGTCATCAAAACAGTATCCTGAAATGGCCATAATTCACGGGTACATTTAATGGCCTGCTTTGTTTGATACATTTCGGAAACTGGCCACCTCACTGATTTAACAAAAATATTGTGTGTACCATACCTTAGAGTATATACCATCATCATTTTAGTTAAAATACATAATTATTACATATTAAATGCATGCCTAATTTCCCTAACATATTTGTATGTGGTAAAGGGATTTCAAAGTATGATGGGATCTGCAGTATATTACTTGTCTAAATCTAAGTTTTGTGGTGAGTATGCAGACATTATTAAAATGAACCATAGTGCTTTAATGCATTTACAGTACATTGAATGAAACTGTCTCATCCAGGAATAAATATGCACAGAACTGCTGACTACCTTTTAAACCGTATTAAGTATATAAATTATTATGAATTTTCCACTTCTACTTTGCATCCTAATAAGATGGGTTAATTGTTTGGCTAATAGCATCTATGTAGAACATCTCTCTAGTTAATGAATGTATTTCAATTGAGTTATTTTCACAAGGCTAGCTATAAGGCTTATTCATTGTAGGCAGGGGCACTTCTAGGGTTTTTGCCAAATATTGTGTACAGGTGCAACAGGTTTTGGGCAGAATAATATTACTGTGAGTATTAAAGGGCATGTCCACCCCCAAAACTATAATCCCCCCAACTACTGGCCCCATCATGTAGTGTAGTGTAATCCTTACCTTACATCTCAGCTCCATATGGTTCTCCTGTAGTCCCCCCCAAAGTCCCAAAAACTGCCCACCAGGAGGATAGCAGAGTCCATATAGGACTCTGCCTCCTACCTTGCCTCCGGGAGAATTTCGGCATGCGTACTGCAGCCTTTAATGCTGGGGAAATCAGGAAGTTCCTAGAGGAAAAATTGACAGTTGAGAAGGAGAGCCTATTAATGCAGGCTGAGGCTGGTCACATGACTACAAGGAAGTGTTCAAGCAGGAAATAATATTGCAGAACCTTTTCAGCAATAGCTTCTCACAAATTTTATCTAGACATGTGATTTAGGTTTTATTTTTAAGGTACGATGGAAGGCTTTTTATTTAATTCTTACAAGTTTGAAAGAATTCAAGGCCAGTTACCCTTTAATAAGGTACATTTATTGGTGATACATTGCACAGAGTTTTGCTAAGTTTGTGTTCACTTTCATTACCCTACCCCTGCAGCTTAGCATAAGGTAGTGGAAGATAATGATGTGAACCTGATTTCAGCACAGTTCAGTGCAATGCATATATTAACCTATTTAAAGGGCAATATTGGAGGGTATGTTTATGTCATAAATTCCTTTTTTAAATAGAACACTTATACTACAAGTAGAAAAGTTGCCACCATAATCCACAAACCCTTATGAAATTGACTTGCTGCAGTGCTAAGTGCCATTGCATTAAATACATGCTATATGGCTACACTGAATTCAATATAGCTAGCATAACACTTCTAATTGTACATTGCAGTAATACACACTAAAATAAAAACATGCAGAATGAAAGTCAGTGATGGTACAGTGCCATAATGCACGGGTTAAACACATGGTTTAGGCACTACCCAAAAGATAATGCTATATCACCAGGATGAGATATCTGAACTGAGGATATATAGCAAAGAGTGCCAGATTATCATTATAAGTAAATGTACCTACAGTAGTTAGCATGTGCAGGAGAGTTTTGGCTCCAGGATCACCAGAAGAAGGCAACGCTAGAAAGCAGTATAACTTAATACAGCACCACCTTATAATGAATAAAACAGCAGTTCAGATGGCTTACCCTTTGATAATACATATCATATGGGTTGTGCCCAGGTATGCACCCTTTTACCCTTCTGGCACAGTATCATCATTCTGACATTTATAATAACCCTGATATTAGCAATCCTTTTTATTTATCATAGAAGTTTTTCCAATCCTAGCTAACATATACACACCATTAAAAACATATTCTGACTTGCCCAACTCACAATAAACAGTGGACCGAAGACATGCAACCCTGCTGATCTACCTATTGTCTCTCTAGTACCTAAGCTCTAATGTACCTAATAGCACCTATATTATGGACTATATTGATTTCGTTAGCAGCAGGTGTAAAAATGCATGTATATGTAGTATCATTGCTGCCGAACTCCGGATAGTTCATTTAGAGCAGATGCGGCAGCGACCATTAGTAACTCCTGGTCCTGGCTTGGCGTGATAACGTCAGAGCGGCATGCCGACGTATGTTTCGTCACTCAACGTGACTTCATCAGGGCAAAGGTGCTATTAGGTACATTATAGCTTAGGTACTAGAAAGACAATAGGTAGATCAGCAGGGTTGCATATCTTCGGTTCACTGTTTATGGTGAGGTGGGTGTGTCTGAGCATGTTTTTAATGGGGTGTATATGTTGGTTAGGATTGGGAAAGCTTCTATGAAATATATAATTATTATAACGCTACACCATGAGTACATACCTGCACGTGTTAGGAGCGTCTCAAACCACATACGAATCCAGTGCTGCAAACGCCTCCAAACGAAACCTATCTCCCAGAAGGTTAGTATATCTGCACAGAAAGACGGGGCATATCCCCAGGGTGAAGGCAGGCGACCAGACTCCAGAAGTATAGTAAAAACGTAGATACTTTATTGAAACTTTTATAGAGTTTCAATAAAGTATCTACGTTTTTACTATACTTCTGGAGTCTGGTCGTCTGCCTTCACCCTGGGGATATGCCCCATCTTTCTGTGCAGATATAATTATTATAAGTTTGGGAGTTTTTTTATGCTAATACCAGAATTATTTATGGTCATTTACTTATAAATGTCAGGATGATGATACTATGCCAGAAGCATAAATGGTTGCGTACTTGGGCACTACCCATATGATACAGTATGTATTATTAAAGGGTAAGATATCTGAACTGACATTTTAATCATTATAAGATGGTGCCATATAAAGTTATAGTGTATACATAGGGCTGCTTGAAGCAGCCCCTACTTATTTTTTTCTATTTCTTAACACTAGAAAGCAGCAGTGACATCATAGATTGTCAGTATCCTGAAATGTTCGATATATGATTTGTACATTAAGAGGCAAATGGTAACAGTCTGTGGAGCAGCCTTTGTATTTTGGGTTTAGTTCTCCTTTAAGACCCAAACACATATGCAATTGACATGCTGCAGTGCTAAGTGCCATTGGATTACATACATGCCTGGGTACTTAAAACATAAGGCATCCAGCTGACAGCTTTATCTTATCAATATTTGCAGTCAGTTTAGTCAGTCTTCCAAAAGAAAGCAGGGTCTTTTGCATTTTTCCGAACTAAACTAAAACTTTTTTTTCCCCCTTCTACTGAACAGCTTGTTTTTTTTTCTTTAATACTTGATAGACAACTCTCCAGGGCAATAAAATGACAGCCCGTAGTTATTTCTGTGTAAAGAACACAAGCTAATTTAAATTGTAAGAAATGTATTTCATAACGCAATGAGCTTAATCTAAGCAATTCCGAATTGAAGGAAAAGTGCCAAAAAATGCAGTTAAGGTATTTTCTTTTAAAGCTACATGATATTAGAAGAAGATCTTTTTATTAAAATCATTAAACTGGAAAGAAAAATATTAAACTTCTACTATTTATAAATTTTATTAAAAATGTTTAAAGGATCATATCTGATAAATTACACAGTTCAGATGTTCATTCCACTTTAACTTGAATTCAAAGAATGTAAATTAGTTTTGGGTTCTCATAAAAGATGAAGGATTAGCAATAACAGATTTATCAGATCCTGACTTTTCTTTGAGACTCTTTAAACCTTTTTACCAAAAACATATTATAGAGAAAATAAGAACCTCTCTACAAAAGAACCATTCCTAACACATCTCTAAATCAAGTCATCCTATACACCCAAATCACTCAAATAAGTCTTATAAAGGCGAGACTCTAATTACAAATAATATTTTAAATTATTTTATGTAATGTAGCCTTTTTGATTAATATGCCATTGAGGATATGGCTATTTTTTTTTGTGTGACATTTTTTCAGCTCTGTTGATAATTACAATGACTAATATCATCATGAATAGCCCATGCTAATTGCAGATTACCTGTTAACAAAATCTCTTATTAAAAAAACTGATATTAAAATGGATGCAGCATTTTCATAGCTGTTCTGTCCTGTTTTAACCAAAGCTCCGGGCTTTCTTCCAAACATCCCTTTTATTATTAGAATATTTTGCAAGAATAAGAACAGGGCAGCATGGTGGCTCAATGGTTAGGACTGATGCCTTGCTGCGCCTGAGTTGATTCCACCCTTGGACACATCTGCAAGGAGTTTGTATGTTCTCCCCATGCTTGCGTGGGTTTCCTCCGGGCACTCTGGTTTCCCCCACAATCATAAAGACATACTGATAGGTTGTATATGTACAGAGATTAGATTGTAAGCTCTTTGGGACAGGGCCTGATGTGAATTGAGTAAATAATTGTAAAGCGCTATATAAGAAATAAAATACATACATACATACTTTCATGATATCTATTCCCATAATTTCCTTGACAGTCAAATCACGATACAAAATTTTGTTAAAAACAATGACCGTTACCTAAATAATAGGACAGATAGATGAATATTAAAGTTAAGGCAGTACATATTGCACACTAAGTTTTTCTGTATATTCACAATAGACTAAATTTTCTAGAGAAATTGCTAGAGAAAATAATAAACTGTAACTGAAACACAAAACAAGTTAGGTCTATTAGTGACACTTTAAGGGCATCTATAGTGAAAAACACAAATTGCCCCATTGTAAAGTTAAAATCATGTACTCTGTGCTGCCTATCTCCTGCCTCTGACAGTTACTCTGTCTTTCCATGGTGTCAGATCTCTCTGCAGCTATCAAGAAGGGGGTCAAGTGCAGCCTTATCTCTGCAGTCAAAGCTACCTCTCCCATCTGCTAATATTCTGTTTGTTATAGCGCAGGGAGGAGGGAGGGACTTGAGCAGGGATGGGGTCACGTCACAGGGATTTGATTGACAGTATGGATTAGGAGTAGAGGAATGCAATCACGTCTTCTAATTTGTGTATCTCAGGACAGAGAGGGAAAATGAAGAATGTGAAGACACTCTGGGGGTTGGGGGGAATTATAGAAAAAAAAAGTTAATTTTCCCACTATAGGTCCCCTATAAAACATAAGTATGAAAACGAAACATGTATTTTCATTTTTAATAACTTAGTGAACTTAATTCTTTAATGCTGTGTTTAGTTAGGTGCCCAAAATGTGCAGTTCAATTCTAAAACCTTTCATAAGATTAGTGAGAATAAGGTTAAAGCATCTACAAGGACACAGCAGATTTAGTTCATATCTTTGGCCCTGATCAAGAACCTAATTGCAGAAAATTGTTTTAATGTGCATTTAATCTTTTCTCTATTGGGATCAGAGAAAGCACTTCAAATCAATTCAGAAAAGTCCAAACACGATAGAAATTGCAGAAGTGTATAAACAGCTGTGTTAGGCATTTGGGAATACTGAAGGCCATTCCTACAGAGATTTCTACATAAAAACACTTATGCAAAATTATTCTTATCAGCTCTGTGAAAGATTTATCCTCTGCTCAAACCACATGTGATAATATATAACATAATATCTTAAATGCGAACTACAGTAAAAATGCATTAAGCATTCTAACATTGCCCTACCCCCAACTGTCCTCTTAAGTTCATTTGATTTTTGCAAAAAGGACAACAACAATGGTGACTACAATTATTAAATAAAAATATATATTATTTATTATTTTCCTGAATTTCTGAACTATGTTTTTTCTGATTCCTGATGCGCAGCATCATTACATATTGGACAAAGAGGTGCACATGCAGGTTACCCAGTACAGTTTTTTTTTTAATTTAAGGACATTGTAGAGAATATAACATCATCAGTTGCACATATGGCTGTACAGCAGAGTATCATTTCAGTAACTTGCTATAATAAAGACATAAAATAAAATTTACGAGCCATCTGCACTTATTAACAATATAAAAATCACATTGAAACTGTTCTTTCAAATGAGATTCTTATGTGTTATAGCTGATAATATGCAGCCAATTATCAGTAAATTAAGCAATCCTATGGATTTATTCTATTAGAAATAACCGAACAGGTTTAAATAAAAAGTCTGTGTTAGTACTATTGGTGGCAAGTTTAAGAGTTTGACTGATTTCTCTGTTACATTCTAGTAGCCAAAAAAATTGTCACAGTAGCAGGGAGATATAATATTGGCAAATTCTGTATCATTAATTGAATGATACCATTCTTTGTAAGCCTGATGAAGGGAACATTTGGCTCTCAAAACTGTGCTCATGTATATGCCTTTAATACAAGAGGAATCTGAAGGAATTACATTAGATTAAACATTATTGGAGGAGTACTGGTCATTCTTATATATAATAAATATATATATAAGTGGCCACTCACCATTCATTTAGACCATCTGCCAGGGTGCTTTTTAACCACCATAGTGTAATCCATTGAGTTACAAAGTCCGCGGAGCACTCCAGGGTCTTTTTAATAAATACTTTATTGTGTGTCCACATCAACTGTAATGCGGTTCAGCCCACGATCAACTTCCTGATGACAGCCTGATTGTGGGCCGAAATGCATTGAAGTTGATGTGAACACACAATAAAGTATTTATTAATAAGACCTTTGAGTACTCCGCAGACTTGGTTGGTAATATATATATATATATATATATATAATAGAGTAGGGACACAGGCACACACTTAAAGCTGTATTTTCCTTACCCAGGTGCTACCAGTCTGGTAATATTGAAACAATATTGATTCACAGTGCACAGGGTCTTGCAAACATTAATTTATTGTGACATACAAAGGCAACGTTTCAGCCCTTTGTCTTGGGCCTTTCTCAAGCAAAACAAGTCATATGGATTCTTGACCACGACCCTACACGCTGAAATGCGTATAATAGAAATACAGCTATATATTATTTGATGTGAAGCCCTCTGAGTGCTCTCATTTTGGATTGTCTTGCTATGTATGTTATGTCTAAAGCATTTGCTTACCCATGTTTTAAAGAACTTTAAAGTTCATCCTAATATATTTATTATTTTCATATTTTCTCACATTTCCTCCTACAGTATAAACAGTTATAGCCAATCAATTTCTAAAGTATAAGCAAGGTCTAAAGTTGAATGAGCAGCATTGAGCTTCAGTTCACAAAATAAATGAAATATACAGAGTTAAAAGAGTTTTGAGCAAATTCATGTGGGAGATAGATTTTTTCTTTATACATGCGGTTGTTTCCAGCTGTTTTTGTTTATAGGGGAGAAAGGTTTCTTAAGTGGGAGCCTGAGCACTTTACATAAATATGTAAGGGGCTATATAAGTATTAAAAACTTTGATCTCAGAATTGTATTCTTTACTAAAAAGAAAGGAGATTTCATATATAAAGCTGTTTAACTGCTGTTTATAGTTGATTATTTTTTGTAAGGTATCAGTTGATTTATAAATAATAACTGATTATAATTAGTACAAGAATAATGTTTCAGGGAAAAATGTCAGTGCTCTGGGTTTTCCAGCCATCTAAACAGGGAAGTGTTTATCTTAATATATTTCAACATCAATAATTTTGGTACAATTTTCTTATTTTATTTGTTGGTATATACTATTTACTTTGCCAAATAAGAAATAGTTATGATGAATTTAGTTGCATTTCTTTCCCTACAGAGCAATTAAACTGCCATTGACATTCTGCTTTCTAAGTCTGAAGGACACTTGTAAGTCTCCTCCTGCTTAATCTCTTTGGGGATTTGTATAAAAGCAGTGGCATGGTTTATCGGTCCTACTTTTTTAACTGTTTCTTTAAAGGGTAAACTATCCATTCAATCCTTCTCCATGGGGGCTTTGAAGTTCTGAGCGTATCCACTTTCCCCAAGGGACATGCACAGAAATGAATTATGAATTATGTTTTAAATGATAATATAATGATAGCATTAACTATTTAGGTAGACAAAATCAGCCAATGGTGTCTTAGACTTAGGGCAGAGAAAAACAGGGAGCAGCCAGAAGACACTCTCATTCTCGAAATGCCAATCAAAAAGTATCACACCTTCTCTTGACTACAACATCACTGTCAGATGAAAGTGCATCTCATTAGTTCTCCTTTAACCATGCACAATGCACAGTATGCTGTGCTCAAGCTTGGCATGAGCTTGAATATACACAGGGCAGTGTGCATAAGGGAACCCCATTCAACTGTTACCTGGGAAGTCAGCCTCCCAGCTATGATCTATCTAATACCTAAAGACCACATTTTACAAACAGTGGCTCTTTTTTTCCACCTGGCATATTCATTTTGTGAATGCCAGTAGATTGCAATAAAGAACGAGCTAGGTGTTTCTTGGATAGAGTAAACATTAATCTCTAGACATACATCTAATCTATCTGGGTACACACCAGGTACACATGGTAAGATATTCTTCCCATTTGCCACTGGCAAGTGGTCAGCTGGGACAAATCACTGACGGACATGTCTGACAGTTTGCGGTGACCAATCGTGTAATCCAATAGGAGGCCGCATGATCAGCTGTGACATTACTGACATTGGTTGTGTCCAGCCATAAAATCACTTCTGATTTTTTGGGCCAACCAACCAATACATGGAAATATTAGTCCGTCCTCCTGAAAAATCTTTTTGTGTGTGCCCAGCTTAATATCTTAACTAGTAAGCACCTTAAGTCTTACCTCTCATAAGATTAATCTAACAGGAGCAGTCAAAGAAACTTGTAAACTCACCAGTAATCATGCTACTCCCAACTGCATCCACTCAAAACTATAGTATAGAATGCATGCACATTATAGTATAATATAACGAAGATACACTCTGAAATTGTCACAGAAAGAAAAGGTGGAGCACATTCTCAAAAAAAGTTAACACGTTTCCCTGCCTGTTCCTGTTAGATTAATTGAAGAACAAGACATAATTCGTTACCCCCAATCTGCAATAAGTTGGGAAAATTGTATGTTCATTTTTGTGAACATACCCTTTAAGAGGGTTTTGGTTAATTCTCATATTTCTATGTTTTCCAAACTTTCTTCTTTCTTTCTTTTCCATTATATATAACAAAAGGGTCAAATCAAAACAAAACAACAAACCTAAAATCATCTCTCTAAAAACTAGATGCATACGCTTTTCTGTGTATCATGAATCTTGGTTACTGGACTATACGAGGCAGAAACCTGTACTGTTTTCTTTAAACCTTGCCTCATTTCAATCAGTGTACAAAGCCACTCAGGCAGCCATAAAGGTGACATATAAACACTTCAGATTGCAAATGTGTTCACTAAAAGCTTTTTAAAGATCTGGATTATAAATTTTGTGCTATATACCATCAATCTGTAAATATCAAAGTACCAGTCGCATTGATAGCAGACATATACCTCAGTTACTTTACAATAGTGTATATATTTGAATATACAAACTTAAGTCATAGAGCAATTTTTTTTTTTTTAAACCAGTGATCCTTATTTTAAATAAAGGGCGATTTTGTTGGTCTCTTACTACTTTGTATTTGAATTCACTTCCAGTTTACGCAAGATACATTTATATCTGTTTTATAAAGCAGGACATTATTTTTCCATTTTAAAAACTGTCAAATTATGGTCAATATTTTGTTGTTGTAAGACTGAAATTGTTTAAAGTGACTTTTATTAAAAATGCATATACTAATAATAACAATTTATATAGGTATGCATATAACTCTCCTTACTAGGGGTGTAGCTTGAAATTACAGGGTCTCATAGCAATATTTTAGATGGGGCCCCCAACACACATAAAAAACAGTTCAGTGCAGTTCAATTATCCCCAGAAAAACTGCAGCCAGGTTTTTTAAAGAGCATGTCCACCCTCAATTCACATAGTTCAGCCCCACAAACCCTTTTCCTTTACTTCGAACTTTCAAAGATGCTTCCAGGCTCAGATTTTCTACTTACAAAACCCAGATCCCTGGCTGGTATGGACACACCGTCTCTGCTGCTTTTGCCAGCTGGTAAGTTAAGAGCGTGCACAGCAGAAGAGGAGGTTTGTTTTGTATTGGCCAACAACCATTGACCGTAATATCACCATGACAGCAGTGACTGATGTCCATTGTCAGGATGAACAGAGTAGCCGCAGTTTGTTTGTAGAATGAGCCTGGGAGCATCTTTATGGTTTAAGTAAAAAGGTTTAAGTAAACCTGGTGTTCCCAGCTCAAGTGAATTATGGGAGCTGACCCCTAGTACTTATTTAATTTAATTTTATAAATCACCCAGCATCCGCAGCAAAGGGAGAGGTGAGACACAGCTTTTTGAATCTTTGTGAATGTGCTCTTTCTATTGGGGCACTTTTGTCTGGAGTTATACTAAAATATTCAATTTCAGATTTTCAAAAAAACATCTGCTGAATGTCTGTAAAAATTTTACTTTTATACTTGTATACTTATACTTGAGAATAAACCGAGGTTTTCAGGGTTTAAAAATAGCCTGAAAACCGAAGTTTATACGCGGGTCAATCACTTACCTTTTAGTGATCCCGTGGCTGCTCGCTCCACATGCGCTGTTCTGCAGGCTGACTTCACTACTTGGCGCCTCTCACTTCCCAGTGCCGAGTAGTGATGTCAGGCAGCAGAGGATGCAGAGCGAGCAGCCGCTGGATTAATGAAAGGTAAATGATTGAACCGGCAATTTGCTTAGCATTAACAATTAACTGTGAGTTGTGGAACAGTAATCCCAGTAATCCCTGCAGTTGCAATTCCTTGCCACTGCAGATGTTTGTGAACAACAACTCCCAGCAACTAAAACATACTGGGAGTTGTAGTTTCCAAACATCTGGAGTGGCAAGGAATTGGGGGTTACTGTGTGGGATACTCTACATTTAAAGGGCAACAAACTCAAAACAATACAGGATCAGGAGGATGGTATCTATTGTTAAAGATTGCCTTCTGATTCTGTATTGTTTTGAGGCTTTAGTTGCCCTTTAAATGGACAGCAGAATTCCCATACAGTAGTCCCATACAGTAATAGCCATACTGGTTTTGGCTATTACTGTATGGGACTACTGAATGGGAATTCTGTGCATTTAAAGGGCAACTAAAATCTCAAAACAATACAGAATCAGAAGGCAGTAGTGGTCACATTTTCTACCCTCGGTTTATACTCGTCAATCACTTAATCCTTTGTAAGGTAAAAATATGTACCTCGGTTTATACTCGGATCAGTTTATACTCGAGTATATGGTATATGAAGCACATTTCATACAAAGGCTCATCTCAAATATAAAATAAACACCGGGAATTACATGGGTCATCGATCAATATATATATATATATATATATATATATATATATATATATATAAAAATATGGCTGTTAAGATTTAGTGAAAAACCTAAAAACCTTCAGTTTCCAACTAAAGTAAGCCACAAAGCTCACCTAGTGGGAGGGGCTACATGACAGGGTTGTCTGTGTCAGGACCAGTAAAGGGAGGGCGGGGCCACAGCATTTGAGGAGTACTGGCCAATAAGGAGGTGCAGGGAGAAAAAGGGGTGGGTGGGAGAAATATAAGATCTAGGGAGGCGGGAAGACTGGTGCCATTTTACCTATACCAACGGCTCAAATAAAAACCCTCCCTCCCTGAAGATATATTGTTACAGTATAGCGTAGGAGTGCCGGGACATGATGATACATAACAAGTTCAAAGCAGTTTGGATAAGAGGCGTAAGCCTAGGATGAGGTACTGTGTGTCTTCTGTTTCTCTTCTGTGTCATTACAGGTTACAAGGAATCGTTTACCAGTATTCATCACAGCTTTGGCACGTTCCTGTCAGTCAGCCAACAGGAAAATTTTCTAATGTTAAAGGGCATGTCCACCCCCAAAATTATAATTTAACCCAATACTGGCCCCATTGTGTAGTGTAGAAAAATCCTTACCTTACATCCCAGCTCCAAATGGTTGCCCTGCAATGCCCCTCCAAAGTCCAGAAAACTGGCCACCAGGAGCCTAGCAGAGGGGGGAAGTGTTTCCGCCTCTGAGGCTTCCTCTGAGAGGTTTGTGGCATGCTCTGAGCAGCCCTCCCCCCTCCCTCTCCCTCCTGTTTTGGTCTCCCTCCCCTAGTGTAAAATCCTTTTAATATGTTGTAGGGCTAGCTTCCCCAGCCCCAACTGCATTAGTCTTATTTGCAGAAACTCCCCCAATGTTTACTAACCTTCCCTCTATCCTCCACCGTTTTGAACTGCCATCAGCCTCGTCCGTGATTGGCTGGCTCTCAGCCAATCACAGATGCAGCTGCTGGTCCAGCCCCCTGCTTGCAGTTCCACGCAAGCAGAATGCCGTGCAGTGTGGCGGAGGATAGAGGGAAGGGAAGTAAAGATTAGGGGACTTTCTGCAAATAAGATAAATGCGATTGGGGCTAGGGGAGCAAACCCTACAATATATTAAAAAAAAATTTAAAGGGTGGACATGCCCTTTAAGGAGGAGAAGTGGCATTTGGTACAGGTTTACCCCCCAAGGTGGGGGCCTGATGGTGAGGGTCAAAAAATTAAAAGCCATATGATGACCCAGGGGTTAGCAGTTTGGCAGAGGTATCATGGAGTTTGGAGCAATATGACCAAGCAGGTTGACAGGGACCCAGGTTTGTTGATACTAATAAAGTTAAAGGACTGTTGTAGTAATGTACAATGTTAAAGAATCTAACCATTGTACAGATATGTTAATGTAAGTTAGTGGTGACAAAATGTTGTTATGTAAAGATAAGCTGTGGCCAGGAAAAAGCTCATGGTTGTCTGGTGTTGTTTTTGGTATGGGAAGGTAAGATTGGGGGGAGATGTAGGCTGTGTCATTGTTATGTATTTTTGACATATCTTCTTAAATTATTTGACCCACAAGCTTCAGATATGAAAATCATGTCTGGAAACTTAGAGACTAACAATATCTACTTTTAGCCTTGAAGTCTGATAACAAATACCATGATCATCTAGATGTTAGCTGGTGTAACTTTGCCATATTCCATGAAGATTTAAGAGACACTGCACACTTATGGAATGGGCACCTAGGAAAACGTAAGAGTCTGGCTGGTGCTGTGACTGGCTGTAACTGTGTGGGAACATTATAATCAGTAATGCTTTAAACATTTAGGTTAGTCTTTGATAGTCTCCACTCATGTAAAATTATTGTGTAACTGTCTAATATTTTTTAGGTTCCAGTTGTTGACCCCAGGTAAAATTGCAAATACAGTTTGTTGCGGTTTTGATTGCTGCTGGCAGACAACACTGTTACATTAAAAATAATGTCAATGTTGTATGTTTTGCTGTCTCATTCTGAGACAGACGGTGAAGTTCACCACAAATGAAAAATGTATATAGGTTAATAACCCCCCAAACCCGCAAAAGTTAGACATTTAAGAGATGCAAGTTTAACTTGAAATTGTGCCTGATGTGCTGTTGTCTTTATTTATGTTTCCTGGTTCTTCCAGCTGGCAGCCATGGATATGTTTATGAATCTTGTATATGCAAGAAGCCTGGCTAAAAAAATGGGAGAATTGGAGATAATGGTTTTGGAGGACAGCAGGCACTGGCTGGGGTCAATATAGAGGGAGGTGGATGTGGGGCAGAGGGCATGTGGACATCCCTTAAGATTGGAAGAAAAGAAGATTAGTTTTCTAGTTTGGAAAGTGTTTTTCACTGTGAGAACGATAAAACTATGGAACTGGCTCCAAGAGGTGATGGCAGGTTCGTTGGATAGTCTAGAAAAAACTTTCTAAAAACAAAGAATGTTGCATGTTACTGATGTTGATACATAAAGATGGAATTGATCCAGGGATATTTACAATTGCTACTTGGATTCAGGAAGGATTTTTTATCCCTTCATGCAAGTTTTTTTTTTTGCCTTCCTCTGCATCAACTGTTAGGCAGGAAAGTGAGTATTGCTGCGTAGGTTGGACTAGATAGACATATGCCTATATTCAACCTCAAATATTACTTCTAATATAACAACTGATATCACTGACAATCACTGAATGCTTTTCGCCTAGCTGCATCCGCTGAGCTTGTAAAAGCTTCTTAAAAAAGTGGAGGCAGAAACCTTTTGAGAAGCAGAGGGAAGTGGGAGAGTGTCGTTTTGTTGCATACCAGATTAGCCCTTCATCTGGCAGCTTTCTAACAATCATACTTCAAATCAAAAAAAGACTGGAGAGAGTCAACTGTAGTTATAAACCCATTTGTGAAGTCAATTTATTTTAGAAGGAGTTGCACTCCTTCTAAAATAAATTGACTTCATGGATAGGTTTATACCTACAGTTTAGGGATGGCCGGTTCGCGGATCCGAACCCGCCACGGATTTATCCCGTTCGCGAACGGCAGATTTTTTCCGGATTTTCCGCCTTCCGAACTTCCGATTCGTGGATTTTTAGTATTTTCGGAAATTTTCGAAATTACGAGTTTTCACGTATTTTCGTGAATTTTCGAAAATACGAGTAATCCTCGTAATTTCGAAAATTTTCGAAAATACAAGGATTTCTCTTATTTCCATAAATCCGTATTTTCGAAAATTTTCAAAATTACGAGGATTACTTGTATTTTCGGAAATACATATTTCGAAATTTTTCAAAAATACTAGTTTTTTTGCGTAGAAAATACGAAAAATTCGTGTTAATTCGAGGGTATTTTTCATTTTAATGGGTCTGCTCGCGGATTTTCGAATTATCAAATTTTTTCGAAAATTCACGGATCCTCGAGCGGACCGGATTTTGCGAAGTTCCGACATCTCTACTACAGTTGACTCTCTCCAGTCTTTTTTTGATTTGATGTGCTTCAGTTTTGTTGGTCAGTGGTGATGCCCTAGCTGGATTGCAGAGTCTGACTTTACTTTATTTACAGAGGACACAGAGGCAGCAAAGCTTATCTAGCTTCTAACAATCGTAGTTTTGGGGTTTTGAGGGTTGATTTACCTATGTATCATTTTGCATTTAAGGGATTATCCTGCTCTTTAGGATTACTTTTTTTCAGTTAGTTTGCTACAAGTTGTACTTTTTTTGTACTTTAGTGTTCAATTAGTAGCATGTTTGCACGCCTAATATAAATTGGTAAGTAAGGGAGCATCACAATTCTGAATGCTTTTTACATAATTGAAATAATGTAAAATGTCTAAACGTGTTTTAAACACATACAGGGTTATTCAATAAAACCTTAAAAATGGGGCTAATTTTTCCCCAACCAATCAGATGTTAGCTTTCAAATGTGATTTGATCTGATTGGTTGGGGCCAAATTAGCACCATTTTTAAAGATAAGAAATTTTATTTAATCTCCATGATAGTATTGAGATGGTTATTTCACTAGAAGAAAAGGAGACAGTGAAGGTAATTTTGCACTAAAATGTGCTTTATTGGTTGTATAATGCTTGAGAATGCTAGACGTTAGGTGTTTTTTAATTCATCTCTGTGCTCTCAACACATACAAGTTTATTCAATCTGGGCCGTTGATTCATGGATATTTACTGAGATTTAAAGGGTTTCTGCACAAATTTAAAAATATTATATTAACAGTGGAGACACTTACCTTTCCAATTTTTATCAAATGTCTTTTTTAACCATTTCACACCTACAGGGAGATTCAATAAAAGTTCTTATCGTTTAAAATGGTGCTAATTTTGCCCCAACCAATCAGATTTTATTTAACATTTGAAAGCTAACATCTGATTGATTAGGGCAAAATTAGCACCATTTTAAATAAGAACTTTTTTTGAATAACCCTGTTAGTATCTAATTCTTGTCACATGTACATGTATCTAACTAAACAATACTGTGGATATCTCTTTCCCCTTTGAAATGTATGTCCCTGTGTATAGAAAGATCTATTTTAACACCACTAAACAAATAAGTTTTTTTGTAATCAGCTTGAAAAGGGAACTATAGGTTGTAAAAGCTTGTTATGGTTATCATCTCCATTTGCCATCACCTTTACATCAATTTTTCATCTCAAAAGTATTACCCAAGAAATTGTGTGGCACTAGCAGGCAGATTCACCCAGAGCCGTACATGCAGTTGGCAAATCTCCTGGAATCAATTTACCAGAGGCTGCACCTCTCTGTGTGACTCTCACCCTCATGGAATTATTTAAAGCCAGCTATCAACTGGTGTTACATAGAGTACTTACACTAAAGGAGTTGCACAGCCTCTGGTAAATAGGCTTGTGAGGGCTGCACGAGTGTTTCTTCTGAAACTCGCACAGCCACTGCAATATCGGCTAGTGTGACTTTAACCCTAAAAATGATTGCTGTGACTGCCCATAAATATGCCTGTAGATTTTTTACTAAACATCAGCACTGCAGCAATAATACATTTAAATAATACAAACGCAAAGCATACACTAATTATTTCTAAATCTAACTTTTGTGAATTCGTACAACTTTAAATGAAAACCTATGGGCACATGATTTTTTCTTACAGTGCTAAACATTTGTTTATTTACATGGAGGCAGTCATGTTTATTGTTCAAGGAAAGTGCTAATACAAGATTATTCAAATTCTGAAAAATATAAAAGAAAGGACACATACTTGCCATTACTGAGCAATATTGAGTAATCATAAAATGAAGAACGTATTTGGAAGTTTAAAATACTGCATATCAACCAGGTAAACAACCACTGTGTTTCCTTTGTGTATTTTTAAATTTTTTTTTCAAGTCAGTTGCACATTGGTGTGATTTTACATATACTACAACTGGTAGGGAAAATAATACAAATGGCAGATAATGTTGGCTTAGAATTGATCTTTTTTTATTTTTTTACTGTTACCTGTTTAGAGATGTAAAAGCTTTCCAGCTGACATCTTAATCATAATAATTCAGACTCAGGTTCTTGATTTACTTGCCAGAGGAGATTGCAAGATATAAAAATAAAGCAAAAGGCTTTCTTAAATTTCTGTAGTCAAGAGAATGCAGGCATCTTGATGAAATTTTACTTCAGTGCGGCAATGAATGAAAACAACAGAAAAACTTAACCCATGACATCCCTACTGCAAAACAGATGGTGAAACCCAGAAACCATAAAGTTCCTTACTTAATCCTTCTAACATAAAAGAACAGTTGATTATAATCAATGTTGTTTATCTCACTGCTTGACTTCCTAAATACCAGTCCCCGGATTATGAGCTTGTTGGAGGATAATCAGAGAGACCAGAGAATTGCCTATTCTGAAAATCCCTTCTAACCCGTTCAAGAAGGAATCTGTTCCTGCAAAGCTGATGTTAGCTCTTAATTCCTGATTAGTGCCATTTGAAAGACTGCAGAAATTAACTGGCCAGAAACTAATCATGGAGCAAAGTGCCATGGCCAAATGTGGATCTGCTGCCCAGCTATTAACTTGACAAAACAAAAACTTCAGTTCATTCTCTAACAATCATAACAATCATGACTAGAAGAAAATTCTGGCGGGGTTTTCGGAAAAATCTTACAGTAAATCTATTTTTACCAAATGCTAAAATACTCTTAAAGAAAATCTTATTTTTCTAAGTTGACACAAACATTGTTATCCAAAGGTAAACATTGTTACTATACCAGAGGGCAGACCCCCACCCCTGACAAAACAGTCTACTGTCCGAGTATGTTACAATTATATTATGCTGTATGGATATAATGCATTGGGAAAAGGTTACCAGATGTCCCTGAACTAATTTACTTGTAGTCTGCTTTTAAAATTGGTTGAATTGCAACGTTGGAATGCTCTATTACCTAGGATGTGGACCAGGAATTAAATATATTTATACTCCATGTTGCAAAATTAATGTTGACAGTCCAACTTACAACTGCTAATAATGCATAATTTTATATATGTCTCCCCTGATCTAAAAGCAGTAAAGATAATTTGTGTCTGCTAATATAGGACCAAATGCACCAAAAAGAAGAAGAAAAAAAAACATTGCAATGTTCCAAAGTGGCTATACAAGAAGCATTGACCAAAACTTCAATGGAAAAAAAAATCTTTTCTGAAATGATGAGCAGATTACAAATCTTCTACCACAAAAGGCAACAGTATTTGGGGTATGTAAATCAGTTTATTGCCAATATTGCTGGCAAAACAGCGCAACCTTGGGCTATATGCAATTTTACATTTCTTTAAGGAATTAAGCATTTCAGGATCCCATAAATATATCTAGTAGATCGTAATGGCCTGTGCCTTACTTCTTCCTGTGGTCTTTGTTTATTCGTCAAACATGCAATACTTGTCTGTAAGTGAGATCGTATGGTACTTTTAAAAAACTGATGATCATTTCCCTGTTACAAGTGAGGTAAAGATTTGCAATACAACACATAGGGGCATATTTATAAAGGAACGATGTTAGCGCAAAAAAATTACCGCCGCACATCGCGGCCGCGAAAATATCGCTATCGCCGTATTTATAACGGCGAGCGCTATTCCCGCGATACCTATCGCGGCCGCGATGTGCTGCGGTAATTTTAAGCCCCTTCGCGGCGATACTATATAGTATTGCCGCGAAGGGACTTAAAATCCCTTCCCGACGCCGCTCCTAAGGGGGCGGGGCATACGCCCACCCCGCCCACACCCCCCGCGGCGGCAGCGGCGACCACCCGCCGCCGCCGCCACTTCCCAGCAGCCCCTCCCAACCCGTTCCCCGTTCGCGGCAATCTCGGAACGGGAGGCTAGGAGGGGCTGCCGGGAAGGGGCCAGCATCATTGTGTTCGCTACCACCCGCCGCGCACCCCTCCCCGGCAACCCCTCCAAGCCCCCCGCCCCGGCCGCTCCCGGGAGGGGACGGGAGGAGCCCTGGGGGGTGGAGGCTCCCTCCAGCGGGGCCCTGAGAAGGGCCTTTTGGGGCTTAGGGGGTCCCGCAGCCCAACCGGGACCCCCCTCCCCGGCCCTTATAAGGGCCCTTGCGGCACTGACATGCCTTTGGCGGGGGTCCCGCAGCTGAACCGGGACCCCCAGTGCGGCTCTTAAAGAGCCCTGGGCGACGTCTTCTTTCTTCCAGTCCCGGCGACACACACCGCCGAGGCCGCTGACCCCCGAGAGGTACCCCTGCGGCCGCCAGGGGTACCCCCGGCGGGCGCCGGCGACCTCAACGAGGCCGATGTTGCCGGCGTCTTGATCCGACGCGACGTCTTCGGCTGGCGACACCAACCCCACTCAGGTCGCCGATGCCAGGCAACTCACTGCGGCCGCCAGTGAGCCTGCTGGCACCGCCGGCCTCAGCGGAGCCGATGTTGCCAGCCGCTTCTTTCTTCTTTCTTCAGCCATCTACTGCGATGGCATCTGAGTTCCGCGCGGAAAGCTCCTCTTTATATAGGTTTGCAGAAATCCATAATCCGTTTCTGATTGGTCAATTTTAATACTTGCTTTACATTAACCATCAGATTTCTGGAAAGTTCTGAAATCTGATTGGTTAATGTAAAGCAAGTATTAAAAATTGACCAATCAGAAACGGATTATGGATTTCTGCAAACCTATATAAAGAGGAGCTTTCCGCCGCAACTCAGATGCCATCGAAGTAGATGGCTGAAGAAAGAAGAAAGAAGGGCTGGCAACATCGGCTCCGCTGAGGCCGCGGGTGCAAGCAGCTCACTGGCGGCCGCAGTGAGTCGGCCTGGCATCGGCGACCTGAGTGGTGTTGGTGTCGCCAGCCCGAAGACGTGCGTCGGATCAAGACGCCGGCAACATCGGCCTTGTTGAGGTCGCCGGCGCCCGCCGGGGTACCCCTGGCGGCCGCAGGGGTACCTCTCGGGGGTCGGCGGCCTCGGCGGAGCTGGTGTCGCCGGGACTGGAAGAAAGAAGACGTCGCCCAAGGGCTCTTTTAAGAGCCGCACTGGGGGTCCCGGTTCAGCTGCGGGACCCCCGCCAAAGCACTTGTCAGTGCCGCAAGGGCCCTTATAAGGGCCGGGAGGGGGGTCCCGGTTCGGCTCGGGACCCCCTACCCCAAAAGGCCCTTCTCAGGGCCCCGCTGGAGGGAGCCTCCACCCCCCCACGGCTCCTCCCGTCCCCTCCCCGGAGCGCCGGGGCGGGGGCTTGGAGGGGTGCGCGGCGTGGGTCGCGACCACCTGCTGCGGCCCCTTCCCGGCAGCCCCTCCTAGCCTCCCGTTCCGAGATTGCCGCGAACGGGGAACGGTTGGGAGGGGCTGCTGGGAAGTGCGGCGGCGGCGGGTGGTCGCTGCTCGCCGCCGCGGGGGTGTGGGCGGGGTGGGCGTGCTCCCCGGGGCGGGTGCGACCACCCGCCGCGGGTTGCCTGCCCATCCCCGCCGCGGGAGGTTGTATCGGCTGACTTCGCCTCCTTCAAGGTGGCGAAGTAAAACACCGATACTACCGAGCGAAACCAGTACCCGCCGCTTTATAAATAGAAGCGGCGGTAACAGGTAAGTATCGGCGCGAAGTTACGCTTCGTTAACTTTTCGCGCCGTTTTCGGGCCTTTATAAATCGCGGTAACGCGATTTATGCGTAATGGCCGCGAAAACGGCCGCGAAAAGTTAACGAACCTTTATAAATATGCCCCATAGTCTATAAAATGTTATCTCCTTACTCTTCAAACTGGTTTGTTTCCAACCACATTACATTTCAGATTTGTCTGACTTCCTCATATTGCATTTCAGTAAACACCTCCTAAATTAATTTGGTTCCAAAAATGCACACTTTAACTTTAATGCATCGCTTTAGTGAAATTTTTTTTGTTCAATCTTACTCCAACTCTAAACCCACCAATATCAGTTGCCAAGGTTTAGATGAGAGTTTATAGCACCCTTTCCTGTAAGTTTCTCTATGGTATAATTGATACAACATTTGTTAATTGCTTCATGCCTACAAAAATCTCAAAATGTATTTTCTGACGTACAGCAGATAGGCAATTTACATTTAATGTATTTTGCTGCATTAAATAGTAAGGTCACTTTAGATCTCAATTATGAGTGTATTATCAAACCTACAGCTACTTTTTAAAAAAAAAATAAAGCTTTAAATAACACCTGTCAAACAAAATTACAGAGATTTAGGATGCAAAATTAAAAATGTAATTTATAAGTAAAAGTTCATGCCTCTCTCAGTGGTAGAGAATTAAATAGTGGGAAACGCACACACATATGTGTTTATACTTTTATTGTGGCATAGTACTGTATGTGCATTTCTCCATTTTCTTAGGTGGGCATACATATGAAACTTTCATCAGAAATTACAAATCTATCAGAATCTGTTGCTAATTTGAATGTATGCACAATCAACTTCCTTATACTTCTGCATAGGAATAGGTTGCTATTAATTACATTAATACATTATTGTTAATGCCATTGGCTCCCTTTACTATAAATGTAAATCTGATAATGGTAAGTAGTAATATTTAGTCCAAAATTACCTATCTTGTGGCTGACAGAGATGCTTTGTCAGCATTGGGAACAGTAGTTTTGTGCCCACACACCTATGTGCTAATTAGCAAATTTTGTTTGAGCCAATGGGATTTGTCATTTATTGTGAGTGTGTATGTCCATTTAACCCTGTGCCTTTGTTTTCTGTTGATTGTTCAAAAAACAATGAAATAATAGGTCTAAAGCTAGGTACACATATTATAGATAAAGGGCCAACCCTTTCAGTACCAACAGGGTCGGCCTTTTTTTCTGTAATGTATTTACATTCCGATGCTGGCAAATTCAGAGAAACAGTTGTTACTTACAGAAATTTCCCTTGGTCACGTTTGGCTCTGTACTATAGTATATGGTGTAGGCCGCAACCTTTGGGGTGTGTGGCAGTCACGAACGATATCCCTGTACTTTACAAAATGTTTCAAAGACTGGAACTGTGTGTACCCAGCTAAAAACAAAGTGGCCTCTTTAGCGAATCTAGCAAATATTTTATGGTGGTGTGATACATAGAAACTAACAGAAACAATCAGAACATTTTTGTTATGTAATATTTACAATATTTATGACAAGCACTGTTCCCCTCAGTTTATCCATCTGTCCTCTTAATTCATTATTTCTTTCCCCTTTTTATACAAAACATTTCATTTTCCATCTGCTTAAAAATTATTTATATTCCATATTTAAACTCTAAAAAAGAAAAGTACATGAATTAACCACTATTCTCTAGGATGGCTACTCTAAAGCCCTAATTTTATTTTTAAAAATTCATTTTGTAGCAGCCAATATTAATTGAGATTAATTAGGGGCCTTTATCTAGAGACCAACCATTACATTTAGAATTCGATTCATAAGGCATTAATACCCATTTTTTATTATGCGCATGTTCTCAAACAACAGGTCAGTCATGGCAACCCATTTGGAAAAGTATTTAAAGGTTCTGTTTATTTAAAGGGCCAAACCCAGTTAGACACGCTATCAGCTATTATTTGTATTTGGTAGTCACTGATGTTATTTCTGATAGAGAATCAAATACATTGTAAACATTGTATAGAAGGTTGACAATGCCAACTGGATTGTTGGAAAGTTGTGGTAATAGCAAATACATTTGAAATATATTTATAAAAAACAGACATTAACTGTAATTGCATCTTATATATTTCAAGGACACATTTGCTGTAATACTGAAGATTAATTCAAAGTAAAATAGAATTATCACAAAAGCAAAATTTCTACTGGCTTATACTGTAATAATAACAAATACTGCTTGCAGCTATGAAGGGCAGGACAGTCATAAATCCTGTAAGAACTTCAATGAGCTGTTCCTAGGTCAGGTAAAAGGATCCAATTATTTTCCTTTACCTTTAAAACCTTAATGCTAGTCTTTGAATGTATTCACATTGCCACTGAATGTATTAACTTTGTTTCGATTTAGTGTAATGTTTGTCTCATCAAAATACAAATGATGGTAGGATGTCTACTTCTGTTCATGTTTAATTCAGTTCCTTTTTTAGTTAACTTTAATCAAAACTAAAGGCCACATCTATTTCAGTCTTCCTAGAAGGTATGGTAAAGAAAATGTAGACTGCAAGCAAATGAAAACAAAAATCATTATCTTGCTTTTGTTTTTAAATTTAGTACAAGGACGCATTTTCCTTGATTTAATTTTATATACAAATATACATGTACTGCAAAATGTCCTAAAGAATTTAACTAAGTGTCTTATGTGTATGTCTGTATTCTGTTTATTTGTAATGCAATAGTGAGTGTTGCAGGATTTGCATCAATAATATGGTTAAATAACCCATAATCCCTGTCTGCTCTGCTTTCACCCACATGCAGAAACCACACCTGTATTCTGCAATTGGGTCACAGGGAAACAGTGCATGTATTGATACCACAGCAATTCAGTTTGCGTTCATTACAGGGTCAAATTTAACCTTTCCTCATTAGAACCAATAATGCAATTTTTGAACACTGCAATGTTGTTAAACATACCAATACCTGTAGTTATAGATTAACATGTAATACAATCACACCTTTTTGTTTTATATCAAATATTGCATTGTTGTCATAGTGTTATAGTGTAATGGACATTTCTGTAAACAATATTAATAGAGTTTCCTATCTAACTTTAGGATGAGAAGGGATTACAGTGAAATATTACCAGAACTGCCTGTTATGAATTCAATTACTTTCAGAGCACAGCAACATGCAGGACATGAATGTACAGTAGGTACAGAGCTATCAGTGCAATATAATAACACATCATTGCATTGAGCCTTTGAGGAGCTCTATATGAGCACTCAGGTTGGCAGTTAAAAGGATTTGTTGGAATGTTGTGCTGATACTGCAGTAATTTTAGTAACACTTTTTCTGTTGACAGTAGTAAATTGGAAGGCTGAATTGCTATTTCTGTTGATAGACTTGTTAACTGACTGCAGAAATTGTTAGCATTTGTAAAGATGATTCAGCCTTACTGACTACAAGAGCGCAACCAATACATATAAAGTAAATTGGCATTAAAAGAGCAAAAAAGAGAAAAAAATCTTTCAGAAAAAAAACAACTAATAACCTATTTAACCAAAAAATAATTCAATGTAACGCTCCACATATTTTACCCTATTTTCATTCTGACATTTAAAATTGTAATTTTACAGAAATCATTGAAAGGAGGGACACAGGTTGTTTTTGTGCCAACGGGCAGTGCTCTCCTAATGGCAACCCTACTCAATGAATGAATTACATGAAGATGTATATATGTATGTATAATTTACTAATATAGTGCCACTTGGGTACGCAGTGATGTACATTGTAAAATACAGGGGAATACACACAGACATATACGTATATATATATATATATATATATATATATATTAGGGGGAGGGATACAAAATGCTCAGACAAACAATAATAATAATAATAGAGATGTTCGAAACTGATTTTCGTTCCGTTTTCGAATTTTCGAAATTTTCAGGAAGTTCGAAAATTCGAGTTTCGATTTTGGAAAATCGTCTACTTTCGAGTTTTGGAAATCGTCTACTTTCGATTTTTGAAAATCATCTACTTTATATTTTCGATTTTCGAAAATAGTCTACTTTCGATTTTTGATAAAAATAAGAAACCACATTACATCTCTAAATAATAATAATAATAATAATAATAATAGTGCTGTTTTTCAGAAATGTAGGATAACAGTTTAGATTTAAAAGAGCTAAAGGATGTCACCTGGCAAAGTGTGAAAGGGAGAGAGTTCCAAAGATAGGGAGATAATAACTGTTATGATTTAATTTATAACTACATGAAATACATGTAAACAAACGTGAAAAGCAAGGTTAACAGAAGGGGTAAATACAGTCCAGCTTTATTAGTGCGAGCAACACAACACATTTTAGATCCAGAGCTAGGTACGCACTTTTTTTAAAAACACAGTTTCAGCCACGACCAGCGACACCTTACTGCTTGTTGAACGCCCATTATGGGTGACAATTGGCTCATGTATGGACATTCGGTCAGGTGTCATTGATGATCAGACCTGGCAGACTCTTGAATGTTAATGGTATTAATAAATAGTTAACCCATAAAGGATGTTTTTCCACTTTCAAGCAGGTTTGGCATGGCCTTATTTTTTATCAATAGATTAACTATTAATTTGAAACAACATTTTGTAAGTACAACTTTTATCAGTATTGCCCAGATAACCATGTAATTCCCAGCCCTAATTTACTGTTCCTTTTTAAATCAATTCTCGCATGGAGAATTCTATCTTTACCAAATCCCTAGGAGAGAGTTCCCTGGGACCTTGCCCCTTTCAATACTTTGAAAACAATGACATAGAGGCGCATTCACTACAATACAGTAAGAATCCTCCAAATTGTTCCTTGACTGGGTTTCTGCCCTTGCAATCTTTTCTACAACAAAGCAAAAACTTATTTAAATAACATCTCAGTTGTTTCCCTAGCGCATCATAAGATTTACAAACAAAAATAAAAATACAATTTCCTTTGAACAAATGTTATTTGGATCTGAACATCATCCTACACATATTTGTTTGTACCAAAAGTTAATTGCTTATTTTATTGAACAATTTATTATATTAACTGTATTGTATTTTATCAACAGATTACTAAATCCCACATAGTTAAAACCCCATATACTTTACACTAAACTAGACATTATTATACTTCTGAAATACATTAGTATAACAAAACCAGTGTTGCCAGAGACTATAGATTTATTTGAGTCTGTCAGATCATTAACCAAACCCTAAAGTTTTTATATCAAGCTTGTATTATGATTATTACAGCTCAGTCTTGCCTTTTTATTTCAGAGTTTGCAATCTCTTTCTTTAGTTGCTGTGCGTTCTGCATGATTACCGATGCTCTATTCTGACCTTATGCTACAATAATGCAGAAATCAGATTCGAGTTAACTAGAAAATGTCAGATGTGTTGTGCAATAAAATGGAATATTTCTGTGCCATAGCATCTGTCGTTAAATTATGTTAATTTAAACAGGCTAAGAAAGATGAGAAACTCTCAGAAATCATGTATACAGTTTGTCAGTTCAGGATTTCTTTTCAAAAATCAAAATGGAATAAAAAAGCAAAATGGCATAAAATGTGCTTTGCTGCAATTAGTTTTTAAGGGATTAGATTCTTTGGTTTTACAAGTCAGCAATATATAAGTAATTGAATGCAAGTGATGCAGTATAATGAGTATCAGACATATAAAAGAGAGAAAATGGGGTTTGTCATGCAGGCTAATTCACGATTAAACAGTTTTTTCCTGATTATACACAATATCAATTTAATAGGCTGAAAAGAAATGTTTCATAATTCAACCCAAAGAGCAATAGAATGTAACAGGCCTTATGCCAACTCAACAGTGGAGAATGAGCTGTTGTAAGATATCTAAGGACGCCAGTCCCATATACATTAAAGCTGGGTACACGCAGTACAAGTTTGTAGCCAATGGCAGACATATTCTATCGGAAACTGTTTGCCATTGCCGACAGAACTGTTCACACACAATCCCGTTGGTCTATACATTATTTGTATAGGGGGTTTGTGTGGGTGTCTAGCTGTTCCTTGTATTATAGTATAGGGGGCAATAGCATTTTTCAGTTGCGGCTGACCCATCTCGCAGTCAACAACAATAGTTCATTGGTTACTAATTCATTTGTTCTTCAAGGGGATCAGTACTTATTTTATCAGTACTTTGTGTTCCCGTCTTAATGTCACTGATATCAACTGCCATAGAGGACATATAATATCAGTAATCAGATTAAATATTTACTGATTTAGTAGTTCAGGTTCTCATCACATAGATAACTAGATATGATTTTTCTTTTTCTTTTTTTATTCATTTTTTTCACTTTTTTTTTTTTTACTTCTTTTTAAATTTCATGGCTCTGCAAAATTTCTTGACCAATTTTTAAATCTTCGACTTATCACTATAGGTAATTACTAGGGCATATGTTATAAACATTTAGTTCTAGTCTAAAAGATTTCTAAAATTAAAATGGTAGCATATTGTGTTTGAGTTCTGTATTTTGTTTGGGATTTCTATAAAGTCTTCTTAACGTTAGTAATCTCTCTTTGTAACATAAAGTCATATTTCTAATATTAGAATATTAGTACTCTTCACTACTGTCACAATATAATACAAGCTAATATAATGTCACACCTATCGCCAGTTGTTTATTAAAGGAGAACTAAAGTCTCCAGACAACATTGTCCCAATAGACAGAGCACATTCACTAACATACAACAAGCTGTGTCTCACCTCTCCCTTTGCTGTGGCCATTGGGTAATTTATGAAAACAACCTGTGAGTACTAGGGGTCAGCTCCCACAATCCACCTTAACTGGGTAAACCCCCAGCTAAGTGTCTGTGTACAGGCACATGCTCTGTTGTGCTCAGCAGATCAAAACAAGGAAGTTGCAGCCTTGCTTCCTAGAAGCTGACAGCCAATCACAGTACATCACAGAGATCCTCCCTCTCCCTGACACAGAACAGAGATTTCAGTTGTTTATTTTCAAACACATTCAATGCTCCTGTTCTAACAATGATATAATCCTTTACTATACAAAAATAAAAGTAATCTTTACAGTGTATTTCATAGATAGCATGGATGTAAGAAACGAAATACTAACATTTCAGCAAAAATAAAAAAAATAAATGTAAGTCTGGGGAATAGAACCTGCAACCTGTACATTTACTCTGTCTTGCTAAAAGCAGAGCTTTTACCTCTAGGCTAATGGAGATAATTTATAGATAGCTGGTACTTGTAGAATCTTTTACTATGAACATAATGGAAACAAAAATAAAGGAAACTATGGGGATTAGAACTTGCAACCTTCTAGACTGTGTGTTTCTATAACTGGCATCTTACAAGGTGAGCCATGACTGAGTAAGCTGAACACTTTGGTACATTTAGGAGCTTCATCTTTTGCTTGGGACATAATAGAAACAAACAAACAAAAAAAGAAGTCTGGGGTATTGAACTTGTGACCTTCTGAATTGTGTATTATTAAACCTGGAGCCTTACCCGATGCACCACCACTGAACAAGCAAAGAACTCTGGTACATTTGGAAGCTTTTTTTTTTTTTGCTAACGATTCCTAAAGTAAATGTAATATGGAAGTCCCTGATAAGACTTTGAAAGCTGCTTGTTACCCTGCAGTTTATTTTCCAGAATGTCACACTGAATGGTTAATAGATTATGGTAACAAGCAGTTTTCAAAGTCTTTTCAGGGACTTCCATATTGGTGTATAAACATCTGTATAGAAAACACTCTGTCCATAGAGACAGTGAATACTGTGGTCAGGGGGCGTGGTTCTTTGATGACTTCATGGGCTGTGGGTTGTACTGGCAACAATATGGAAGCCTTATATACAGAATCTATTTCTTACATGTACTAAATGCAACTTACTAGAGAAGAATCTTACAATGTATAGGTGTTCTGGGGAGAAAAACTTTCACATTAGGTTTAAAATATTTTAAGTTTAGTTCTCCTTTAATATGTTCCCCCATTTTCCACCCTCCCTTCCTCTTTGCATTATTGTTTAATACCATCTTGCCTTGTCTTGTTTTCTATATATATTTTTTTATTTTTTGTTATTATATTATATTGTTAATCACAACATAAAATGAAACTCTGTACAAGTAATGTTATTATAATCTTAACATTTAAAAATCACAATAAAGAACAATGATAATAAAAAAAAAATAATGTCCCAGATCAATATTTTTAATCAATTTAATTCTGTTTACCCCCTTGATGATTTCAAGCAGTTTATTGATTGGAAGGTGATTGGACAATTGACATAGAGAATAATATCTACAGCTGCATCTTTAAATCAGCAATACAATACATCTGCCCCCTTCCCCCAAAATGGATTCTCTAGTGTATCTTTAAAACTTCTTGTCTTAAAACTGCCAATGAGTTGCTATAACTTGCTCCTCTGTAATTATAGAGTAACTCTTTTGTTTTGAAAATTAAAAGCTAAATATAAAGTGAAGGTGTTAAGTACACTTATAATTCCAATGCTTCATTTCCCAGCATTGGAAATAGAGACGTACACGCAAGCACGGAGACAAGTATTGATTTCCTATCCTATCTTTATGCTTTAAGAAACACCAGTCACATGCAAATAAAGCTGCTAATTATAAAGCCAATATTTTCTGATTATTAGAAGAGTAGGTCATGGTACTGAATCTTTATCATAGGGTCACATATTTAACAAGTTATGCAGATGCCAATCAGAAGTACTAAAAATACTCATAATGAGGTCACATATTTATTGCATGGAAATTACAGGCTGGGCTTGTTTGTGAGCAAGACAGTCTTTAATAGTATCTTAATAATGAGGTTTTACTAGAAAGAACAGTGTTACAGCAATATTATTATATAGAAGACTTTTTTTTAGCACATTTAATAGTTCAGTACATGGTTTTTCATGGTCTAATTGTCTCATACAATTAGGGAGATAAAAGAAAAGAAATCTCATCTAGTTTATAAAAATGTATATAGAACATTAGGTTTTCCACCTTTCAAATACAAGAGAACTTGTTCTGAATATAACATTTTAGCAAAACCCAAATCTGAGATGTCAGTCTGGCTTGGAAGAAAATGTATCTAATGTTAAATTTAATTCTTTAAAATGCAAACTAAGAAAATACATGGTTGACTAATTATTAGCTGTTTTACATATTTGTCATGCTAGTTGGAGCAGTGGTGTAACTAGGAATCACTGGGCCCCCTGCAAAACTATGATGGGGCTCCTATCCATGCTTTATTCACTGTGATTTTCTGGGAGGAGGCTATATCTGTCAAGGGAAAAATAAGAAGATGGGGACCTCTTGGCTCCTGGCCCCCCTGGAGTGCTCTCTCAGCTCCCCTGGAAGTTACGCCTCTGAGTTGGAGTATACTGTGACTTTCATTTTACAGAACTAGACACAATAATTCATATAGCTTGCTACAATGATTGCTGGTCTGTTTAAAATTTAAAAAGTGTCTTGCTGATTTGAGGAATACATTAAACAAATATATTATGTATCTTTATAGTGATTGTACCGGTACAATAAAATAAATAATAATACAAAAAAAAAAACCCATTCCAATCATATGGTCTAAAATACCTTTTTCCTATTAGGCCCAGAAACTGTGAATTAAAATGATATATCATATGCACAAGTTATTCCTAAAGCTAATAATTTCTAAGTTAAGTAAGTCTATATAAGATATACAGCACCTGAACAGTGCGGTTCTGCACTTTTTTATTTTAACCCATTTTTAACCTTTCCACACAAAGATACAGTACAAACATTTACAAACATGATAATGCATTAAAAGGCACCCTGGATTATAAAAGGTTATACCATGCGAGAGAAAATGAATAAAAGATATAGACGGCCATATTTAATTGGGTGCATTAATCTTGATCTCTGCAGTCCAAAGGTCCAGTAATCCTCTGCATTCTACTGCAATATCAAATGAAAACTCCAGTCCAAAACAAATGTGTTTTTATACGAAGGTAATGAAAATAAAAGTCAGATTCTTCATTGTGAGGGAATAAAAAGGTTTATCTGGCTTGTGGTCTATCTGTCAACAGATATCTTTGGAAAAGCAAACACCATATGCAGATACTTGTGGAGTAGCGAGATAATCTTCCATGTTACTTGTGAATGTTCTTATTCATCCAGGTCATGGTATATCTGTTGTATTCAGTAAGATAAACTTGACTTAAAGTTTAGTTCTTGAAGACGTTTCGCTAGTCATCCGACTGGCTTTCTCAATTCAGAATGACTTATATAAGAATCTGTTGGCAATTATGTACCCTGAAAAGTCCCAATTAGCATATCACAGTCAGGTGTTAAGGACAAACAACATCAAAAGAACATCAAATTTACAAGGAAAGAGGTACAAAACAACACACTGGCTTTCTTGGACTGCTTGGTAAAAGTCAGGGAGAATGGTAGACTGGAATTAGAAGTTTACAGAAAACCAACCCACACAGATCAGTATTTGATGTTTGACTCACACCACCCTTTAGATCACAAGCTGGGTGTCATCAGAACCATGCAACACAGAGCAGAGAACAATCCCCACAGAGGTGAAGGCTAAAGAAATGAAACATCTTAGAGGAGCCCTTAAAACTTGGGGATATACAGACTGGGCCTTTGTCAAAAGAAGTAGAAGGAAAGAAAACAAATACCAACAGTGAAGAGGAAAAGGACAGGAGGAAGAACATGGTCATCCCATATGTAGCAGGGGTCTCCGAGAAATTAAGAAGAATTTTCAAAAAATACTGTATCCCTGTCTGCTTTAACCAAATAACACACCGAGGCAGCAATTGGTACATCCGGAAGACCCAATACCGAAACACAAGAAAAGTGACATCATATACGCAGTGCAGTGAAAAGTGCTCTGATTTGTATGTGGGAGAGACTAAACAGCAACTGCACTTAGTATGGCCCAGCACAGAAGAGCCAATTCTTCGGGTCAGGACTCAGCCATGTACCTGCATCTTAAGGAAAAAGGACATACCTTTGAAGATTGTAATATCAACATCCTTTCAAAGGAACAGGACTGGTTCAAGAGAGGTGTTAAGGAGGCCATTTATGTCAAAATAAAGAAACCAAGCCTGAATAGAGGTGGGGGGTTCAACACCAACTGTCTGCCATGTACGGTTCTGTTTTGACACCTCACCCTGGGCGTTCCTATAACACCTCTTAGCCACAATGCAATCATGCCTTGCATTCATAATGTCCTTAACACCTGACTGTGATATGCTAATTGTGACTTTTCAGGGTACATAATTGTAAACAGATTCTTGTACAAGTCATTCTAAATTGAGAAAGCCAGTCGTATGACTAGCGAAACGTCTTCAAGAACTAAACTTCAAGTCCAGTTGATCTAACTAAATACAACAGAGTAGAATGTAAAGCTGCCCTAAGTCTTTAAAACTATTGATTGGGAAAATTAAAGTCCTCCCTGTGCTGGTGTGGGTTTCCTCCAGGCACCAATTTCCAAACATGTGCAATGATCCTGACAGGCAGAACTCTGAGGTGCACTACTAATTACCTGTGCCACAGCAGGTGAGTAAATTCAATCATGTAAAGTTCATAAGTAGGCACACTCACAAAAGTGTGTATATTTGACGTTTTTGTTTTTCAGCACTAGAATTAATGAATATTTCTTGAAGACTTAAGTGAGTGTGCCTACTTATGAACTTTACATGATTGAGTTTCCTCCAGGCACTCCGGTTTCCCCTAAAATCATGAAGGCATACTGATGTCAAATGTGCATAGATTGTAAGCTCTTTTGGGCAGGGCCTAAATTGTCTATGTATCCATGTAATTGTTAAGCGCTAGGGAAGATGTGGGAACTATATAAATCCACAATAATAATAATAATAATAATAATAATAATAATGTATTAGAAATTATTTACCATTCAGGATGAAACCTCGAACTATAGCCCTCCAGATGTTTCCAGAGGGATTGCTGAGATCTGTAGTCTTCAAATATCTAGAGGGCCATAGTTTGTCTGTCTGTCCATCTGTCTGTCTGTCTGTCTTTCTGTATCTCTGTCTATCCATCCCACCATCCTCAGCAGAGTAAATTCCTAACATAATATAGCATTTCCTATGTTTATGTGCATTAATTAAATAAAAATAATTACAATATGCATTAATGTGTTAACTTTTTTTGAGTTCCTTTGGCAAGTAGTTCTTTAAATATTTATGGGGTCAAAGACATCAGTTTCACATGCCATCTGGTATTTATATTTATTTTTAACTTTGTATACAAAGGCCTTTTGAGTGCATGAGCACCTTTTGTCAAATTACAGTCCAGACACACATATTACTTCTTGTTTGAAATAATGGAAGACATTTTTGTGATATATAAGCAAAATGTGCGCAGACATCCACAAATATTATTAACAAGATAGTAATGCAACAGATTTGTCCCCGTATAAGGGACATGTCTGCTTGGGGATTTAGTACTAACAAATTTAAGTCAGGGTATCATAGCAAGTAAAATGATTGGTTAATTCTGTCCATAATACAAGTACTTGTCCATAAGTAAATTGACCTATAAGTACAGGACTAAATAAATATTAGGTGGATATGGATTTTAGAGTTATAAAAACCCAAGTGGCTGTTTACATTAACAATCTATACTGTGTTATTTCACTTATTTTTTTGTTTCCGATAAAGGTATTTTCACAGCTGGTTGTAAAATAGTCCTTGTCTGTTTTATCTACTTGTTTTTAATTAATTTATAAATTACAGTATCAGTTCATGTGTTGGCTTATAGTGCATAATTTTTTTAGAATCAAAATTCAATATGGATAGACATTGTTGACCTTGAAAATGGAAAACTATTGATGTCACACTGACATGTTACTGGTCTTTTATGCACATCACTGGTGACCCAGAATACTATATGGTTAATTAGAGATATCACACTAAATGGTGACCCAGATATTCCACTTCACTTCTACTTTCCATTTGAACCAATCAATAAGGTTTCTAGCCAACAGATTATATCAGTAAAAATTGTTCACCAATGTATTGCTCATTCTCACATTGATTGTCCGACATACTAATGGAAATTATGCATCCCTCTAGTATACAGTAGTTTGTTAATAAACACATTTTTCTGAATTACAGAACTGTCAATCAGTGATTTAATAATCTCTTTTTAACTGTCAATACACAAATATGCATAAAAGCTAAAAGCTAGAACATTAATTACATAAACATGATACATTTGAATATAAAATTTGTTTTTAATAAGCCAATCAAATCATGTTCTGCTGAATTTTCATTTAATGTATGTGATTTTCCTTAAAATGCTTTTCTTTACGTAATTGTGGAACAGAGAACATAAACTACCTTTGCTTTTCCAAATAATATTCCTTATTATTTTTACATCTTATGAAACCATAATTGCAAATAACATTCACCTTATTTCATCTTACCGTTCCGAAATTACATTAGTAACACTTGTCAGTAACCTAAATTAACACATTATATAATGCAACTGAGCAACACGAAACCAATAGGTACACCCAGGTGGCAGTGAAAAAGTTAATTAATAGCACCTTTACTGCATTAACATTCTACATATTAATATAAAGCAATTGACATTTAACTGTTTGTCATTCTATAATTGAAGAATTTGAAAGAAAGCTCATTGTCAGAAAACCACTTGTTAATAATTGGCGTGTGTTTATTAATCTAGACTCCTGTGTGATTTCTAATTAGAAGGCTGGCAGATATAACCTTTGTTTGTATGGTACAAAGGAAAGTCATTTAATTAATCAAACCAGGCTTTTCTTATGTGAACATCCACAAAGTGCTTGCCTTGAATGGGTATAAAATTGTCTCCTCTGCTTGATCTGGCAGGAGCTTTAACATTGCAGATGAGTCTTTTGTGCATGGGATGGTTTTATTCTGGGGAGAATGATTTACACAGTTACATACAATATATAACCTTAACTGTTGCCTTATTTGAAGGGGAACTAAAGTCACAGGACAAAATTGTCCCAATAGACAGAGCACATTCACAATGTTACAACAAGCTGTGTCTGCCTCTCCTTTTTGCTAGCTGTTGGATGATTTATGAAATTAACCTGTGGGTACTTGTTGTCAGATGCCATATTGTATCTCTCTGGGTTTGCTGGGAAGCTAAGTGTATTCTATACAATTCTGAACATACTGTCTAGCGCATAGATGAAAAAAAAAGGAAGCAGCAGCCTTTCCTTCCCTCTAGAAGCTAACAGACAATTGTGTTACAGCAGAGATCCTGCCTCTCGCTGACACAAAACAGGGATCTTCAACACTCCTTTCTCTAACAATTAGAGATACCTTTGCTTCCCTCACAAAACACAAAAGCAATGTTTGCAGTTAATTTCATACCCAGACAGAAAGAAAACTAAAATTTGCATAAATACACTTGGGGACTAGAGATGTTCGAAACTGATGAGTTTCGTCCGTTTTAGAATTTTCGAATTTAACTGTAAATTCGAAAATTCGAAGATTCGAAGACGGACCCATAGAAGTCTATGGGAGAAAAAAATTTGAAAGTTTCTATCGATTTTAAGGATGTAATAGTAGGTTACTGGGGAATGGTCTGGGGAACCTGTAAATATAACCAAAACTCATTTAAAAACTTATCTTTCCTCTCGATCGGGCTGTTTTCGAGCTTCTGCATTCTGTTTTAGAGGGTTACCGCTATTACAAAATTGAAGGTTACCGAAATCGGCTTGTACATTTGAGGGTTACCGAAATCGAATGCTACTTTCGAGGGTTACCGATATTTCAAACTTTTCCACTAATTTTCATTATCGATAATCATCTACTTTTGATAATCATCTACTTTCCATTTCGATAATCATCTACTTTTCATTTCGATAATTATCAAATTTTCGATAGAAATTGAAAACTCGGAAAATTTGGGTTTCGGAAATTCCGGGAGTTCCGAAAGTTTCGTTGGATTTGATTCGAAACTGGGTTCTATTAGAACCCACAGTACATTTGTCTGTGGGGACCTGTAACCCTAATGGAAAGACATTAAAGCAGCTTTCAAATTCCTGACTTGGACTTGGATATGTACTTACAACAATATAAAAACCTTATAATTACAGAATCCCCTTATTATATGTATGTAAATACAAGGCACTTGAGTAGTGTCTTGCAAAACATGGGTGATCAGGGGAGTTCTCTTTTAAGTATAACTGCATTATGAACAATTTATAGAGCTGACCAGAGCTAAATGATCTGATTTTCACAGTTGAAGATGACAACTGCTTGCTAAAATCTTGCTCAGGAAATTACCAGACAAAATATTTTCTAATACAAATGTGCTGATAACTGAAAGGAAATACTGATACAGGAGACTTATCTAAAATGTAGTTCTATTTTCAGCAAGATATATTGACAAGAATAGTTACTTTATTATAAGAAATGACATCTATATTCTAGGCCAAAAGAGAGCTAGTAAAGGAAATGGAAAATCTAGCAGACAATTTATGACACATTATTTCCAGCCCAATAACATATTCTGATGTATCTGCAGACATCACATTGATATATTATAAGCAATCAGCCCAAAACTTGCCTTACTGGGAAATATAAGCTTCATGGGTTTGGTGATTAATAAAATACTTTATTATCAATATAAAATTATCATTCTCCATGTTGTGGTCTGTAAAAGAACAATTCTTTTCTTAATTCCTACTTCTAGCTATATCTACATAGCTATGTTTGGTACATTAATGGTTATACTACAGCCTTACATTGATTTAGGTACATAAGGTATATACACCCATAGATTTGTTGTCTTTTTGTTTTGCTGTAGTAAGATAATAGAATCCCTGGATCAAGTAGAACCTTTTCTATTTATATCTGTAACCGTTAATATTCTTTAATTCTAGAAACTCATCTAGCTCTTTCCTGAAGCTATCCAAGAACCTACCATTACCACATATAATGGAAGACAGTTCCACAGTTTTACTCTTCTTAGTCTAAAACACCTGTAACAAATATATGACATCACTGCTGTTCCTTCAATGTATGTAATCATTTATTTCAGTTGTTGTTTCTTGGCCTTTACCTTAACATAATTGTTACTGTAACAGAAATAAGGCTAGATTAACCATATAAGGGATTTTAATATCTATATACTATATCTATATATTTGCTGACTCTACCCTCACAGCTAACACAGCATTATACAGTAACTGTACAATGCAGCAGTGGCAAGCAGTCACTACATTCCAAAAATAAAGAAACCAGGTTATGGAAGCAGGTGACTGGTCAACTCTCCATTGAGTATGAATATAATGACCTGCATCATTATAGATCATCAGCAGCTGCTATATCAGCAGGATATATATACACATATATCCTTCACAAGGGCACTCACGCTATATCACTTCAATCACCTGGGTGCACATCAACTTTTTCATATAGTCCTTGTTTGTAACCATAGCACGCTCAGGAATTTCCATTAAAAATCATCTTTATTCAAACATTTTCAAAACATGACACATTTCCGATCGCACAGGAGCCTCCTTCAGAATCACAGTGATTACCACATCCGTTAAAAAGCTGCACACTTCCCACCCCCTTCCATGCACATTACATCCTTAAAAGCAATAAAACATATACATAAGTTAAAATACCTCTTAACATCTCTTAATATCAGTGGATCGCTGCCTTATCCCTTCTACTCCAAGTACCTTACTCCTTCTCATCACCATATATCTGGAATTTTGGAAAGGAGCATTGTTTTTTCTCAAAGTTTCATATATTAAAGGATCTGCTGTTTCTAAAATGTTTATGAGCTTGCACTCTGTAATGTAATGTAAGAGGAAAAAAATAAGGAAAACTTTCAGTGAAACAAAAACACAAAGAAAAAAATGTTCTCTTCAATTTAAAGGGCATCTATACTGGGGGATGTGTTTTTTTATTGCATTTAATTTAAAACTATTTTATAATTCTGGCTGATAGTGATTGCTGAGCATGCTTGACTATGCAGGTCAGATGAAAGGAGGAAAGTGTGTACACATATAGTTAAATCAAATGAAAGAAGAAATGGGTTATAGGCTATGTCCACCCACTAAATCCGCCTATTGAGAACCCCCCCAAATCCTAGACCTCGCATGGTCTAAATAGCTCAATTCGACCTCTAAATATACTTACCAGCCCTCATTTCCTCGGCTGCCTTCTGCTTCTCTTCTGTGTCTTTTCCATGTACATAAGCAAGCAGAAGCGTCCGTCCAGTAGCAGTAACAGATATTGGCTGAAACGAGAGGCTGTATTTATTGCTTTACCTAATTGTGTTCTTATACTTCTCTTTGTTGTACTGCTTAGTTTAAGGAATGCATTTTAGACCTTGTGAGATCTAGTTTTTGGGGGGTTTCTAGCCACCAGTAAAATTTTCATTTAGTGGGTGGAGAGGTAGGAGAATACTGCTCCTGATCAAAACAAATACTGGATTAATATTAAGAAGCAACACACACACTTCAGAGTAAGTGATGTTAATTTAAATTCTTACCCGTCAGTCAGTGGTTGTCACATGTCACAATGTTCATTTTGTGGACTCTTCATTGTTCATTGCAAAAACTGCAAAAACAAATTCTACTTCTTTTCAAAAAAAAATTTTTTTTTTTAGACTTTCTTGAGGATTTTGTATAGATTATTTTTAGGTTTATAAAGGATTCCAGAAAATAACTCATCATTGTGCCATCACTTGACAAGATTTACATCTTAAAGGATATGTACATTGGCAAATTAGATTTTTTAAATTGCCCATTAGTGTAAACTATAATTCATCCCAACTATCACTTTACTGTTTTTTTGTTGATCTGCCCCTATTTTATTAGATATCCAATCTGAAACATCTTACGTTTCCGCATTTCTGTAAGCAGTTTTGCTTTAGCTGGAATGGTTTGACAGTTGGTGTGTTGAAAATAGTCAGGTCAGTGGTCAGAGCCTGAGCAAAAATGATACTTTATTGAAGGCATGCAGCAACACACATACCTCAGAGTAAGTGCTACTTACATGTATTTATTTATAGATTAAAGGGTAACTGTGGTCTTCAATTTTTTCCCCAGGTACTTCTTGATTTCCCCAGCATTAAGCATTAACTGAGCATGCTTCTCCCCTGGGGTGGACAGGTGGGGTAAAGATCAGGTGATGTCACTCAACCTACTAAAGGCAGGAAGTTTGAACATTCACCCCATTGTAATGTCTCACAGGCTCCAGCCAGAGATGTGATTGTCAGCTCATTTTAAAAGAAATACTGCAAGCTTTCATTTAACCATAACTTGTTTTGAGACCACAATTGCCCTTTAAGATGACGCAAAGTCATTTTTTCAGTATATATACACTTTAAGCATATACTTTTGTAGTAATGCTTGTCCAATATTTCTGGTACACATTATATAAACATGCTTAAATACCTCCATTGAGATATATACTTATTTACTTTCAAGATAACTAAATAATGAAAGTTTATTGTAATTATAATCATAGTTCTTTATTGCTTTACCTAATTGTGTTCTTATACTTCTCTTTGTTGTATTGCTTAGTTTAAGGAATGCATTTATCAATGTAACTAATTCTGCAATTTTCAGAATTTCACACAGCTGCACTGAAAGCCCTGTGTATTTACTGGTCAAAATGCATATTCATTAACACATTAGGACCAGTGTGTATAATATTAGCCTTGACAAGTATTCTTTATATTCATACATAAGGATGTATTTAAGATGTACACTACAACAAAAGGTCATGTTTATTATATCGGAAACCTTTGTAGATAAAAATGTGCTTTAGTGTGGATAACACATCATGTCATAAAAGTTCCTGTTTTAAGAGTGGTTTATGATTTATCATTTATAATTAGCTGTGCCTTCTTTTGTCTGTTATTTGTTGTTGTGTCTCGATGTGTAGTGGAATAAAATGAAAATAAACAGAATTCCAAAGGAAAATGGTATATTTATACTGTACCATTTATACCATGTATATAAATAAACATATATATACATGCAAATTTAGTTTAAAGTGGCAATGAAAATGCTACACATAGTAGTCCAACCTTTATACCATCCTCTTTAACCCTACCTTACAGTTGATTCTGAGGGGTGGAAAAAAGCTAGAAGGGGAAACAATTCCTTCCTGACTCCTAATGGCAATCAGAATGTATCACTGGATCAATCAGAACTACATTATATGTATTTACACCAGTAATTCTCAATATTTTTTAGTTTTAGAAACTAATCCAGCCCCCATTTAAAGCTAAAAACTGTGGAACTGCTGGAAGACGGTTCCACAGTAGAGATTGACACAAAACCAAACTCGAACCCGAGTTCGAGCCAAACTTTATGAGTTCGGACGAACTCAAACTATTCAAACTAGTTCGATTTTCCAGACTCGCAGGATTTTTTTGAGAAATCTTGAATGTTAGAGGATTTTTGAACGTTTGGTAAAACTTTAATGGCAATTCCGAAAATCCCCCAAATCGGCCGCTCGTGGATTAATCGGCCGACAATCCCACGGCTGAACATTTAGGGGGTCTAGCTGCTCAAAACACTTTATATAGCTCTTTATATAGGTTTGCAGAAGGACCAAATCCAGTTGTGACTCGTTAAAATTTCAGTGCTTGCAATTATATGATCACAGATTAACCAATCATATTTTAATTTTATTTTTCAAATATGATTGGTTAATGTGTGATCATATGATTACAACCATTGAAATCTTAACCAATCACAATTGGATTTGGTCCTTCTGCAAACCTATATAAAGAGCTGCAAACCTCTGTGGTCAACGCAGCTGATGGCAGTCAACGTCAGCTGGTGGTGTTGTTAAGATTAAGTGTCAGTGCCAGTTAGACCCTTATAAAGTTAACAATTGGTTCAATTTCTAATGTACTTAAAAAAAAAAGATATTACAGTCACTTAAATAGCTTTATTATGATTAATCAATGATGTTGTTGCCACAAAAAAAAGCAGTGACCTATTTCATTCTAGTCATTGAATGGGGAGACATTGGGTATCTTCCTTTTTCATTTTAGTATTAAAGGGCATGCCCACCCCCAGAATAAAAATCCCTAATTACCTTACCTGCCACCAACCCCAGAGGTAGTTATAGTTATGTACCTCCCCGCAGGCCCTAAAGCACAGAAAACATTTATTTTCCCGCTACAAGAAAGCCAGCATCTTTGTGTAATGCCAGCTCTGCAGTCAGTCTCAGTCGTGACTTTCATGTCACAGAATTGACAGAATTGATTGGTTGCATGTGAATTATCAGGATTTCCAATAAACCCAGGGGTGTCATCCTAGGGATTTTGGTCATTTTTGCATTGGAAAATGAAGAGGAGAAGGATTTGGGTAAATATAGTAGTTAAATTATTGTTTAATTTCTCTTTAAAGGAAAGATAAAGCTAAAAATACATTCCTCCCAATACATGAATGTTAAATGTATTTCAATGGGATTGCAGGGGCGTAGTCATGGCTTAAATCCTAGGCTTTGAATAGGACTGGAAGTCTCCAACCGGGAACATGTGTAGTCATTTATGTAGTTTAATTTTGAGTAGTTTATATGGTTGCTATTAAAAATGCTGTATGCCATGTGTAAAAATGTATATACATTTTTTTTATATGTGGTATGGCAAAAAGCATAGATGTAACTGATTATAATTGAAATATATATTTAGATAAGAAGATAAATAATCAAATAAGATCTAAAAAAAAATACAATCTAAACCGCATAACAAATATAAATAGCCCTTGCTGACTTATAGTCACATTTCATAAATTAAATAATGTTCTTTCTGTGTCACCAGGTTCTCATATACAGATCTGTAGTAGATCTGAGCAGCACTTCCTGTCTCTCTCTCTCTCGCTCTCTCTCTCTCTCTCTCTCTCTTTCTCTCTCTCTTTCTCTCTCTTGTGGATGACCCTTTAATTCTTCCTTGTTAGTATTAATATAGTTGGAACTTTGATCATCTGTTTCTATATGATTGGTTAGCTTATTGGTAACTAAATTACATTTTAGAAACTTAAAAGTAGGGATGACCGTAACTGTCAATCTCGGGAAAATCCCAAAGATCCAAAAATCCAAAAACGGTATATACTCTCGGGACTTTGGAGCCCTTTTTTGATAACTATCGAACGTTCGAGGCGATTTTCGAAAATTTTCAAAAATTTTTCAAAAATTGTTGAAAATAGGCTCAGAAGTGCCGAAATCCAAATGATCTGTCTGATTTCGGTTGGAACATTTGGATTTTGGAACCAAGGAGTTCCGTGTAGGATCACATCTCTTCCTAAATAGGCAATGCACCGAGAACCACTATTGGCTTCTCGTTATTCCTCCTCTACTTTACTATTAAAGGGCAACTATACTTGGTATCTCCCCTCCCTCTTTTAACAACTCCCCCTTTCACCTGACTGGACTGTTTATGGGGACACATAGATTGAAAAGCTAGAATAAAATAAGTTTAGAATAGCAATGGTAACTTACTTTACATGGCTCTAGGACATGGTCTAGGGATCACATACATATATCCACTACATGAAATAAAGTAACTTCCTTCACACGCGAGCTTTCTAACTTCTACTTTAGACATTTGATAATTATCCCCAAAAATTCGATAGTTTGATATTTCTAGAATCTGTCTCTAAATCTCTTAAAAAGAGGTGCTCATTTTTATAAAAGGGGAATTATGCCCAGCATGGAGTGGGAATGCTTCCTTGTAGCATACCTCAACAAAAAGGGGTAAAAATTTATAGCATCAGCACCACTGAGTTAGAGTAGGCTCACTGACGTTTGCCAGCATTGTTGATGAGTCAGACAAGCTTGGCCCCTCCCCACACCATATTAGCTTCTCTCCCCCACAGCTTACATCATATAGGGGGAAGCGGGAAAAAGGGTAAACTTCACATCAGCAGAACCATTGAGTTTGTGTCGGCTCACTGCAGTTTGCCACCATTGTTAAGGAGCCAAGTAGGAATGGCCCCTCTAGACATATCCCACACCACATTGATTTCTCTCCTTCAGAATATGTATTATGCAAGGCTAAGTGGACAAAATAGTAACACTTCACAAACTGCCTTTTATGCCCAGGGGGTTGTCATTGCAACCCCCTGAGTAAAAACTACATTGACAGAAATATTTTTGAAAAAGTATTCAAGACCAATGTTAAGCTCTTGTCTTCCTATTTAGAAATATAAAACAATTTCTTAGGCACAAATTGTGTACAGCTGTCCATGGTTTGTATCCTGTCTACTGGGATAGTTTGCTAATGTAGCAAAAGTCACACCAATAGAGCGAAAGCCATTTGAAAGTCAGCAAACTGCAACATATATTTGTTGTGAACTACTGTGCAGGAATCCTGTTCCAAACAGATTAAACAGCAGGACAGCAATTTTACTGATAACAGCAATGTTCGTGTCTATATTAGTTTTCCCCAGGCACCAAAAGAAAGCCTTTGTGCTGTTTTAGCGCAGCTGTAAACTCATACCCCAAGTCCATAAGAAAAAATTGTGAGATTCCAAGGGATGATTTGCATAAGCAAAGTTTGGTATATAATGCAATCATTTCTTTTCTTTTTCTGTCACCTTCCTTGAATTTCCTGTTGTACTTTCTGGCACATAAGAAATGTAAGATTTCACTGCTGGAAAATATTATTGCATTAGTAATAACAAATGAGAAAAAGGAAAACTTTTATGGACTTTTGATTTATATTCTGCTGTTGTATCGCACATATATTGCTTCAATCTGTTAACAAATACTCAACACTAGGGGACATATTTGTAAAGGTGCTTTAACTTTAACTCCAGCAGAAAGTCTTTATTGCCCCAATCAGCATTTCGCAATTTGTCACATATTGACGCCTTTACTGCTCAATTGTATTATTAAGCAGAGGTTGCAGCAATCTTGCGATAAGTTTACCTGTTTCAATTTGCCAACTTTGGGGTGGCCTAAACAGCTGAACTTATTGCTGTTGGGTGTGAGGGTCTGCTGGAAAGGGTGTGTGAATCGGGTGGTCACCACCAAGGGGTGCTCCGTGTGTATGGGGCATTTGGGGGTGGTTGCCGCCTCTGAGAAGCCAACGTTGTGAGGGGCTGCTGGGAAGGGGGGCACTAGCAGGGATCCCCAGCCTCCCATCGCTTGAAATTGGAACCCCCTCCTGGCGCTTAAAAAAAAAAAAATCCATAACCAGTGTAGGACTGGCCCACAAGATTACAGGGGAATCCCCCAGTGGGCCCACAGCCCATTCACAAAAGAAAACAGATACTTGCTAAAATTTAAATACAGTCGAAGGGACAGTAAGAAATGCATTTTAATAACCATTAGGAGTTAATAGGAGTAAGATAGATATGTAAATTAGCGGTAATAGAAATATGAAATGGAAGGTGGGCCCCTAATGTCATTCTGATGGGCCCCTGGTCTAAACTTTCCTGGTGGGCATTAACAGTCCAGTACATACCCAAAGAGATTGCACAAAGCTGGGGATGGGCCTGGGCCCCGGGGGCAGATCAGAGGTAGTTGTATAATAGAAATAAATTTAGATATTTCTACTACTTTATGAAAAACTCAATATAAATTATATTAAATTTGAAATATAGGAATAAGTGAGAAAATCAAACACAATTGATTTCATTATGATCCTTTGCTTCGGTGTACACAGTACTGGATTTGCTTGGGATTCTGTGTAATCCGATATCATATATATATATATATATATATATATATATAATATTCATTTATAAGTGTTTTTTTTACCACTTATAAATGAATTAAAAAGACCTTGGAGTGCATGTATGTTACTACACTTGTTGATACAGATCCATATACAGGGGAGCACTCAGGCATGCTACACACAAGTGCTATTACATGATTGATTAGTATATATATTATAATTCTTACAATTTCTCAAGCAGATCATAATTCTACACAGTGCAGTAATGCTTTAAATATTAAGATGTTTATAGGCAGTATACATACAATTATTATCTGGCTTAACTAGGATTATGAAAATGAATATCAAACAAACCCATTGTCAAGAGAACAGAATTAGACTTGTTCACATTTACAGATAGCTGGTGCAACTCCAACAAGACATGTTCCCCTGGTGGTATAGCAAAATGACGAGTTTCTTTTGGACTCTTGTCTGCTCTTAATGCATTTGAAAGGCTTTTTCCCATTTATAAATTCATTTGGAAAAGTGTTATTCTTTCCCTCAGGCTAGTATTCAGTTGAGCAGCATGTTTGGGTTTTAATTTTTTTATCATATAAATAAATAAGTTCCACTATCTTTGAAATCCTTTTCCATTGATGTGTGGTCATAACTGATGAAAGCAAAGCAATGGGCAACTGTACAAGCATCATGGAGTTTAGGCATGAGCTTTTTACCTTCTGCTATTTTAATACTGCTGTTACTGGTCTTGTGTAAGAGTATTTAACCTATTTTAGCATACGTGTATTGCCGCTTCCACTCAGTGATACAATTTAAATACAAAACAACATTATACATTCAATTACCTTAAACTTAAGGAGCTTGTGATTCTGATTTTATTTAGTCCATTTTAATACAGTATTTTGTGTGGTCACACTCCATAATCAGCAAGATTGTTGCAATAAATAACAAGCTCCAACTGCAAATACCTGCTTAGGTTTGAGATCTTTTTGATTTATGTTTCTGAATGTAAAGTCACTTGCCATCAATGGGCAGACATTGTCGAACTACTTCACCATTATGTTGATTAGTTAACAGCTTTAGCAATTTGCAAGCAGCAAATCACTTCTTAAGTTTGTTGATGCTGATTTACTGTCAGTGCTGATTTTGCTTTTTATCTTTGCCAGTCTGCAACCTAATTTTCAATGATCTGTAGCAAATCAACAAAGTTTTATCAATCAAAGTGCTATAGATTGGTATAAAAATCAAATTGATCTTAATTTGAATTTTTCTGTTCATGTTAAGAACAATTAATCAATGAAACCAATCATCCTGACTGGAAATGAATAAACTGTTACAAAGAAGGTCTATCTGTTCCAAATAAAAAAAATGAAAGGTTTGCAGAATCAAATCTATCTGAGATAAGGAAATTGTTGTAGAAATGTTAAGATTGCCAGTGAGGATTATTAAGACAGAGATAATAAAACATAATGATTGGAACTGTGTATATTGATTTACGTATAGGTATTCCCGCTGTTATTTTACAACTGTCTCTCCAAATTCTTCATATTTATTATGCACTATTAAATGTGTTCTGTCTGTGAATAAACATTTCCCTAAAAGTGCGACCAATCACACTGCCTACAGACATTAAATAAAATATTCTAATAATCCATAGACTAAAATTGCAAAAACTGATTTTCTATCTTCTATTGATTTATACCTAGAGATTTAACAGGGCAATATAAAGGGGGGAAAAAAATAATAAAGAAGTCAAAGATTTACATTATTATTACATTTACAACCCATGAGTTGTTGACTTTTTTGTGTGGTTCTTACGTCCTTGGTTTCCCTATAGCAGGCAGCATTTTTTTTCTTCCTCCCACTCCCAATAAATGATGGAGATGTAGGAGCTTGTTGTACAGCTCCTTTTTCTCATCCTCTGGTTGAAAGAAACTGGCCATGTCTGGGCCTATTGGTTGAGGAGTAAAAGTTCCATTAAAAAAAAACAAAACACAAAAGTGAACTGTCCAGTAAATTTCACCTGCTGTTGAAAGGGTCTCTAAACAATGGAGGGGATGGAGAACCGAATCAGAACAAGAAGTTATTATTACAATCTCTAATGACTTTACTACTGTATTTCTGATACATACCTCATACTTTTATTCATCGAAAATGGATGAATGACTGATTCAGACGGGTTGGAAAAGCATGGTTAGTTGCAGCAAACTGTCGACCACAGCTACATTTGCTATGACCAACAGTCCTTAGTCCTGGCTGACAGGTCGCGTGTTTTACCCTTCTCAGGGACTTTCTCAGTTGCAATTCTTGTTCATATTGCTACAAGAAACCTTTTAAATCTATCACAATATTTATTTAGATCTATATCTATTGATAATATTTGTTTTATTAAATCTAACAATGGCCATTGCAGTGACCTAAAAACATGGTTACCAGCTGAAGATAATAGTTACAGTTATACCTATAGCACATTAGTATAATCTGACAGTGAAAAGAACTGTTTAACATTTCTGGACCTAACCAACAACATTTTTTATATGGATAGAACAACTTCTAACATAATTTTTGTTGTCTTTAATGTGATACTGTCTACATACAAAGAATATTGTAGTTTGAAGACCAATACACAAAAAGAAAGCATTGTGCCATGAGCAGATCACATTCTCTCATTATATACCAGAGAGCTTTTCATTTCCCTGCTGCATAATTATTTCAGCAAACAAGCTACAAACAGTAGTATAGATGAAAACAATATTCACCTTTCTATGACATGCGCAGGTGCTGATACTGGTTACTGGTAAAATCAGGAAGACGTTTCAAAAGAAAGATAAATATGTCTTGCTAAAAGCAAAGCTTAGATATCAGCCAAAATGTCTATTAAACAGGAAGAAAATCTGTCAAGTGCCTCTTATTTGGCTGGCTGCACAAACATCAGTAAAGCAATGTGAAGTTGCAAAGCAGAAAGAGAACAGATTAGCCGAAGCTTGCATCCATACTGAGACTTCAAGCTAATTTACTTTTAAGTATTTCAGTGATCAAAGACTTCCTGTCATATTCCTTCCTGGTGACACCTTGAAATTCACCGGTGATGGAATTCTGAAAGACTTTATGTATTTTGCACAGAAATATGTTTGGAAAGAATTCAGCATAAAGCATTTTACAAGTTGGGTTACTGAATTATTTACAGTTAAATGCAACAAACTATTCTTCATGTAAATTCATCTTTGAACATTATGGCATCAACTGATAATAAGAAAGTTTCATTGTGGGGTGACAGTGTAATTGTTTTAGCTTTTAGTTTAATTATATAGCTTTACATATTCCAACGGATTTATTGTTTACAATGATGCCTTTGACAAGGAGCAAAGAATTAAAGTTGCAAATAAAGTACAGCTCCAAATAACACTTAAAGGTAATGCATCCAGTTCTAATTTCATAGTGATGATGGCACAAACATATAAGTGCATTTTGTATTTAGTGACATGATCCAGAAAAGAGAATATCAATTATCGATAAAACAATCCATGTAATAACAGGACTGAGCTCTCTTTAGGCCTTTAATCACCAGAATACAATAATGCACACAACACTGAAATTACATTAAATCTTTAAGGTCAACAGAGTTTAGCTCCACCAATTAAATTATATGGCTGATTTTGTTATTTTCACAGCCACTTCAAGGTTATTATAAAAGGCGTATATGTTAGAAATAACTATTTCAATTAACGTTTAATTCTAATAACAAAACCATCGTTGTAATTTTGCTTTCTCTGTGTATAAATGTGTTAGAATTTAACAGGCAGAAAATAATAGTGTCCTTTTTCTAAAGTGCATTTTCCATGGCGAGAGAACTCAAGCATCTGTGACTGCTAAAGTTAAAACATACAAATAAATAAATTATAATCAGATAGAAATTATTTCTTAATTGTGTTACAACCAGTACAATCAGCCGATTTGGCAGAAGAGGGCTGATGCACGAGTGAGACGAAGGGCCATTTTGGCCATCGAACTTTTAGTGTATGGTTGTTTGGTTGGGCCTTGTTGATGATCCGCAGGGGAGAACACCAATACACTGACTGATCATCTGCGAGGTCAGAACATCAATGAGGGCTGACCAAGCGCCTATACACTGAACAATCGTCGTCCCAAATGGCCATTCGCCATACATTGTGCGTCTTGGATCAGCCCAGCTATCGCACAGGTGTGCAAACCTTTTATTACAGCACAGCTATTTTAACTTATTTTAAACTATTTGTGTTAGCTATAAAAGGGCTGGGTATATCCCCGGGGCCAGGTAGAAAATGTGCCTAGTAATTTGCACCAGGTAACTAACCTTTTTAAAAGGATTCTCTATAAGGGCTAGGCCACACTGGAACGCAAACGCAAACGCAATAGCATGCGATTTCATGTGCGATTTTCGTTGTGTTTGCGATTTCTTCAATAAGTATAGGAAAACGCATGCGTTTTATACCTGGGAGTATAAAATAAGGGAGGGGATTGTGGAGGGTAAACCTTGAGTGGTGTGGCGGGGACAATGGTCACTTACATATTAGCTTTTGGTTAATTTTGCTCACTTTTTTCAGGTAACCATCTTTTGCAAATAGTTTGTCATGCACAGGTTTTGGGGGTACCTCTTATACTATAATTATTAAGGGTGGCAACACATAGGGTTTATGTGTTAAGCCACAGGGACCATACTCTTTGAAATTTTTCTGGGTGTCCTCTTCCCATGTATATTACTCTTACATATGGGAGATCCTTGTTCAGTAGGGCTTTACATTGTGTGAGTCTAGGTGGGTCGGGTGCCATCCACTTCAGCACAATCATTTAGTAATGGGAGAATTTTATTATTTAGAAAAGTTGGTAGAGTAAAGGTGACCATACATTAGGCCGATTTTATGTACAATCCAACATACAATCCGACATTTATATCGATTGGCCGAAAAATTGTACATTTTCCCATTCTTATCACACAACATTAGTTCGTAAAATCGATCGTAATTACGACCGGGAAAGTCGGTTTTTAAGTCGATTGGTAAAATGATTGTAGTGTTTTCTAAAGTTCCAATTAAATGTAAATGTAATGTAACCTCACAATGGATGACATTCGACATTAATCACAAAACAAATTGAATGTCGAACAATATTGTACATCTTGGTACAATTAACAATGTACATCTGTCTATCAAAGTATCGGTCGGTTTAAGATTGTAATTATGATTGTAATAGTGTATGGCCACCTTTACTCAGGATAAAAAAAGATTGCCCAGCAGTTGCACTAGTTTGTGATGTTATACACTGACTGAATCCACATTCCTGGCCTCAATCCTCCATTATTAGGAGCTTTCACTGGGTAAATAGGGAGAAGCCAAATAACTTCACAGGCTAAGCTGTGTCAATAGTGTTTATTCTCCACAACATGTTTCGGTCCTCATAGGAACCTTTTACAAGTGCCCAGCAGTCTAGCTTTAAAGAAGACACTTCACATTTTAACATCCTGAAAACTTTCTGGTTTATTACAAGCAAGGTTGTCATATTTTGTCCACCTCGGAGCAGGAAGGGGTAGGGCCATGATGTCATGGTAGGCAGACCATGGATTGTGTTAGGCTTGTGTTAGGGGTGGGGCCATGGTTGGGGAGAGGTTAGGGGTGTAATAGGATGAAAAGCAGGCATAATGGGGTGGGGCTGCCAGGGCCAGTATTTGGACGGGATTTCAACCCTGAATGCAGAACTCAGGATTTTGTCCCTGCAGTCAAAACACACACTCCCTATACTTTAGCACAGGGGGCCGACCACGACCAAGGGACAATTTTCCATCCATTGTGACCATTTTGTTTTATTACTGATGGTTTTATTCCTAAAGGAAAACTACTGGCTGACTCAATTTGACATGCACTCTCTCTGCCTGGGCACATCTTAACACCACTGGTCTATGCACTCATGATAGAATTTAAGGATGGCTTTGCATTTTTTATATCAAAGAACAGATCAATACATGTAGCAAAATTAATCTTAAGATAACCCATTGGTTAGGCCCTGGGCCAAAATGGGTGCATAGTAGAAACATGTTTTGCAGATAATGTCAGTTATAGTTCCTTGCATCACAGTAGTCATCTACCTCCACCACATTGTACATTATGCTCAGAAGGAAACTGGATGTCTGGTTCTGAGATACACTCCTCCATTTATTCAGCAAGACCAGTATGTTCTTTTTTTTACAATAGTACTTCTTTTTGCTTCATTTGACATAAATGGAGTTGCCAAAAGTGAACTAGCTAAGTTAAATTATTACAAGGTTAATTAAAATAAAGTAGCTTAAAGAGAAGTAACTTTTTGAGATAATTGCAAAATTTCTACATTTTGGTACGGTTTGAATGAAATACTGCAAAAGAAACTACAGCACTATAACACATGCTTTTTAGATTAAAAAATAAATAGATAAAAGTAAAGTGCTATTGAACATCATACTAAGTCTTCCTTCCCACACAGTCAAAAACGTTCCGGAGGTGAGAGCAATGCTGTACACAATCAATAATTTTATCTCTTAATAATGATACAGAAGCTATCCAGACGTCTAGCATTAGTGTTTTATTAGATACACGCTATGAGCAATGAAGCTTCTTTTAACAGAAATTATTGCAAAGTTTGCCCAACTCTGTTCAATGAGTTGATCCTAGAACTCTTCCATTTTGAGACACCTTTAGCTATTACCTTTTACAAAGTCTAGTCAGGCTTTTTAGCTCCACAAGTAGCCTAGGAAATGAAACTGTAGCAGTAATGCTCCAATTTACAGCCAATATTTTACATCATATTATTATAATTACATTTGAAATTTTAAGCAGAACAATTTCCTGAAGTGAACAAAGAATTAAAGCCTAGAGCATAACTTGTAGAATACGATCACATTTGTAAATAAACTCTAAAAAAATGCTAGGCCTCTAAGGAAAGAACCATCTGGGCCCGATGCAAGTGATTATTTGATCTGGCCTGGTATAGATGTACCTCCCAGTTGGCCTGGAAGGGTTGTTTTTGCCCATACATCTTATTAATTTCAAATTAGGTTTAGGTACAATTCAGTATGAGGCATTTGTTAGCATTGTACAAATAATGAGTGTAGAAGAATATATGTTAATATGTGTGAATTAATATTGGTTTATCATGGACACTACTAATCCTCACATACTTGCAAGCTTAGTGCAGTGGATGCATTACTTTTATTGGAAATTTAGCTGTTTTTATGTTTTCTGTGAGCCCATATTCCTATCTTTTAGTGATAACGCAAATACATTTAAGCTGAGTAACTAATAGTATCTAATACTAATCTACTTTCTGACTATGTTGTGCAATGTGTATAATGGTAAATCTTACTGACACAGTCATTAACTCCAGGGTCGGGGATTGCTTAATGCATTTCGCCCATGCCATTGGGCTCTGTCTAAAGCATAATCCCTTTTCCATGCAATCTGTTGTATAAATGTAGAGATGGCTAAACATCTTGAAGTTTGGAAACTAACCCATTAAAGTTGTGGAAGGAAATAGTTTGAAAAGTTTGGATAATTTACAGTTAAAATAACAATGTAAACTTACTGTATATGGCTGGGGCACCTGGGAAATGGTCTGTTGAACATGTCCATAAAACTTTAAACACTTCTTTCCCCCACGATCAGGCAATTGGCAGGTTAGCGACATTCGAGGGATAAGGCTGATTTGAGGGTTACCAATTGATACTTTTGAGGGTTACAAAACAATGCATTTGAGGGTTACTGATATTGATTGCTACATTCGACGGTTACCGAAAGATACATTTGAGGGTTACTGAAATTGATCACTACATTCAAGGGTTACCGAAATCGCCCACTACATTCGAGGGTTACCGATTGATACATTCGAGGGTTACTGAAATTGCAAGAGTATAAAAAGTATCAGTGCACACCAATCTTTGCAACAAGTAGTGTTTATGAACACATGCAACGTTTCGGTGTCAAGATGGCACCTTCTTCAGACATAACATGACCAGAAGAAGGTGCCATCTTGACACCGAAATGTTACATGTGTTAATAAACACTACTTGGATATTCATGCATATGGCTATGGTGAGTCAGTAGCATCCAGCACAAAGACGCTGAAGTGGATGTGGATAGTGCGCGGGACAGCCAATTGATTGATTTGGTTACTGAAATCGCCCGCTATATTCGAGGGTTACCGAACGATACATTAGAGGGTTACCGAACGATACATATAAGGGTTACCAAATATTACATTTGAGGGTTACAGAAATCGACAGCTGCATTCAAGGGTTACCGAACAATACATTTGAGGGTTACAGAAATCAAACAATATATTCAAGGTTTACCAAAGTCGATCACTACATTCAAGGTGTACCGAACAATGCATTTGAGGGTTACCGAAATTGGCCGCTACATTCGAGGGTTACCAAAGTTGATCGCAACATTCAGGGGTAAAACATTTCAGGGTTACCGAATTATAAGAAAATTTGATAATTATTGTTAGATAATTAGATCATTATTTGATAATTAGATAATTATCAAATAAGTCAGCAAGATGGATAGAGCTCAGAAAGTTTGGGTAAAGATGGCCCGCACGTGGGTTCGGGTCCATAACTATATAAAGGGCCTCACAAGTATCGCGAGTATAGCTCCATTGCACGACAAATGTAATGTTCATTCATGCAGCATGATGACGTCATATAAATGTGTGCAGTAAAGAAATGCCCATCTTAGTGCAGGCTGGAAGCATATTTTTACCATCTTAATGCCAGCACGTTGCGTACTGCACCTCTGCCTACGTTTTAGAGACCTCTAGAGCACATGCAGGGGTATATACAACATTTTACAAACATTGCCTCCTTTTTTAGATACACATGGAGATTCAATAATAGTTCTTATAGTTTAAAATGGTGCTAATTCTAACCAATCAGATCTCATTTAACATTTGTAAGCTTACATTTAATTGGTTGGGGCAAAATTAGCACCATTTTAAACTATAAGAACTTTTATTGAATAACCCTGTATATATACAATGGCAGTACTATCATTAGTTCTATAAATTTATTTTCTTACTATAAGGTAATTCATTGTTACACAGATACATAGACAGGTATTAATTCTCTACAGAATTATGCCTTATATTATATAAATAAATTTATAATTCCATGGGGAATACATTGGGTTTTTCAGAGGTACTATGTTGGTGGGGGTACAGGGTATACATAGGGACAGTGTTTATGTCTATTTTAAGCACTAAATAAATAATTATAACAATATTAACAAATATGTAGTAATGACATTAAAGTATATAGCTGACATAAATGTAAATAAGGCAAAATCTATAAATAAATAAAAGTACTTGCATAGTCCCCACTCCTGTTTTGTAATGGTATCTTCAAAATGGACTGTTAAGCCACACCCCAGGAAGCCAGGAAGTTTTACAGGGAGGCAATGGAAGTTTATTCCTCACTTTCCTTTTAGTGTTGTATACAATGGTGTGCTTAATATTAGATTGACAGCAGTGTTAGCGAATCAAAACATTTTCTCAGTGTTAGTAGGAAGTTACAAGACTTATATGTCACTTACACACCCCACCCCTCCCCTCTCAATAGAAACAAAGGAGAGCTGCTGTTTGCTGGACAGTAAGAGATATCTATATATCAGGGATAGGCAACCAGTAAATCTCCTTTAAAATTCTAATTTTCTAAAATTTCGGTGACCCTTAAAAATAGAATGCGTAATCTCGAAAAAAAACAGATAGATCGTTAGGAAAGTAATTTTTTTTACACTTCTGGATGTATGTACGTTTTTCCAAGACCATTTTCCAGGTCCACAGGCAGAATGGATTTTAGCAGTTTTGCCCATCTCTCAAAACCCTGGATTTAAATATCTTCCTGTATAGATTTATCAAAACAAATTGATAAACAAACAGAAAAATGTGATAGTCTTAATATTGACAGCAGTGTTAGCGAATCAAAACATTTTCTCAGTGTTAGTAGGAAGTTACAAGACTTGTATGTCACTTCCTCACCCCACCCCTCCCCTCTCAATAGAAACAAAGGAGAGCTGCTGTTTGCTGGACAGTAAGAGATATCTATATATCAGGGATAGGCAACCAGTAGATGTTTTGAAAACTACAACTCCCAGAATTCCCTAACTACAGGGTGCTTGTAGAGGAATGTTGGGAGTTGTAGTTTGAATTCCCTAACTACAGAGTGCTTGTAGAGGAATGCTGGGAGTTGCAGTTTTCAATACATATGAAGTATATGATTGGGGGACTGAAAGGAAAACATCTCCATGCCCACTTCTCTGAGACAATGAAGTGAGTTTGTTAATGGTTTATTACATTATTTAAGCAATAGACTCCATAGAAGCCATGAACCTGTGTCCTGAACTGATAAATGTAATAAGATTGAAACATGATAGGATAGTCTGGGTTCTTTATAGGACCTCACATTTACCAATAACGGTATCCCTGGTGACAGCTGTGAGTTAGGGCTAGGTCCAGTAGCGCATTTTTTGCACATTTGTGCGCATGTTTTCTCTTGCAATTGAGCACACGATTTCCCCTAAAATGGAAATAGCGGGAATGTGAAAATTCCAGCGATTTCTGGTGTACATGCGATTGTGCGTCCATTCGCATTTTCGGAATGTGCGCATTCACTATTTTTGGTGCGTTAACGCATGCATTTCCATAACGGAAATGGCAAAGTCGCATGCACAAAGCACATTTGGAAACTCAAAATGCACAAGAATCATGCACAAAATCACATGCGATACCGCTCGCGATTTGGTGCGTTGCAGTGTGGACTTAATGGGGAGGGTGAGTATTGAAAGACAGATTGATAACTTTAATTATAAAAATGATCAAATGGATCTGCTATTGATCTATTATTGGTTGGAAATTTAAGGGGAAAGATTGATTCAAGCTCTGCACAACAATTGTACTTCACTGTGGTGTATACCACTCTATACAATGTTACAATAAATAGGTCAAGAATAGAGATGGACTTTTTGAAAAATTTGTAAAAATTATACAGTAACTTACTGTAAATAGTTTTGGGACCTGGTAAATGGTCTGGGGAAAAGACAATTAGATTCTTTCTGAAAGAATCTAATTGTAACCAATTCTGATTAGAAAAGAATCTGATTAGTTAGTATACCAATCAGATTATTTCTAAAAGAATGTGATTGTAACTAATTCTGATTGGTTACAATTAGGTTCTTGCAGAAAGCATACCAATCAAATTCTTTCTGAAAGAATCTGACTGTAACCAATTCTAATTGGTTACAATCAGCTTTTTTTTTTTTTTTTTTAGAAAGAATCTTATTGGTATACCAATCAGATTGTTTTCCAATTAGAATTGGTTACAATCAGATTCTTTTTTTTAGAAAGAATCTGATTGGATAGTATACCAATCAGATTCTTTACCAATCACAATTAGTTACAATCAGATTCTTCCAGAAAGCATACCAATAAGATTATTCCTAGAAGTATCTGATTGTAAGCAATTCTGATTACATACAATCAGATTCTTTCAGGAAGTATCTGATTGCTATACTAACTAATCAGATTCTTTTCCAATCAGAATTGGTTTCAATCAGCTTATTTCAGAAAGAGTCTAATTGGTTAGTATACCAATCAGATTCTTTCAGGAAGTATCTGATTGTATCCAATTATGATTAGTTACAATCAGATTCTTCCAGAAAGCGTACCAATAAGATTCTTTCTGAAAGTATCTGATTGTAACCAATTCTGATTGGATACAATCAGATTCTTTCAGAAAGAATCTGATTGGTATATTAACCAATCAGATTATTTTCTAAATAGAATTTGTTACATTCAGATTCTTTCAGAAAGATTCTTATTTGTTAATATAACAATCAGATTCTTTTCCAATTAGAATTAGTTACAATTACATTTTTTAGAAAGAATCTGAATCTAGAAAGGTTAGTATACCAGTCAGTTACTTTCTGAAAAAGTCTGATTGTAACCAATTATGATTTGAAAGAATCAGATTCTGTTTCCCAGACCATTCCCCAGAGCCATTTACAGTAAGTTACTGTATCATTTACATTTTTTTTGTGTTATATAACAAATATAAGATGTCTGTCTTATCTAGATGTTAGGCTGCGCTTTATGCATGTTTAACATGTATTTCTAAAGCACTGACACTTCCAGTACAATCCAAAAGATGTGTGTATATATGTCCCCTCTAATAATAATTGGGGTACACTCAATAGGTTCCCTTCAGCCTCTGTATATTGTTTAAAATATTCATTTAGGGGATGTGACACTAATAGAACCAAGATTTCATAGGATTTCTTTTATTTTTAACAGCTTGCCTTTATTTTTTTTGTACAAATTCCTACATTTTTTAGTAGTGTGTATAAAGATTTTATATCATCTGTATCCACATATAGCTAAACATACATCCACATATTTCCCACTTATGCTACTATATATATAGAAAGAGAGTTATAGAGTTCTTAAACTGTACTCAAAAAATCCTATAATCTATCATGATGAACCAGTAGCTATAAAAGGTAAGTGTAAAGTGTAGATAGAGTAAAGGGGGATGAATATATAGACATAAATATAAATCAGGATCACTTTTTCTTATCTTTTACCGAGTTTTGTAAACACAACTCCAAAGGTGCGGTAATGTCCGTACCACCCAATCCCCAATCATTTCATACGTGTCATCTAATGTTTACAGAACAGAAGGAATATTTACAACAAATTTATATATATATATATATATAGTTATACACTAAGATGGTGGCACTTAATCCTTGCTGGAGCAATAACCTGGGTGCTTCCTATCGATTTCCAAATAAGACATATGATGATATAGGAGCACTCCAGGGAACTTTTAGTAAATTTTATTGAAACAACGCAAAAGTGCCAATGTTTCGGCCCTGTGTTTGGGGCCTTTATCAAGCCAATATATATATATATTAGAAAAATAGTTGCTAAATAGAATTCCATTAAGAGTATTTGCTGAGTAATAGATTTAGTTTATCTGGCAAAGAGATTAGATTTAAATATTCATTGTATATTTTAATTTAGACTTTTACTGCAATTTGTGATGCTCAATTATAACCTGAAGGAATAGTCACTATAAAACGTGTTGATTAAACAAGTGCCCAGCATTAAAAAAAGGGCATCTTAATTATCAGCAAAATAGCTTTTTACCAGCCTAGGGGAAACAACTAAAAGTATTTGCACTCACTGATGCAGTTTGAAATTGTTTAGCTTGGCACTGCAAAATTAGTAGTTAACAGAACTTGAAATTGAATTGAAGGGGTTGTTGTTTATGATAACTTTTACAATAGTTGTCAATAAATAATTTTATACGAATAAAATGTTATTCATGTAGGACGATGTAATATCAAAAAACCTGACTGTTTACATTTTCAAACATCTTGAATAGAGATGTCCGAACTTCGAAAAATCCGGTCCGCGCGAGGATCCGCGGATTTTCGAAAAAATCCGTAAATTCGAAAATCCGCGAGCGGACCCGTTAAAACGTATTAAAATGAAAGTTCGGAAAAATCCGCATTAAAAGTGGTCTAAATAGCCTTGGTAATGTACACTTAATCACTCAGGGACCTGGGTAATGTCCTTAGAAACACGTATCAATGCCTACAATACCTAAAAATTACAGTCCGCTAGCGAGAACAGTATTTTTCGAAAATACGAGGATTTCCGTAAAAACGAGGATCTCCGTAAAAACGAGGATCTCCGTAAACCCGAGGATTTCCGTAAGTCCGCGAATCTCCGTAAAAACGAGGATTTCCGTAAAAACGAGGATTTCCGTAAAAACGAGGGTTTTCGTAAAAACGAGGAACCACGAGGAACCGGAACTTCCTGCCTAGCAAAATGGCTAGTTCTGCAAGGCAGTTGTATGCCATGAATTACCTGCTGCTCAGGGGGTACGATGAGTTCCCCCCCTGGCACCCATCATGTGCGGCGCCGGAGGCGCAGGATTATGGAGGGGCTCCAGCGCCGGATCCTGCGGCGATTTGGATACCAGACCACTGTCTCTACCCTCCAGAGACAGTGGTCTGACCTCAAGAGGCAGAGGCCTCAATATGTGGCTGCCGTACGGCAGATGATAGAAGGCAAGTATACCTTTTATTATATTACTGTATTATAATACGTAGTAAAATATTTTAATTCACTTCTGACAAAGACATATTTATATATATGTTTTTAAAAACATCAATAATCCTTAAATTTGGCTTGTGAGAGAGAGAGATCCAAGTTCTTTGTATTTCTCATTCACTGGTTATTATTACATTATTCTTCTTATATTATTCAATATCAGCCCTATTTAAAGGGTAAGTAAAGTCAAAAAATAAATCACTGAAAAGTGACTTTATTTAACATAACACCTATAAATTCAAAATGATACCCACACATAGACACAGGTAAACACACTTGGTGGCCCACCCTTCCATTTCCATGGCAGCCTTATTTAAAGGCTAAGTAAAGTTAAAAATGAAATCGATCATTAAAAATTGATTTCTTTTTATCTTATAAATGCACACTGATACCCACACATAGACACAGTTAAACCACTTTACTGACCACCATTTTAGTTACATGGCAGCCCTATTTGAAGGGAAAGTAAAGTCAAAATAAAATGTTGATCAATTATTAAAAATTTTAAATCTTTTTGTTATGGTTTTTTGTGCAATATATGTATATACAATACTTTCCGAGTGAGTTTGTGTGTCTTTTTTTCTATCGGATCTATAACGATCCCTGACTGAATGCCCAAAATGGCCATTAGCCATTGCACGTTATGTACTTTAGTATAATATCCATTTTATATTGTCTCCTGTGTCTCTATCTGTCTCTCTCTCTATCTCAACCTCCCTTTAGTTACATGGCAGCCCTATTTGAAGGGAAAGTAAAGTCAAAAATAAAATGTTGATCAATTATTAAAAATTGATTTTTACACTCCAAATTAAAAATGTTGTGTTACCCCAAAATCTATACAGATACAAGTACACACAGCTACTGATGCTCCCCTACACCCAACCACTTTCCCTTTCCGTGGCTACAATACACACAAAAAGAATATAAGTACTTAGCCAGAATAAGGTATGAAATCATTGCCATAGAAAATGATTGACTTAAAGAAACTATAACATATTGCCTTATTTAATCTGTATTTTCAAGCAGAATTCAAAGTATATAATTAAATATATCCTTTAGATATATCATTCATTATGTATTTTTTTATTTTATTTTATTTGCAGGGGAATCTTCCTCAGATACCCCACCCCCACCACCGTCCCCGCCAGAGAAGAATGTAAGTGCAGCCTATTGAAAAAATTTTTTTTTTCTAAATCTTTCATTTGTCCAGGCCAAATTACAGCACACACGAGCGCTCTAGAAACAAGCATACAAGATGGTGTTGCGGTGCGCTCATGTGTATTGCCATGCGAGTGCAGTACGATAGCATAATTGTGCAAAAATTGAGGATCACATTAATGTGCCACACTATTGTGTGCTTTTTAACAACGTTGATGTGTCCAAGCCCTTTATCCAAATGTTTGCATAATGTTTGACAACTTCTCCGAGAATTGTTTTAGTAATGTATTCGAACATTTAATGACAGTGAGAGTTAAAATAAATTTCCTTTTTTTAGCTCTACCCACCAACTAGCCCAGGCTACGAGCAGCCCATTGCCCCCTCCAGGCAGTGCCTTGCCCCCTCCGGGCTCTCCAAAGCCCCCACCGGGCAGTCCACCGCCCAAGAGGAGGCACCTGGCACAGCCAGACACGTAAGTGCATCCTAAGCAATTTTTTTATCTTTTTATTGACCTTGATGTCAGCAAATAATTAGTGAAATTATCAGTGATAATTAAGTGAATTTTATTATTTCAATGATAAAATTTTCGTAAAAAAAATGCAACAAATCTATTAATTTGGCTTGAGAGACAGGGCTTCTCATTTCTCATTCCCATTTATTGTCCCCGACTCTGGGCTGTATCTTGTCCCTCAGTTTTTGAGCTTAAGTCACGAAATTCGGTCCAAACGTCCAAAATTATCAAGAAATGTTCACTACATAGCCTTTTAGGAAATGTTCTTATACATGTAATATATTACTAATAGATTGGACGGTGATTGTTGAAATAAAACATTTTTTTTTCTAGAAGCAGGACCAGCCTCTCCAGGCCCTCCACCCTCTCCAGCCCCTCCACCCTCTCCAGCCCCTCCAGCTCTCCACCCTCTCCAGCCCTCAGCACCTCCTGCCTCTCCAGTCACTCTGGCGGCCATGCTTGAGAATCGTAAGTAATCATATGCAACGTTAATGAAATGTTATATACAAGACTATTAATATCTGTATTTTCCCAGTGTAAAATCCACGCTACTGATGCAACATTGGGTACTGGGGTTTGACAATGCTTTTATGGGGGCTGCACCACTTCCAAAAAATGTTGTATGTAGCACAGTCTAGTGATACAAAACCAAGAATGTTCTGATACAATTTAGCAATAAACGTAATGTTTTATGCCAGCATTACCTACTGCTGTTTATCAGTGATCCCCATGATGCAATAATATCACTTTAAGTGGAAGAGCAGTATTTATCCATCCCAATGACCTTAATCTGCCCATTCAGCATCAGAATGTGTCTGTGTATAAATAAATGCAACGGAAATACTGACTTCTGTTTGCAGGACCCCTAATAGAGACCGTTATGGTCTTGCCCTTGACCCAGTCCCTGGGTTGATTCAGTTGGTCAGTAGAGATTCTGAGCATGTGTGACCCATCCAACAGCCATCAGTAGAAATCACTGTTACCATAACTAGGTATGCATACTATAAACTAAGAATTTTGGAAATATGATATCTTATACTGAGCTTTCCTTTTTATGAACATACCGCAACATTATAGCATTGCAGTACCATGTATGTGTAAGTAGTTATCAGGTGCAAATTTGCATCTACCGCATGGTGCTTTAGGAAATGTGCTCGAACATCTTCACCACAATTCTCTCAATATCTTCCTCCACAGAACTACAGAGCATGCGGCGGGAGATGCGCCACATGGTGCGGCGCCTGGACCGCCGCCTGGACCGCCGCCTGACCAGACTGGAGAGGAGGGCACCCCAGACCCCAGTGTTTTGTTTTTTATTTTTGTAAAGTTAAAAAAAAAAAAAAACATAATAATATAAAAAAGAAAACAAAAGGCACGATAATCAAAATCAGAAATCAAACAAAGAAAAACAAACATAAACATAGCCCTACGACTAAATGTATACCTTACCAATTATCCAATTACACACACCACATTGGCCACATTCCCCTATATAGTAGTTTGCACACAACAAGGCAAAGAAGGCGATGGGGGTACTGGTTTACATAATGTCCACTGCGGTTTGCACCATTGTTGTGGGGCCAGGCAGGCTTGGCCCCACTGGACAACCCCTCACCTCATTGGCTACTCTCCCTCAGAGTATGCATCGTGCAAGGGAAAGCAGGTGAAAGGGTAAGGCTTCGTAGGAACAGCACCATTGAGTTACAGCAGGCCCACTGCAGTTTGCCACCATTATTGTGGGGCCAGGCAGGTTGGCCCCACTGGACATACCCCTCACCCCATTGGCTACCTCCCTCAAGATATGCATTGTGCTAGGGAAAGCAGGTGAAAGGGTAAGGCTTCGTAGGAACAGCAGCATTGAGTTACAGCAGGCCCACTGCAGTTTGCCACCATTGTTGAAGAGCCAGGAAGCTTGCCCCACTGGACATACCCCTCACCTCATGGCTACTCTCCCTCAAGATATGCATCGTGCTAGGGAAAGCAGGTGAAAGGGTAAGGCTTCGTAGGAACAGCAGCATTGAGTTAACAGCAGGCCCCACTGCAGTTTGCCACCATTGTTGAAGAGCCAGGCAAGCTTGGCCCCACTGGACATACCCCTCACCTCATTGGCTACTCTCCCTCAAGGTATGCATCGTGCTAGGGAAAGCAGGTGAAAGGGTAAGGCTTCGTAGGAACAGCACCATTGAGTTACAGCAGGCACACTGCAGTTTGCCACCATTGTGTGGGGCCAGGCAAGCTTGGCCCCACTGGACATACCCCTCACCCCATTGGCTACTCCCCTCAGAGTATGCATCGTGCAAGGGAAAGCAGGTGAAAGGGTAAGGCTTCGTAGGAACAGCACCATTGTGTTACAGCAGGCCCACTGCAGTTTGCCACCATTGTTGAAGAGCCAGGCAGGCTTGGCCCCACTGGACATACCCCTCACCCCATTGGCTACTCTCCCTCAAGATATGCATCATGCTAGGGAAAGCAGTGAAAGGGTAAGGCTTCGTAGGAACAGCAGCATTGAGTTACAGCAGGCACACTGCAGTTTGCCACCATTGTGAAGAGCCAGGCAAGCTTGGCCCCACTGGACATACCCCTCACCCATTGGCTACTCTCCCTCAAGGTATGCATCGTGCTAGGGAAAGCAGGTGAAAGGGTAATGCTTCGTCGGAACAGCAAATTGTGTTACAGCAGGCCCACTGCAGTTTGCCACCATTGTTGTGGGGCCAGGCAGGCTTGGCCCCACTGGACATACCCCTCAACCCATTGCCTACTCTCCCTCAGAGTATGCATCGTGCAAGGGAAAGCAGGTGAAAGGGTAAGGCTTCGTAGGAACAGCACCATTGAGTTACAGCGGCACACTGCAGTTTGCCACCATTGTTGAAGGGCCCCACTGGACATGGCCCCATGGACATGGAGTACTGCTCTCGGGCCAGGCAGGATAGACCCAGAGCTGAAAACATTAGCCACAGAGTAGCTGTTGCGGCTGTATGAGATGGTCAGAGTAGGTGACACCACAAAGGTGCCTCATGGAGAGAGAACGAAGATCAAATATGGAGTACTGCTCTCGGGCCAGGCAGGATAGACCCAGAGCTGAAAACATTAGCCACAGAGTAGCTGTTGCGGGCTGTATGAGATGTCAGAGTAGGTGACACCACAAGGTGCCTCATGGAGAGAGAACGAAGATCAAATATGGAGTACTGCTCTCGGGCCAGGCAGGATAGAACCCAGAGCTGAAACATTAGCCACAGAGTAGCTGTTGCGGCTGTATGAGATGGTCAGAGTAGGTGACACCACAAAGGTGCCTCATGGAGAGAGAACGAAGATCAAATATGGAGTACTGCTCTCGGGCCAGGCAGGATAGACCCAGAGCTGAAAACATTAGCCACAGAGTAGCTGTTGCGGCTGTATGAGATGGTCAGAGTAGGTGACACCACAAAGGTGCCTCATGGAGAGAGAACGAAGATCAAATATGGAGTACTGCTCTCGGGCCAGGCAGGATTGACCCAGAGCTGAAAACATTAGCCACAGAGTAGCTGTTGCGGCTGTTGAGATGGTCAGAGTAGGTGACACCACAAAGGTGCGTCATGGAGAGAGAACGAAGATCAATATGGAGTACTGTTCTCGGGCCAAGTAGGATCGACCAATCTTAGAAAAATTAGCCACAGAGTAGCTGTTGTCGCTGAGCATTTGTTATTTCATAACCTGAATGCAGTAGAGCAAGGTAGGACCATATATGGCCCTGCCAATAAGAAAAATTAGCCATTTGCCAGCTAAGCTGGCATCAGCTAAGCCTCTAGGTGGAAAATGAGGCGGAAGGAGCAGTATGGGTGGCCAGGGGCAGGAGGCCTTCAGTCACGGGCATCAGCAATAGGGGTGCTGTATTGAGATGTGATCCACGCCTCATTCATCTTGATGAATGTAAGGCGGTCCACATTCTCAGTGGAGAGACGGGTCCTCCTCTCCGTTACAACACCCCCTGCTGCGCTGAAGGTCCTCTCCGAAAGAACACTGGATGACGGGCATGAAAGGACCTCGATGGCATACTGTGCCAACTCGGGCCAGATATCAAGCCTCGCCACCCAGTAGTCCAGTGGATCCTCAGTCTCTGATGTGGCTACACCGGCCCTGGATCCGATGTAGTCGGTGACCTGGCGACTGAGGTGTTGCCTGGTGGAGTTGCCAGTGGCTGGGCCTGGCAACTGTGGCTGGAAGAACAGCCTGAAGTTGGCCGCGAGGCCGCCTCCAGTACTGCTGCTCCTCCTGTCAGGCACAGGGGGACGTGAGCCCTGTTGATCCCCAACATCAGGTGCTGTAGGCCTGCCAGCACCTGGGAAGGCAGAACAGAGGCAACGTAGCAGTGTTGCCTCATAGTGCTGCATTCTACCTTCCCTCTGAGATGCGGGGATAAACTCCGACACTTTACCCTTATAGCGGGGATCTATAAGGGTGGCCACCCAGTACTGCTCCTTCTCTTTGATGGCCTTAATCCTGGGGTCCTTGCGAAGGCATTGCAGCATGAAAGAGCCCATGCGCCGCAAACTGCCTGCCGCAGAGGACCCCATGTCCTCGATGTCACTGAGGACAGTAGTGTCGGGCTCAACCTCTCCCCAACCACGAATGACATGTGGTACTTGGGAGGGTTGAGATGTCCCCCTAGAGGAATGCCCCATTTCCCCTTGGTCCAGGTCACCTAAATCCCCCTCCTCATCATCGGACGGCTGCTCTGCACCGTGATGTTCGGGCTCGGAAAGCATCACGGTGTCGGCGTCCTCCTCTTCCAGTGCCTGCTGCTCGACAGCGAGTGCCCTGTCGAGTATGCCGCGCAGAGTGTGCTCAAGGAGGAACACCAGTGGGATGGTATCCGCAATGGTGGCATCATTGCGGCTTACCATCCTGGTGGCCTCCTCAAATGGCGCGAGCACACGGCAGGCATCTCTAATCAGCAGCCACTGCCTGGGTAACAGCAAACCCAGGTCCCCAGAGCCTGATCTTGCCTCGTACTCGTACAAGTAGTCTATGATGGCTCGCCTCTGCTGGAGCAGCCTCAGCAGCATCATAAGACTAGAGTTCCAGCGGGTGGGGGTGTCACAAATCAGGCGGTTCTGCGGCAGACCATTCTGCTGCTGAAACTCGGCCAGACGAGCTGTGGCCGTGTATGACCGCCTGAAGTGACTGGACACCCTCCTAGCCATCCTCAGTACCTCCTGGAGACCAGGGTACTTGGTGAGGAACCGCTGGACGACCAGGTTGAGAACGTGTGCCAGGCAAGGAACATGTGTGACTCTGCCCATGCGAAGGGCAGACAGGATATTGGTGGCATTGTCACACACGACCTTGCCTATTGAGAGGTGGTGTGGGGTCAGCCACCTCTCAACCTGCCCTTGCAGTGCTGCCAGCAACTCGGCCCCGGTGTGGCTCCTATCACCGAGGCACACAAGCTGCAACACTGCATGGCACCGTCTCGCCTGGCACGAAGCATAGGCTCTGGGGGGGCACGGAGCTGTCCGGGAAGAGGGCTCACCGGATGAGGAGGGGGGGGTGGAGACTGGCGTATCACCAATGCGTGGTGGTACCACCATCTCCCCACTTGCGCTCCGTGCCGCGTCTCTGCCGGCTAGCAGAGTGACCCATTGGGCGGTAAATGACACATACCGCCCCTGGCCGTGCTTGCTGGACCACGCGTCCATAGTAATGTGGACACACTTGCCCACACTGTGGTCCAGCGAAGCAGATATATTGCCCTGCAGATGGTCGTGCAGGGCTGGTACTGCCTTCTGGGCAAAGTACCTACGGCCAGGGACCTGCCACTGTGGTGTGCCAATGGCCACAAACTCCCTGAACGCTGCACTGTCTACCAGGCTGAAAGGTAGCAGCTGCACCGCCAGGAGTTTGGCTAAGCCGGCAGTGAGACGCTGGGCTTGGGGGTGACTGGGGGACAGTTTCTGCCTCCGCTCCAACAACTGGGGAAGAGAGACCTGCCTTTTAGCTGACGCTCCAGCAGCAGTGTCAAGAGGCCTCTTAACACCGCGTGCTGGGGCCAAAGGCTGCCTCTCCTCCCTAACTTCCACCGAGGAAGCAGCTGATGGGGCCGGAGGGGGAGGAGGAGGAACGGTGGCTACCTGGGCACGAGGTAGGGAACGTGTGGGTGCCTGCACGTTCCCTGTCCGCTGCTCCCACCGGGCAAAGTGGTGCAGAATCATATGCCTCCTCATAGAGGAGGTGCCCAAATGTGATGTGGTCTTCCCACGGCTAACACGTTGCAGGCACAACTTGCACACTGCAACTGTGCTGTCACCTGGAGCCAGTGAGAAGAACTCCCACACCGCTGAGCCACCGACACGACTCGGAGCAGAGGTCACCTGCTGCTGTGGGGCACTGGCACCAGATCTCATTGGTGCCGTACCTCCACGTGCACCACTAGGTGCACTGCCTCTGCCCCGGCCCCTGCCCCCAGTCCTGCCTCTGGGTTCAGGATCGTGCTCATGCTCTGAGGGACATCCCTCAGAGACACTATCCTCCTCCTCCTCTCTCACAGAGGGCACCCATGGACGATCGGTGACCTCATCGTCCACTTCCACCTCCTCAATACTGGAGGCTGCATCACTAACAGCAGCAGCATCTGGAACCTCACCCCCTGCATTAGTTCCCTGGCTGCTCACAGACTGCTGCGTGACATCGTCAGCCTCCTGTCCCCCTGTGCACTGAGCACTTTCCTCCGCCTCGGGCGACAGGAAAGATTGTGCATCAGTGCACAGCTCCTCCTCAAGCACACTAGCCCCACACATAGTGTGCGAAAACATATCCTGAGACTCCTCCTCCGGATCCCCGAAGGTACGGGCCATGTGGGCAACGAACTCCTGATAGAGCGGATCAGGTTCCATGCCCACAGTAGGAGCCTCAGGTGAGGAAGGAGCAGGCACAATATCTACAGTAGCAGCTCGGCTGCTCTGTGCCTGTGAGGAGGTGGATGAGGAAGGCTGGGTAATCCACTCTACTACCCGCCTTCCTTGATCAGAAGGGATAGCCCTAGCCCGGCTACCCCTAAAAATATCGGGCACGGTAACCCGGCTGCCCTGCGAAGGGCCAGGTAGCTCCTGGCCAGAGCCTTCAGTAGGCTCTCCTCTGCCTCTCCCTCTCCCTCTCCCTCCACGTGCAGAAGCACCCCTGCTCCTGGGTCTCCCTCTTGCCCTGCCAGGCATTTCCCTCTCCCAAATTATCCCCCCAAAAATTAATATATATATATATATATATATACACACACACACACACAAACACAAAAGACAAAGCAACAAAACAACACAGAAGCAAACAAATAAACACAAAGCTTTTTTTTTTTTTTTTTTTTTTTTACACTAAAAGCACAAATAGGACACAGACACAACTGACAGCAAACAGCAGATCAGACAGCAAAAGCTGCTGATTGCTGCTAAAGGCAGCACTGTCAGCTACACAAAACACACAGACACTGACACACAGATACAGAAAGACAAACAAAAAAACAGGACACCTAGACCTCTAAAAGGTCTAACACAAAATTTGTCCAAAGGACTTACAGGGGGGTTAGTCCTTAAAAGGACTTTTGGGTCTCACAAAGTTAGTCCTTAAAAGGACTGTTGGGTCTCAAGATGTGTGAATACAGGGGTGGGTAACAACAAGTGCTAAACCACCACACTGAAATCCACACACAGAAAGCTCAAAAAGCTCAAAAAGCGCAAAAATCTCTCTCCAACTCCTACACTGTCAGGTCTCCACTAAACACACTCCAACACACTGACAAAATGTCGCCTGTGAAGCAGCCTTTTATACCCAGGGGGCTGGCAATAATCATGTTAGCTGCCATTGGCTAATTTGGGTCATGTGGCTTGCTCCGTCTTGAAAATAAGCCCCAAAAATTCGAATTTACAAGAATGTCTCGTTTTTCCGGAAATTCTCGTAATTACGAGAATCCTCGTAATTACGAGGATCTTCGCGGTTTCCGGGCCCCGGAAGATCGCGGATTCTCGTAATTACGGAGATACTCGTATTTTCGAAAATTTTCGTAAAAAAAAAAAATCCGCGGTTCGGAAGTTCGGAAGGCGGAAAATCCGGAAAATCCGGAATAATCCGCCGTTCGCGGACGTGATAAATCCGCGGCGGATCCAGGTTCGGGTCCGCGAACCGGCCATCTCTAATCTTGAACAGTGAAATAAAATGGAAAGGCAAAAGTTTTAATACTAAGAATTTTATTCTGACACAGGATAATACTTTTAAAATGAAAAACATACACAAAAGTGATGTAAAGTGATACCTTTGTTGGCTAACTGAGTTGATAACCATAGCAAGCTTTTAGAACCTAAATTTCCTTTTTCAAGTTATAGGTAATCCACTTTTCAAACTGTAGATAATCAGCTTGAAAAGGGAACTATAGGTTATGAAAGCTTGCTATAGTTATCATCTATGCAATAAAGGTATCACTTTTTTTTACCCCTTTTGTTTATATTTTATCTCATAACTATTACCCTTTACTCTGACTGGTTATACGGTAAAACATATTTAACTATCCTGATGTAAAAACATGTATTTTCGTATGTATTTTATTTTCTTATGTAGTGCAACATGTTCCAGAGCGATTTATGAATATTTAATCTATTCATATAAGGCACTGACCCGAAGAGCAGAGCACACACACAACATCAGTAAGTTTTTATGATTGTGGGGGAAACCGGAGTACCTGGACAAAATCCACCCAAGCATGGGGAGAACATCCAAACTCTTGCAGATGTGTCCAAGGGAGATTTTAGAACCAAGAACTTGCTAACCACTGAAACACTGTGCTGCTCACATATGATGATATAAGGAATTCATTTTGTTGTATAAATAACTGTAAATCTGCAGTAAATATAATACAACACAAGGACACCCCACAAAACAATAGAAAATAACTTGATGACCTAAAGGTCCTGCATCTCCACTATAGGTGGCTAAACAGTTACAAAGGGTTTAAAAAACTATTTCAAAAATCATCAAAAAACTAAAGTTAATATCACAGAACAGGTTGATAAAAATTCTTTAATATATGATAATATTTTACATACAATATGTTAACTGGCCAAACATCTAAAATGTTATATTAGTAATAATAATAATACTTTCGAAAAAGGGAAAAAGTAAAAAGTAAAAAGTAAAGATAACTAAGGAGCCATGACTGTATTTGCACCTGTGTCTGACTTATTACTTATTATTTACCCTTCCTCCAGTTTTGACTTCTAATATGGCTGTGTACTTCCATATGGGATTATATAGGAGTGCTGCTATTAGGGACACAGGGTTTACTTATGTACTTGACAAGATCCACTTTTAGTTTGCCTGGGGCACAGTAAGCTTTTGCTTTAGAGGTCCGCAGTGGGCTTGGAATGTTATGTAGTATGGGGCCCAGAAAATACGATGGATAGGTCTAAAGGTCATAAGAAATCAGGAAAGTGGCTAAGTGAAAGGGGGAGGCTAGTGAAGAAAAAAAAAATTGAAAGAAAAGCTTTTATTCACAAAATGATTAAGAAACCTAAATTTATAATGAATGCAAAAAAGAAGGCTAACCAAATATTGCAAAATTTTAATAATATTAGGAAAAATTATATAAATGAAGAATAATAAAGTAGTTTGGATGAGATATTGTTGATCACATGTTGATGACTGTCTTACAGTCTAAGCAATTTTACAAATAGTAAAGTAATAAACATGTAGAGATGATATATACTGAAAAAAAGCAAAAATACTTTATCAGTAGTGACAAGCCCTATTAAACACTTGGGCATCCCCAAGATTAATTGCCCCACTTATGATCCCATGTGGAAGTCCATGGCCATATTATAAGTCAAAACCAGAGGAAGGGTAAATAACCCACTAAAGCCAACCCAGGGTGCAAATACAGTAGAGATGCAAATACAAATATAGAGATGATATATACTGAAAAAAAAGCAAAAAAATACCTTATTAGTAGTGAAAAGCCCTATTAAACGCTTGGGCATCCCAGAGATTAATTGCCCCACTTAAAAACAATCATGATCCAATGTGGAAGTCCATGGCCATATTATAAGTCAAAACCAGAGGAAGGGTAAATAACACACTAAAGCCAAACCCAGGTGCAAATACAGACACGGCTGCAAAGGTAAATATATTTTGAATTAGTGCACAATTCCCGTTATATCCTGTGGAACTCCAAACATTATGCAAACCTTGCTGGATATAAAGAGTGTCAGTGCTATGTAGAGGTGCCAGGACTTCGCTGACCAAACAAACTGCTCAAAGTTGGACTGTCAGAAGTCGCAAACTTCTAAAAATATGTCAGGCGGTCATCGCAGGACTCTTCATCCAGGATTTAGAAATAAAGCACTGCTATATCTCTAAATATACAGCTACTTGGAACTCCACCTTAGGGATCACCTTAACTGACGTACGTTTTGCCTAAAGAACCTCATGGCTTCATCAGGGTGACCCTAATGGAGCCATGAGATTTGTGACCCTGATGTAGCCGTGAGATTTGTTAGGCGAAATGTATGTCAGTTGATGTGATCCCTAATGCAGAGTTTTTACTTCTAATATGGCCGTGGACTTCCATATAGGATCATGATTGTTTTTAATTGGGGCAATTAATCCCAGGGATGCCCGAGCGTTTTATAGGGCTTGTCACTACTGATAAAGTATACTTTGTTTTTTTTCTGTATATATCATCTCTATATGTTTATTACTATATTAGTGAATTTGCTTAGATTATGAGGGCTTTGTTATATTTGCTCTATTTTAGCCAAGTGCTATGTGGGGCCTTATAGGTTTATACCTCTTGTAGTTTTAGTTCCTCTTAGAGGACTCTGACATGCAAAGTAGAGCTTTCCCTCCCTCTGGATTCCTTTATGGTAAGGCACCCCCCCTCAAACATAAACGCGAGGTTTAAAACTGACGCTAAATGTACTTACCCAACCTCGTTCCCTTGGCTACCTCTACTGACCGGCAGCCCCTTCAGTGATTGGCTGAGTCTTATCCAATCACAGATGTGGCTGCCTGGCTAGCCCCTTCAGCACTTCTGTACATGAAAGTAGCAGAAGAGGCCATGACCGAGGGAACAGAGGTGGGTAAGTACATTTAGAGGCTGTTTTAGAAGTTTAAAACCTATCATTTAGGTTTGGGGGTTGCCTTACATTATATTAATTTTATTGTTTGGGGGTGGAGGCAACCTTTTTTAGAATAATAAAATGAAAAGTCCCATTAAGGTTCCTCTTCAGGTCTCCTTTTTTTTAACACTGGTCAAATCTGGTATTATAAAAGATTGCCCTTAGAAAGAAGAGATGTCCAAACCCAATACGTTGGTTTTACTGATGTGTTTGCAAAATCCTAGTAAATTTACACATCTGATTTTACAGACAAAACATGGATAGTTCATGTTATAACCAGAAATTTTTGCTGTGAAATCTAGGATTCTTAAATTTCAATTTTATTTCAGTATTCAATATTATGACAGCAATTATTTTGTAAACCCTGCTTGGTGATCAGTTTACAGACATCTCTATTAAATTGTGCCATAGAAATAAAATAACGTTATGCACATTAAAATTATGTTATAAAAGCGAAGTTTATATAATAGAAGCACATCTTACCCAATGCCTTTATTTATAAACATGTTCCTGAAGTAGGTCTTAAATGATGCAAAAAAGAAAGGAAGAAAGGAAGAAAAAAAAAAGTGGGTCATTGTACATTTTGTATATTACGTACATATATACATATACATGTTTCCTGAATAGATGTATACTACATCCAAATAATTTTAGTAATTTTAGCAAGCTGCAAAAAGAATGCTAAAAAGGTTAATGCAAAATGAAAAACAACTTTTTACTGTTCAGATTTTTTTAACACACAAACGCACACATTAAAGGAACAGCAGGACAAGACATATATTTCAAGCAAAAAAGAAGAGGCTTTCTTATCTGTTTGATATTACACTTGGGAAATTTTTCTTTATCTTTTCTTCAAAGGTACCTGAGAAGTCATTTACTGTAGCCTGAGGCCTTGTTTCAGAAACAAAGTCTTGTAACCAACTGTACTGTACTACGCTTCGCGAAAAAACAAAATAATTCAATTAAGCTAACTTACTTGGATGTTCTTTACGACTTATGAAGGTTGAGGAGGACAGCTAAGATTTTTAGTCAAAACCTTTTTTTTTTTAGGAGAAACAAACTGCAGGATCTTCATTTTCAGATGACTTAAATGCTGTGGGTTTAAAAAAAGAAAATAAAGAATATATTTTGCTATTTTGTTCTTGCTGAATTGTACTGATATTGAAAAATATTACTGCAGGAAGGTTGATTTCTATAAAAATAGTTTTGTCAAATTTCTACCAGTTTTATATATATTTTTTAATTGGCTATTTTCCCCCCTTTAATCCTTTTTACCAAACCATTGGTTCCTTATGCATGGTAAACGTATTACATGTGCTGTTGGTATACGGTGGCAATTATTGTGTGTATTTTTGTGTATGTGTGGATACTGTGGATAATAATTCTTTACACTTTATACAAAATGTCAAGGTTTTGTACAACAGAAAAAAGAAAGGCAAGAAGTAAAAAATAAATCAGTTCAGTGAAAAAAAAAATCCTACCAAATCTTGGTTACATTATTGTCACATCGCATAAACTATACTTAACTATATGAATCTTTTTTAATTCTATTTCTGCACTCAGGTTGTTTTGGATAAAAGTCTACTATAGTCAGTTTTGTATATCTGAGTCTGTAATTTTTGCCTACTATTAAAAGAAATGTCAGGAGAAATGTTAACTAATTTATGGACACCATATAGGCGTTTGTCTTGCTAACTTATCCCACAACCCAGATAAATGAAGAATACAACTGGATGTTGTCACAGTAAGGGAACAACCATTACTCAACCAAAGGTACTTTGTGGACTTTGGCCTTTTAGTTTAAAGTTAAATTACTGTACAATTGGGTTAGTATATTGCTAGGGGTAGTTCATAGTGCATCCTGGAGCTTAATCCTAGGTTGTAGGACCTACGATTAAGCTCCAGGATGGGTGTGAAATGCGCCAGGGGGTTCTGCTTGTTAATTTTATTTGATGCACTACTCAATGGGATTATGCATAGTTTTTCTGCCTAATGAATCACTAATTGAGGGGTACGGCTGACCCAACTCTGATCTCATTACCAGTGTGGCAGCTGTATGCATGCTGCATCATATCATTGCTTAACTACAGTGCTATTATTTTAATGGACACCACAGCTAGCATTTTAGCAATAGGGTTTAAGACCAGTAGTTCTCTATCGTGCTTGGACTAGGAGGGCACTGAGTGCCTAGGTGGATTCTGTATTTTCTTCTCTCGATTTGGTACAGAACCTAGATTTAACAGTGTTTCCCGACACATTCCTTCAAAAAAATATTCATCTTTATAATTTAGATGGTACTAAGGGAAAAAATCAAAAGTTAGTCTTGGGATTTGATCCTGTGAACTCATGGGCTGCGTATTTCTAAAATGAGGACTTTAGATTTTTGAGCCCCCACAGCACATGCAAAGAATACAGGAATATTTAGAAAGTTTATCTTTTCCTTGGAACATAATAAAAAATGGCAGTAAATTCAGTTGACTGTTTTGTATTGTTTGAAGCTGTCAGCAATGTATGCTAACTGAGGAAACTTCTGTATAGAAAATACTATGTACATAGAAACAGTGAATACTAGGATCAGAGAGTGTGGCCAATAGGTTCCCATGCTCACAAGGCTCTTTGAAGACATGGGGGGGGGGGTTTACTGGCAACAACATGGAAACCTTCTCAGTTACAGAATCCCTTTCTCACATGGATGTAAATGTAACTTATTAGACAAGAATCTTGTAATGTATAGGTGATCTGGGGAGAAAAGCTTTCACATTTGTATTTTAAAAAATATGTTTGATTCTCCTTTAACCCTCCATGGTGAATAAATAAAATTTTTGGGGTGTAAACATTCCTTTCATTACTGATAATTTACAGTTGATTTTTTGTAATAGAGTCCCCATTAAATATTGAATATATGTGTAATTGTTTCTAGAGCAATCTGAAATTGTGAATGTCCTGAGATCTGGAATCTAGTATTATAAAATTCAAACATCCTAACTATGCAAGGGCCTATAATAGAAAATATGGTACTTGTGAAAACAGAATAAAAATCATAGACTACAGCTGATGTATATACTTTCATGCTTATTATCCTTTAGCTGTAAGGGTAAAGCTGATACATCATTAGTTTAAAGGAAAGTAACAACAACACAGCTTGTCAGTTCCCCTACTAATGATGTTCTACAAGACAGATTGCCTTTGGAGAGTAAGATGGTTGAAATTTCAATGCATGTCCAGAAAATCATAAAAGCTTTTCTGCTAATAAAAAGAAATATACATGTATGATGGGCAAGTTACATTTGATAGTAATTTATTTTACCAGCTAGATGCATTGTTAAATTGGTATTTCTTATACTGTATAATAGAAGCCTTCTAGTAAAACCCCGACAGAAAGAACTCCTTCAAAAAGATTTTACCACAAGATTGCAAATGTAAATTTTACAGTATATCTTATAAGACAGTGATACTATATGTGATAATATCTTGTTTTCTTATAAAGCAGCAATTATATATAAAAAAAAATCTATGTTAACATCACTGTTTTTGCAGATGCATTGAAAATGACTATGAACTATGATTTAATACCATATTGATATTCTGAAACCTTTTGAATTCATTACTGGTCTTTTGGTGTGTCAATGAACTGTTTGTGAAATTAATCCATTTGAAAAGGTTCTTGGTAGTTCAGGATACAATTCACTGAATAGAAGGTTGTGAGCAAAAGACCTTTAAAAAAACGATCAAATGTCAAAATTCTGCATTAAAGAGAACTTGGCATTCGTTATTTTTGTCTTTTAGCTATATTAACTTTACAGGTTCTTTATAAAATGTGTCATATCGTTATCTTTGCTGAATAATCAGTGTTATGGTGCTAAGCTGTTTAAAGGGCAAGTGACCTAAAATTCTGAAAGCCCAGAAAAAACACAGTATTTGTCTTTATTTTTAAATTTTAATTATAGTGACGATGTGAAAATGAATTACTATTTTTGCTTTTTTTCTTCATTAAGAAAAGAAGAATATGCAAATTATATCTTTAAAAAACTACAAGTCTAGACAAACATTTATTAATTTTAGTTTTATTGATGGGCCATCAGACATGACATATTGAAAATGGTGCGTAACAATGGTGATTAATATTGTTTTAGTGTTTGAGTTTTTCTTTAAATGTATCTTACCACCTGCTTTGTAGGTGGTAATTATGAATAAAGTAATTGTATACTTTATTCATAATTAGTTATGAAGGTTACAAGACATTTACTGAAAATGATTTTAGGGTGCTTTAAAATGTTTAGGGCACTTAAAAATGCAATTAGCAGGAATACATTGATTGCAACTGGTTGAATGGCATTGATTAATAATGTGTCAGTTTTTTCCCGCATGTTCTTAAAGGGTATATAAACTAGAAAAAATATGTAATTGCCCATTACGGAAAACTATCATTCATTCCAACTATCACTGAAACATTTTTTTTGTTAATCTGTCCCCTATTTCTTCAGACATCGAATCTGAAATATCTTGCATTGTGGGAAATTTCCCCTTCCAGTGCTGGCTCATAGTGATTACTGAGCAATGTGTCTGATAAAGGGGGTGTTGGTTAGGAAAGGGTTGGGGGATACTTAGCCTGATCAAAAAATGTACTGTATTAAAGACATGCAGCAACACACTCACCTCAGAATAAGAGCTACTTACATTTATTAATTTTTAGATAAGGCAAAGTCATTTTTTTCAGTTTACACATGCTCAAATGTTTCAGTAAACTAGTGCAACTAGCCTCATGAATTAATGAAAATATAATCTTCTCCAATTCTCCAAGTAACTTGACAATAAAACAATGTTTCAATATTAAGCAATGTTACAGTATGCTATTTGTAAGCTGTTACAGTAGTTTTTCTCCTACTAGCTGTATACTGAATGTGCTACCATCCTCAACTGTTTATCTGAAGGAAAAGTGCTTAACATGTTAGCTGCTTGTCACACATGTGTATAATTCACAATAAACATAATTCTGCTGCTCAAGATAAATTAAAATAATTGATTTTTGGTAAATCCCAGTATACATGATGTACCTAGTGGGGAAAGTATATAATTTGTTTGCAACGAGTAAATGTTTCCATTGCAGTTAAATGTCCCTGCCCAGAGGTTTAGTGTATTTTCATTACATTAGCTTATTTAAAGGACATTTCCATCCTTATTTGCCTCTAACCCCCAACTGCTATTGTTAGTACTTTATTAAATGCATTTCTTACAAGATATTTAATTATAAATATTCCTCCAACTCTCTAGCAGAGGTTATCACCTTTTACTCAGCTCAGTGTGCGTTTAGAAACTTAAAGACCATGTGCAGTGGAGGTAGCAAGGGAAAGATTAGCAGTCACAGCCTTGATTGACTACATGGAGGGAGGAACCAACTTCCTTTGCCAGAATGGAGGCAATAATTATACTTAATACACATCTAATAATGTGCTAAATATATAGGTTGGAATTGGGTGTATTTAAAGTGAATTTTTTTTTGTTTTAAGGGTGGATATGCACTTTGAAGGGTTTGTCCACTGAAAATAATGGACATACACCTTTTCACATTAATTGAAGTATGGGAGGTAAAGGAACTAAGGGGCATATTTATAAAGGTTTGTTAACTTTCCCCACTGTTATTGTTGATGTTTTTGTCTAATTCTAATTAAAAAAACAATGCCATTTCAGTTATAGCCATGGTAACTGCGAAAATGCTTAAGTGCCCATGGCCTGCCTGTGTGTCTTAATATTAATACGGGTCATTGGCGGGTGTTAGACTTTTTTCCTGCATTTACTCTAATAAATAATAAGAGTATCAAACTCTAATATGATAATCGATTTCAGGTTTAATCTCCTCTTGCAGCCATTTTCTCTTTATGCCACAAAACCTGACTTACACAATAAATACAACAATGTCGCCGGTGCACATTGCTGACACTATTCCATGCTATGTATTTTATCCTGCCATTCTAGGAATGCCGAAAATGCACTTTAAAGAATATATATATGAATGTGCCTTGTCTCCACATCTGTCTGTGGAGGCCATATGAAGTAGAGTTTAGCCAGAGTATAATATTTCCAATAGATTTATTAAAGAGGTTTCCTTACTCAGTGTTCAAATGGCCCACTAATCTTTAGAAGACAGGGTTCTGTTCTTTTCATTCTCCCAGTTTATCATGTATGAGTGTCTTCAGGGAGGATATAAATTATGTCATATAAAACTCTGATCCGGTGGGATGCCTTCCCCATTGGGCGTTCTTACTGATACAATGTGCATACCCACTGACCTACAAGTGTTTTTAACACTTTCCAGTTTATTTTTCTAAGGCAAATCTAACTCAAAAATGTTTTGTACTTTAACAATATGCACACTACAAATATGATGATGTTTGAAATAATAATGTAATGTTTAATGATAAGTGAGGTCTCAATTCAAGTGCCCTCTGTTAAAAAGAACACACTCCTACTTTTAAAACAAATCCAGACTCATGCTTCTAGCTTCAATCTATACAAACTTACAGATGTGATATCACTAGAACCATTGCTCTTCCCCCTTGCTGCTGGCTTAAGCATACATATTTTTATCCTACTGATGGAACAGAGGGGAAATGCCACATCATAAGCTGTAACATAAGCCATGTCATGAAATTCTTAATTGTTTTTAAAGATAGCTTAATGGTTTACATAGACAAAGGGAAACACAGAGAAAGGGTTGCAAGCCTGTAAAGTTAGCTATACACAGGCCAATGTTTTTCCGATCCGGTTTCAGAAGAACTTACTAAAATTTCCCACTGACCTTCCAATGATTTCAGCTTAAAATCTATGGAAGATGGGGTCTGGAAGGATGGGGTTGGCCAAAGAGTTTCTACCTATCTTGTTTTTTCAATGAACAGATCTACTGTATATAGTTGATTGGTCTATCAAAAAATAGAAAAACCACCATCGATATTTCACCCAATTTGATCAAAAAATCAATTTTGTGTATGGGGTGCTAATTAGCTTTATAAAAGATAATTTTGGGGGGAGTGGGGCTTATGATACATCTCATGATAACAGATATTGATAACAGACTTAGCTGTAACAAACAGTGCCAGGTAGCACTGGCTAGAGCTAGCAAGATATTGTCTTGTATAAAGAGGTGAATAGATTCAAGAGAGAAAAATATTATTCTCCCTTTTTACAATGCACTGGTAAGTACTGATTGCCCAGTTCGCGGATCCGCGGTGGATTTACCTCATTCGCGAACGGCGGATATTGCGGATTTTCCGGTTTTCCACCCTCCGAACTTTTCGAAAATTTTCGAAATTACAAGGATTTCTCGTATTTTCGAAAATGCGTGAAAATACGTATTTTCGAAAATTTTCGAAATTATGAGGATTTCTCATATTTTCGAGAATGCGGGAAAATACATATTTTCGAAGAATCCTTGTATTTTCGAAGAATCCTTGTATTTTCGAGGATTTTTTCATTTTAATGGGTGTGCTCGTGGATTTTCGAATTTTTCCGAAAATTTGCGGATCCTCGAGCGGACCAGATTTTGTGAAGTTCGGATATCTCTACTGGTAAGGCCTCATTTGGAATATGCAGTGCAGTTTTGGAATCCCATATACAAAAGGGGCATCTTGGAAATAGAAGCAGTTCAGAGAAAGGCAACTAAATTAATAAGGGGAATGGAGGGGCTTGAATATGCAGGCAGATTAGATAAGTTAGGGACATTGGAGAAGCGGCGTTTGCGTGGGGGTATGATAACGTTATACAAATATATTAATGGGCCATACAATAAACTCTTTGGTGCATTGTTCACTAATAAGTCATATCAGAGGACTCGTGGACATCCTTTATGGTTGAAAAAGAAGTTTCATCTTCAGTTTAGGCAAGGTTTCTTTACAGTGAGAACGGTGAAATTGTGGAACTGTCTTCCAGCAGACGTGGTAATGGCAAGTTCATTGAAGAGCTTTAAAAATGGCCTGGATAAGTTTCTAAAACTAAAAAATATTGAGAATTACTGGTATTAATACATATACTGTAGTTCTGGTTGATCCAGGTATACTTTCTGATTGCCGTTTGGAGTCAGAAAAGAATCCCCCCCCCCTTTATAAGCTGTTTTTTTTTTGCCTTCCTCAGGATCAACTGTTAGGTAGGGTTAAAGGAGTGTGAATAGTTTGGACTTGATGGACGTATGTCTTTATTCAACCTTACTTATTATGTTACTATGTGTCTATCACAGAAAGGAGCAAACAAGGAAGTGGAAATTTACATGCCTAGTACTTTCGATTCACAGCAACTAGAGATATCATCCTAGGCTTATTTATATCAAGGGCACTTTTTAAAAAAAAAAAATCCCCTTGGACTAAATTGCAAACAATCATATTTTCATTTAGAAATATAAAAAAAATGCATTTTCCACAATTTTAATCTTATGCAGAGATAATCTTTAAAATATTATGTAAACGTTCTTATAATTTGTTCTTCTGATATTTTAAATGTCAAGGTATTTTCCTGCCATCATAGTATTTTTATATGACAGATCATTTTAGCCTGTCTTGTTTATCTCCTAACATATTTTAATTTTCAGTTAACTATTTTTCCCAAGTCTTTCGGTACAATCTGCCCATCTCTCTCACTAGTTACACAAACAACCACATCCTAATTATAGTAATCAATTTACATGTAGTAAATTACATCTACTATGGTAATTTATAATATGCATCACCTGTACTTATATTTGTTTTGATGTGACAAATTGACAATTTTTAGGTAGTCATAAATGTGTAAAGCTGATATTTAAGAGATCAGAAATTAGATTACACTTGATTAAATGAGCCGTCTGTCATTATGCAATTAATAAAGATTCTGATCTGTAAAATATCAAAACAACCCACATGAATAATCTTTGCTTTGCAGTGTGACTTTAGAATGTCATTCCAGGGGTCACAATTAGCACATCTAACTCAGAACTTGGTATAGATAACTGTCACATTCTTTTATACTCCTAACTTAAAGTCTCATTATAAAATCTAATTAAAAAAAACCCAATGAAGTACTTGTCCCTTGAAAATTCAGTAAATTATGTGGCATAATTTTAACAAAAAAGCTATCCATCTATCTGTCTAGCTATTTGTCCATCTGTCTGGCTGTCTATCTATCTATCTATCTATCTGTCTGTCTGTCTGTCTGTCTGTCTGTCTGTCTGTCTGTCTGCCTGCCTGTCTGTCTGGCTGGCTGGCTGTCTGTCTGTCTGGCTGGCGTTCTGTCTGTCTGTTTGTCTATTATCTTGTGAAGAAGCATTGTAACTCCAGGTGTACCCATGCATTCATAGGTGCAAAAACACCCACTTTTGAACTCTTCCCTTCGGAATATGCCACTCAGTTATGCACCAATATGAAACAATTAGTTAATTTTAAGTTAACTGTATGCATGTGTTGCTGTGAACAAATTGTTGGGTCATATATTTGTATATCAGTAGCTATAGGATGCCTTGATATTGCATATGTCTGATGTGTTTTCATATACAGATTTAAATCCCGATGTTCTCTGTACTGTATTTTGACAGAAATCCATGAGGTAAATTATTGTGGTAAAACACTTGTGAGCAACTGCAAAGCACATCTGCATTTTTTTTAACTTAATTAAACAATTTAACAAAGTATGTAAAATACAAACCCATTTTAAACCCTGAAAAAAATTACTTGGGCTAGGTTTATAGGTTTATATGATGACGATCCCCACTACCAACATAAATAGGGTTCAAATACGCTTGCTAATTCAAGCAGTGCTAAGAGACAAAAATATCATATAGCAGAGAAATACTCAAAATACTACAAAAATTATCATCCCCCTCCACCTGATCGTTGGTTGGTGATGGCGGCCATGCAAACTTAACTAAAAACTATGGAACAGTGTGTCCTTGTCCAGCAGTATCGAAGGTCCGGATCTACAGAATCTCACGTGGTGCGGTAATGTATAGCCGCTTGAGACTTATCTCCATGTGACTGTGATCGGATGTCCGTGCGCATCGGAGCGCTAGAGAATAGTTATATACTTACTGTTTGTCGGCACCAGACCGTAGCTAACAAATACTGATCTGTGCACCATTTAACTTACTTTGTGGATGTAGTTGTGTTCTGGGACCCAGATTCTGGACTTTTTACGGCCCGTCTACCCCATGATCTTTGCCCAAGTGTTTTTAATTATATTCATCTATATATTTATTAGGAGTTGCACTTTAATTCATATGTGTACTATTTGTAAATAGATGGATTTAGCCACCTAGGTTGGAAGCTCGTGTGTGGTAATATGTGTAGATTTGACTAATAAATTGTTTGGTTTTCATAACTATTATGGGCATTTGTCTGTGTGCTGTTCTGATACTCTTTTTCTAAGAGATTTTTGTCTCTCTGAGTATTTTTCTGCTATAGGTTTATAGGTTGTACACAGCAAAGGAGAGGTGCAGATTATCATTCACAGATTTTAGCTGCTAAGTCAAATATTGTTTTAATAATAAGAATGCTGACAGCACAGATAACTTTGAAATCATAACCTTGCTAAGACAAATGCTGACTGACTTCTCTTTTTTTTTACTTTAAGAGGCTAGTGGTCATAGAGATTGCATATATTACTCAGATTACATATTTTTTCTTTCGTCGTCTAGTGAATTGTCAGCTTATCTTCTTGGATTCCAGCTGTAAAGCCTGTACTTTAGAAATCCTTGGATTGAAGATGACATTACCACATTTAAAAGCAGGCTTATACTTTTTCATAATCTTACCCAATAAATATCTAAGTGCAGGATCTAATTAACATTGAAATAAAAATCTGTCGGACAGTGAAAATTAAATTGTATAGCTTCAACGAGGAATCCAGTTATGTGGCCTTACAGACAAGTCTATCGACTTTTACAATTTATGGAAGTAAATTACTTTATTGCTCTTAAGGAAAAATATTAGTGTTAACATTTTCCTGTAACAACCTAGAAGATTTATACAAACACAGGACTGAACTTAAAGCATAAACTAGACGCAGACTGAAAAATATGTAATAATGAACAAACAGTAAATACCCTTTTTCTACTGCGCAATTATACACACACATTCTGACAATACTGTACTGACCCCCCCATTTCTGACAATGCAAGTACCAAATTCATCCCAAAGTCAATTACTAACTAGAATCAGTAAATGCAGTTGCATTATGATGCAGATTAATAATACAAATAATACAAATTAGATTTGCCTGGCAAACTCTGGATTATAATTAAGGATAGACAGTTTTTCAAAGCTGATTTTTGTTTGCTGCAAACTTTCCTTGTTCATTATTTACCCTTTTCATGAACTTTCACAGAAGTTCAAAACATGATCTTCCCTTAAATGTACGGTATCACTTCTGACACACCTATAATCCTATATTAGAAAATACTTTAAATCTAACCTTCAGACAACTGTTGTCCAAACAGACCATTCTTTTATAAGAGATAGCCATTGGAAGAGGTTGCTACATTGCAGATGACAAAACATCTACAGCCACTTCCTTCCTTTGCATCAGTGAATTGACCACACAGATGTGGCAATGTTTGCCCCCTACATTAAGAAACATTTACCCTAAAATTATAGCATATTGACTGTTTAGGAAAAGGGATATATATATATATATATGAAAATGTAATTGTTTTTGTTTTCGACTAAACATGTTTTATTTCTGTTGGGGATTAAGGGACTAGACTTTGTTAAAACAATAAAAGCAACAACAGACAGGTGTGGTGCAACCTTACTGACCTATCTGCCACAGGTAAGTGTGACTACAAAGAACTTACTCAAGCTGGCACCTATCTACCACAGGTTAAAGTGATGACACAGAACTCACCCATGCAGCCAGTGTAGTCAATAAATGACAACTGAGATTGTAGTCACGCATTGGTAAAAACCTGATAGTTTTTCAGAGCCACAACTGTGAATCCCCCAGTGCCGAATGATTGAGAAAATCTGCCAGCATGCACATTCATTAATAATAAAAGAAGATTTTCTGCATAAAAGCACACCTTTAGTCATGCTTGATAGTTTATATTTCCTTAATAAGTGCTTAATATGCTAAAATGGAAAGAGCTAAACATGGATAATAGCTATAAAAAGACATTTTGTTTGGTGGCAATATATTAAATGTCAATATTTTCAAGTGCTGGCAGATGTTATAGGTTTAAGCCCCATCAACAATTAAAAGAGATAACTATATTATTAATTGTACATCATTTTGTTATGAATCACAAACAAATTCTCATGTTCCCATGGCTTTTGTCATGGAAGTGGATTTGAGACATGCAATCAAATCTATCTGGTACTGCTTCCTCTCACCTTAAACCTTTTTCTTTTGTTGCTCCCATTCTCTGGAATTCTATTCCTCTCTCTCTACATCAAGAAACCTCTATTAGCAGGTTTAAATCTAGCCTTACTTCCACATCCTTCCTATCTTGTAACCTGCACAGTATATGATTGTTGTATTTGCACTGCATATGTCTCACTCCTGCACTTATACACATTTCATTGTATCTGTATGTAACCCACCTAACTAGATTGTAAGCTCTACGGGGCAGGGACCTCCTTTCCTCTTGTGGCAAAGCTCTAGCACTTCTATTTATATAATTTAAATATTTATGTACTGATCTATCTATTTGTTTCCCTTGTATGACTTTAATGTATTTTGTTACTGTACAGTGCTGCGACCCCAAGTTGTGCTTTGTAAATAAACTATACATACAAATGCTTGTGAATGTTCTCATTCATCCAGGTTATGGTATATCTGTTGTATTCAATTAGATCAACTGGACTTGATGTTTAGTTCTTGAAGACGTTTCGCTAGTCATCCGACTGGCTTTCTCAATTCAGAATGACTTGTACAAGAATCTGTGGCAATTATGTAACCTACATCAACGTGTGGCCCAGCCCAGAGGAGCCAATTCCTTGGGTCAGGACTCAGCCGTGTACCTGCATCTTAAGGATAAAGTGCATACCTTTGAAGATTGTAATGTTAACATATTGGCAAAGGAACTTGACTGGTTCAAGAGAGGTGTTAAGGATTCCATTTATGTGAAAATAAAGAAACCAAGCCTAAATAGAGGTGGGGGGGGTTTGACACCAACTGTCTACCATGTACAATGCTGTTTTGACACCTAACCCTGGACGTTCCTATAACACCTCTTAGCCACTATCCAATCATGCCCTTAACACTTGGCTGTGATATGCTAATTGGGATTTTCCAGGGTACATAATTGCCACAGATTCTTGTACAAAATATTCTGAATTGAGAAAGCCAGTCGGATGACTAGGGAAACATCTTCAAGAACTAAACTTCAAGTCCAGTTGACTTGACTTTTTTTTACAAAGTTTCTTCAAATTACTCATCAGTTCTTATTTGTGGCTTTAAAATTAAAAATGTTATTGACTATGCTGCTTTATGTAGCTAGCTCATTAGCATAGTTAATAACATATGATAAGGTCTATGTTAAAGGATAAACGAACAAAGTTGCTGCAGCACAAACCGGAACACACGTTAATCAGAGCACTGTCCTTATGCAGAAAACTTCTTTATTTGCAGTGAAGTCGCTTTACGTGTTTCAGACCGATCAGGTCCTTAATCATAAGCACAAACTTCACAGTGTACAAAATGCCTTTAAATACATAGTGATGTAATATCCTCCCTCCCCCCTTTTTATCTCTTTCAGGGAGATGTAATATGTGGTTGCACTGGGGTATAATGTACTTAAACCCATGCTTCCTGGGGTAATATCGGGTTATTTTTTTCAGGGCCTACACCATTTTGCATTAATGGCACATGTTTTTAGTGCAAAAACGACTGTCGCTTACATGCTAGCATTGCCTTCCATGGCCCCTACCTGCCTGGTTCCTGTGATGCAAAAAATCCCTCTTAGTGATAACTGCATCATAAGAACCCCAAAGGAAGAGGAGCGTGGAGGGTAAAGGTGGCCATACACATGCGATCCCCACAACATGTGTGCCTACAGATCACATTGGTATCTGTTGGCACGCATGCTGTGGGAACAGCACACATGGACCTGACTGATCCCCATACGAGGTATGGGGATGGGTGGGCCATGCAGCCATACGCCGTACGATCAGTATCAGCTCCCTCTACTTAAAGCAAAGGGAGGCGATGTCAACCAACAAACATTTTCCGTCATTCCTGAGTGCCGACTACGGTCTGTCCTTAGCACTCTGATTGGTCGGGAATATCCCCTACACACGACCAATAATAGGTAAATCCTGTTGTTCCCCGACGGGATTTACCTATTATCACTCGTATGTATGGCCACTTGAGGTATTTCATCAGTTTATGTCTGACCAAGCATGGATTACTGTTATATTGTTATGCTAATAGACTTACTGTGGAGATAGTACATAGCTGTAATTTTCAGACAAAATGATCTTTAAATGACCTTTGCATGTTCTTTATCAAGCAAAGCACAAACAACTGTCTCATGGTATTTTTTTATTTTATGAGATGGGAAAATGCCCAATAATGTTAACTACTAAAATCCTCTGAACAAGATGACAGCTTTAAACTGAACATGCTCTCTTATCCAGCTGTTGGCTGGTTTATGTTCTTAAGAGCCTCTCCTTTGAATTCAACCTTTCCTTTTATACATCTTATGACCTCACCTATCTGATCCTTAAGGATTGCTTCTACTCCTAAATGTTACCTTTTGTAGTTGATCTTTTAAGCTCTCTAACTTTCTTTTCTACTGATTGCTTAGTCTCGCTTCATAACATTTATTGAGTTACAAAAGAGTAATCTGTAACAGAATTTTAATGTTGTCATAGACCAAACCACTACATCTAGTTGAAATGTATGTTGTAGCTATATAACATTTCATTGTAAAGATGTTATGTGCTAGATTCACCTGTAAATATTTTACTTAATATTAGGTATTGGATTTTCATATGAAATCTGTACCTAGTTGGCCAGAAGCCAGAAAGTTACTAGTCTACCTCACAATATGCCCAGTGCATTATTTAATTGTGAAAATGTGGGTAATTTCATTAGATTTCTTTAATGTAACCATGAGGGATAGAGATTTAAAAATGCATATTACCAAAATTAGCCAGCAATGCTAGCAGCAACGTCTATTGTGGAGTGCCTTTTTAAAATGACTTGCTATAGTTACTTTCATAAAAGTTATTGTTTTATACTATCCAAATATTAATGGAGGAAAAAAGCAAAGGAAATACAGTATTATACACAATCTGTATTTTTTAATTTTGCTTGTTAGCACGTTTTAAGAATGCTGTTTGAAATTGTCTAATTTTGAAAAAGAGGTGTCTATCTCTCTTATAGCAGACAGTCACTGCTCAACAACACACTGAGCTGATAGATACTCTAACTAGAAGATGGACTGGCTCACCTGGGGTTTTAACATCTATGATCAGATGATATTTGTAGGTCTCAACTTATATTTAATTCATTTAAAATAAAATCTAAACTTATTTTTTATCATTTGACATATTGAAAAAATTCTGTTCCAGGCATAGTTTTTATGTATTATTTGTGTGGCAGCCCTTATTTCAGATCATATTAAATAACAAAATCACACACTTTAATAAAATTATAAGAATGACCAATATTGAATAGTGTTGCCAGTTAGTAGGGTTGACTAATTAAAATAAATAAATAATATTAAAGGGCATGTCCACCCTTAATAAAAACTTTTAGCCTCCAATAGAATACAGCCCCCCAGCCCCAACCGCTATAAAAATAATTTCAGAAAGTGCCCAGATGTTTACTTACCTTTCCTCTCTCCTCCGACGCTCGGCCCTCTGCTTGCGAGACACTGCAAGCAGGGGGCGGGACCGGCAGCCGCGTCCGTTATTGTCTGTGAGGCAGCCAATCACGGACGCGGCTGCTGGCTTCTCAGAATGCTGGGGGAGCGAGGGAAGGTAAGTTGAGTTCTGGGGACTTTCTAAAAATAATTTTTATGTGGTTGGGGCTGGGAGAACATATTTTATTATGTGGTAGGGGGTGGGATAACAAAACGGGAGGGAGAGGGAGGGAGAGGGAGGGGGAGGGAGGGGGAGAAGGGCTGCAGTACGCATGCCAAACTTCTCCCGGAGGCCAGGTAGGAGGCAGAGTCCTATATGGACTCTGCTATCCTCCTGGTGGGCAGTTTTTGGGACTTTGGGGGGGACTACAGGAGAACCTTATGGAGCTGGGATGTGAGGTAAGGATTTTACTACACTACATGATGGGGCCAGTAGTAGGGGGGGATTATAGTTTTGGGGGTGGACATGCCCTTTAAGATATACTAGTGGTTTAGCTCCCATATGAAAGGGAATTTAGCCTTCATTCTACTTTATATTTAATTCTGTAAATATGATATTCCAGTTATGCAAAATACATCGGTATATTAAAGGATGAATTCAAGTTCAACTTTGATTAACCTGCAATATATGTACTGATTTTTGAGTATTGCTCAGACAGGTTAAAGATTTTTATCTCCACACATCCTCAGTACCGCTTGTTATTTCTAATAAAGTAAAACAACCTGTTTGTATTTATAATTCACCTTATGTATTTGAATCCTAGAGCATTGAGCAGGTTAATGCAAATTAAAGGATGAGTGCATTTTAAAAACAAGTTATGTTCATTTGGAAGCTGCAGTTTTAAAAATACTGTTGCCATATTTTTTTTTACCTATGCCCCTCCAGAGCCTAGCTTTGTGCCTTGAAAGTTGCTGACATCTTGTTACTGCTTTCTCCTGCTCGAGCCTCAAACAGTAATACCTGTGAGTTCCATGCACTCTCCTGCTTGAGCTTCAAATAGTAATGCCTGTGAGTTCCATGCACTCTCCTGCTTGAGCTTCAAATAGTAATGCCTGTGAGTTCCATGCACTCTCCTGCTTGAGCCTCAAACAGTAAAGCTGGGCACTCTCCTGCTTGAGCCTCAAACAGTAATGCCTGTGAGTTCCGTGCATGTGCGTGTGCAGGGAACTCACAGACATTACTGTTTGAGGCTCAAGCAGAGGAAATCTCACAGGGGTGGAGCTTAACATTCAGCAAACCAGTAACAAGATGTCAGCAACTTTCAAGGCACAAAGCTAGGCTCTGGAGGGACATAGGGAAAAAAAAAATATGGCAACAGTATTTTTAAAGCTGCAGCTTCCAAATGAAGATAACTTGATTTTACAGTGCAAACACAGGTCATGCTAGTATTGAATAGCAAAAATTGTTATGCATAATATATTATATATACAGTGTGTGAATTCTTCATTTATTAATTTATTTATTTAATTGTATCAATACTTAACTTTAACATTCCCTTGCATTAACACCTCTGTGTTGTTAGTTGTGTGAGGCACGTTTCATTGCAATTATAACTTGACCTATTCCTAAAACTTTTTATCTTAAAATATGACACAAATGTTTTTTCCAAAAACACCAACTTCTGTATTTATCAAGTATTCTTGATACAACTGTATCATCCAGTAAAATTCTGTAGTTCCCACATCCCAGGAGCCCCCTGCTCTCCCTTCACAGGTCAGTGCTCATACACCTGGACACATACGTCCGTCTTCTCAGCGGGTTAATTCCACACTCTAAAAAAGATCACCCTAGGTAGGTTACCAGCCATGGTCCATAAAACTTGTAATTTTTATTCAAAACTTACAAAAACACATCCCCAGCTCAATACACAGGATTTCTTTTAAAGATCTTTTTATAAGTATATCATCCAGTAAGATCAATGCTAGCTAACTGCAGTGTGTGTGTGTGTGTATATATATATATATATATATATATATATATATATATATATATATACAACAAACTTGCCAATCCTTCGCACTCCGTTCCTCTCCGATGCCCAGGTGCTATCGCAGGAATCACTATATGCAACTAATTACGAGGTAGCGAAGCACTCCATGGTCTTAGACAAATCAGGTTTATTAATACCTTAGTAGGTCTGTGTTACCTACGCGTTTCGGCCCAATGGTGGCCATCGTCAGGGTTACAGATCCCAGTGTACCATGCGCTTAAAACAGGTGAGTTCCCTCCCCTCACACACCCCCTCCCCTCTTTGCTCAAAATTCAGTGTTAACCCCTCGTTCCCTCGGTGCTAGTCCGTACTCAATGTTCACAGTAGTGACATGATCTTCAGGTGCAGCCAACTCGCAATTCTCATATTTCAGTCTCTGTTACCAGTTTCCGTGCACTGAAAGTGTCAATGTGCAAATGTGTAAAAACTTATCTTACAAACACAGACCTACTAAGGTATTAATAAACCTGATTTGTCTAAGACCATGGAGTGCTTCGCTACCTCATAATTAGTTGCATATAGTGATTCCTGCGATAGCACCCGGGCATCGGAGAGGAACGGAGTGCAAAGGATTGGCAAGTTTGTTGTATTGGTTACGTATTATCCGAGCCACACCCGCCAGACCTTTCTGACGACCGCCTGTCTTTCATCTTTGCACTACCTTTTGTGTGTTGGCGTACAAGTGGAGATGGAGCAGTCGCAACTGCATAAACAATTTATGGTGGACACTGATAGTGAGTTTTATTTCTCGCAGGATGATGCACAGAGGATTTTATTCAGTGATGAGGCCATTGCACTGAGCCCTGATCAGAATAACCGAGAGGCATTTTTCAAGCTGCTGAGATTGAGAAAAAAGGAAATAGACTTATACCTACATGGGGTATTCTTATTTGATTACCATTGAATGTGGAGGCTTCCAAGGGGGTTTAGGGTGAGGAATGTACCCACCATTGGAAGGCATGACCCAGAGTTTTGTACGAAATGGTGTGGGATCCTAAATCACTGCTCTTTTGACCTCCTACTTTTGGTTATAGAGCAAGTGGGGAAAGAACTCCCCAAAGTTAAGGATGAAATCTCTAGGATTGAATCGGTCCATAAGGATGCCCTGAGTAGAGATAACTCTTGTAATTGGCTGGAAAAATTGGAATCACAGATCATCAAGTATAGAGAAGACCTGGTGACATTTAAGAAGAAAAAAGTTACTAAAGTGGAGAGTGACTATGCGGAAAAAAGGGTCTATGGTTGGTTGTATGGAAAATCGGAAGGTCCGACACGACCCTATAGGAGAAGGGGCTGTAGACCGTTACGCACGGTGGATAGTTCGGACGAATCGAATCCCTCTGACAATGAGAGAAATCCTAAACCAACCAGTGAGAATAGACCAAGAGATTTTTTAGGGGTGACCACAAGATCATCGACAATGATAAAAGACGCAGACGGAGAAAGACTACCAGAAGGGGCCAGAAAGGAAAGAAACAGAGGATTACCTCCAAAACCTCCAAGGAGGAGGTGATATATAATCTCAGTAAACATACCCTTACTGAGCAGGAACATGCGGTACTTAGTAGGGGGCTTTCCTTTATCCCAACACCAAAGCATGACCCCATGGAAGATGACATCATCATATACAAACTTCAACGACAACTTAAATTAAAAGAACAATTTAAGTTGGTAGATTCTATCCCTAAAAAAATTAGGAAAATCAGCAGATATGAGCCACCTAATACCCCCCCAGCGATCAAGGTGTTCGGGGACATGGTTAAAAAAGATTTGGAGGAGGCATATAAAACCCATCAGATACGATCCACTAGGTGGGCAAATTTAACCAAAAAAGAACAGGAAGCTATACGAACCTTGAAGGGAGATAAAAACTTAATTATTCGCCCAGCTGATAAGGGGGGGCTATAGTGCTTATGGACATTGATTACTATAAAGCTGAAATATTGTCCCAATTGTCAGATGAAACCACGTACAAAAGGCTATCGGGGGACCCTACTAATACACTTAAGAGGGATCTGGATAATAGACTACAACAAGCTCTTGTGAATAACTGAATCACACAGGATGAACTAGGGTTCCTGACGACAGATACCCCTAGGGTACCTATTATCTATACAGTCCCAAAGATTCATAAGTCTACCAGTAGACCACCAGGGAGACCTATAGTATCTGCATGTGGGTCCATCTTTAAGCCTATTACTGTGTATTTGGACTTATTCCTTCAGTCGATAGTAAGAGAAATGGTCTCGTACCTGCGAGACAGTCAGCACTTACTACAGACCCTCAGAGAGTTTAGTGGGGATTTGGAAGACGTGGTATTCATGACGTGTGATGTGTCTAATTTGTATACCATTATCCCCCAAGTGGAGGGGGTACACATTTGTAGGGAAGCCCTTATCAATTTTGGGCATAAGTCACCCGTTTCTAATGGACCTTCTATTGCTGACACTGGAATGTAATTATTTTCGCTTTGAGTCGTCTTTTTTTCATCAAATAGCAGGAACAGCAATGGGTTCAAGTGTAGGACCGTCCTTCGCAAATTTATACATGGAGGACTTTGAGAAGAGACACATCCTCCCGTTATGTCCTAATAAAATATTGATCTATCGAAGATATATAGACGATTTCTTTTTCTTATGGAAAGGAACAGAGGAGGAATGTGAGGAGTTTGTGGAGAGGTTAAACCAATTGGATTCACCGGTAAAACTGACGAAACAGGTCCATAAAGAGGTGATCGACTACCTGGACCTCAGAATCTTTAAGGATGGAAACAACATTGGGACCACATTATTTTCGAAACCAACGGACAGAAACACTCTGATGCAAGCAAAAAGTTTCTACCCGGAAAATCAGAAGAAAGGGATCATATATTCACAGTGCCTCAGAGTGCTGAGGAACAATACCAACCCTAGTAGGGCCACCAGTCAGCTAGAGGCCCTTGGAAAAAAATTTCAAGACAGGGGATATGACCAGGGGATGGTACAAACCCAAATAGAGCAGGTCCGTGATAACAACAATATAGAACTGAAGGGAAAACCGGACCAAAAAGGGAAATCTGTAAAGATACCTATTATTGGCACGTATACCCCTAGGAGTAGATTTCTTAAATCTAGAGTAAAAAATCGATGGGAAATATTAACTAGGGACCAAGGCCTACCATTTGAGAATGCAAACCCCCGCTTTGTCTATAAGAAAGGGAAAAATTTGAAAGATATATTGATGAGAACGGATCTGAGGGAACCAGACCCTGAAAGGAGACTAACTTGGTTATCTGAAACCAAGGTGGCGTTCTTTAAATGTTTGGGCTGCATAGCGTGCCGGTCAGCTATGGCGGGCCCGGATTTCCCCCACCCACACCATGGTCGGAGGATACAAATAAGGTCTAGATTAACATGTCAGAGACAATTTGTGGTATATATTATAACTTGCCCTTGCGGCAAGTACTATGTGGGTAAAACCACAACGACTATGAGGGATCGCCTAGCCAACCACAGGCAGGCGATCAGAGTAGCATTAGAGGGGACTAAGGGCACTAAATTTAATGCCACTGGAGGTGTCCCTGACAAATTTGGAGAACAGTCGGTAGCGAGGCACTTTAGACAAGAGGGGCATACACTGGCCACCCACATATGGATGGCAATAGATTTTGAGCCACAGAGAGAAGGGGTGGATAGAAAAAGAGCCTTGTTAAGAAGAGAGGCTAGATGGATTAGGAGGTTGGGCACATTGGCACCCCGGGGACTGAATGAACAGTATACGCTATCATGTTTTCTATAGAGGGGATCGGGCCCTTGGTTATTTGTTGTTTCCTCCCAACAAGTGCAGGGTGGACTGGTTTCTCATGTTAATGTACCCTATGTAAGTTGATATTCATATCATTCTGGATTGTTAGAGAATATAGAACGACACTCATTTTTCCACCATACCATACCGACTTTGTCATTATTATTCATTTGTACCGAGTAAGTTATACTTTTTATAGCATAACGTAACGTTTATACACATTATGTATAAGATCGATTATAGGAGAGATATCCCTTTTTAGTTCACTGTGTGTTTTAATTGTAATTTATTATGGAAATAGTTGTTCTTAGTTTTTTTACTTTTTACTACTATTTTTATTCCAATATGATGGGTATTTATTGCACATGCTCTTAGATTATTCAAATTGTTTGTAAGATAAGTTTTTACACATTTGCACATTGACACTTTCAGTGCACGGAAACTGGTAACAGAGACTGAAATATGAGTATTGCGAGTTGGCTGCACCTGAAGATCATGTCACTACTGTGAACACTGAGTACGGACTAGCACCGGGGGAACGAGGGGTTAACACTGAATTTTGAGCAAAGAGGGGAGGGGGTGTGTGAGGGTAGGGAACTCACCTGTTTTAAGCGCATGGTACACTGGGATCTGTAACCCTGACAACGACCTTTTTTGAGCGGAAACGCGTAGGTAACACAGACCTACTAAGGTATTAATAAACCTGATTTGTCTAAGACCATGGAGTGCTTCGCTACCTCGTAATTAGTTGCATATATATATATATATATAGCACCCCAACACGCCCCTTTAATGGGAGGTCCTCTGCCTTTAATATAAAGCACTGGATGGCCTCTTCCCTCATTTTAAAAAGCCAGAGGGCTGAGGGGGAAGGGAGAGAGCCTGTTAGATGGATCCAGTGTGTAAGAGTGAGAGATGCAAAGGTTTGCTAATCGTAATTGAAGTAAAAGAAATTGAAAAGGTTGGACGTTGGGACCTTCCAGACTGGGGTTTCCTTGACGTGGTTGGAAGGCTTTTCATTCATGTGATCGCAGTAATGTATACTAAAACCCCTTTGTTTATAAAGTGTGCCAGTGAGCAGATAATATGATATTGTGTGGGGCCTAGGAGTGTGCATTGATTATCTTTTCTATGTTTATATATATATATATATATATATATATATATATATATATAAGGATAGAGGGAGAGACGAGGCACAAACCGTTAGGGTGATTCAACCGCCCGGGTGCCTTCCGTAGGGGTAGAAATAGCCACAGTAGAAATATCGGGGCACTCCAGGGTCTTGTGCAAAAAATAGATTTTATTAAAGTTGGTTACACGCCATCAACGCGTTTCGGCCGCCATGTTGGCCGTCATCAGGATGTGATGTAAGCATACAGGTGTGACAGATAAGAAACCTCCCACGACCCACCCCCCACAGAGATCCAATAGTGAACATAATACCCGTGCAACCTGCTCCAGGTAAATGCATAATTAGAGGAAATAAAGTGTACTAGTGACTAGATAAGATAGTAAAAACAGTAGGTATGCAGCTATAAAAGTGATACTATAATAAATATTTAAATACAATTTAAAAATATGAAAACTACTCCTATCACCAGTGGCCCAAGAGGACTAATAAATATACCACTAAAATACTTAAAAGGTAAAAAGAACATAGGGATAAACATAGAACAACAACCATGGAGTATACGTCAGACTAAGGAATAATCATATAAGTTACAACCATATAACTAAGATACAATGAGCAGATTTTAGGGCGTAACTAGGAGCCTAAACAAATAAAGATAAATAATTAGAGAAAACAGGCTAGGGACCCCTAGGGGCCTAAACGAACAGTGGTCCCTAGCCTGATAGGAGTAGTTTTTATATTTTTAAATTGTATTTAAATATTTATTATAGTATCACTTTTATAGCTGCATACCTACTGTTTTTACTATCTTATCTAGTCACTAGTACACTTTATTTCCTCTAATTATTCATTTACCTGGAGCAGGTTGCACGGGTATTATGTTCACTATTGGATCTCTGTGGGGGGTGGGTCGTGGGAGGTTTCTTATCTGTCACACCTGCGTTGATGGCGTGTAACCAACTTTAATAAAATCTATTTTTTGCACAAGACCCTGGAGTGCCCCGATATTTCTACTGTGGCTATATATATATATATATATATATATATATATATATATATATATTTATGAATATTGTGCATGATCCCTTTATCATTGTCCAATATTTTCAAATGAAGTTATACATACAAATTTTTAGTAAAAAGAAAAATTTGTTTTTAACATGGGAACTTATAAATATTTAATTTTCATAAAATTTTATATAACATAAAATGAGTTGCAACTGAATAATAAAAAAGCTAAATTGCATCCAATGAGATTTTAAAAAGCTCATATTAGTGTTGGCCAGTTGGACCGGCCACAATAGGTGCGCTGCTGTGTGCAGTGATCCACTAATCGGAGTGCATGCGTTCTGCAATAACTGCGCACCGGAAATACTTGCGTACCCCCTTTCCTGAGCACTCCTACCCACTGCAGTGTGGCCTCAAGTTTAATCAATTGTTTTTCCTCACTTCAGTAGAAAAAACTTTGACAGACATTTTTAATAAATGCCAGTCATAATGTTTTTTTGAATACAGCCAAAATATTGTGTTTTGATAGTGTGCGCTGTTATTCTTTTGCTTATTATTTACTCCTTTGCTCTTTGGGAATCCAGAATAGAGTTGCATACTAGTTCTTATATTACTTCTCTAACCAACTCTACTCTGCCATTTATAGTAATGACACTTCTTCTCCACTTCCTGGTAGAACGGGGATACCACAGAGCTCAGTCCTTGGGCACTTGGTGCTGTTGCTATATAATAGGCATATTTCTGGTATACTTAAAAAAAATTCATTACCATAATAAGTATGCAGAACAAAGCACAAAATTACAATGCAGCCAACCATCACTGAGTGATGGGCATTACCTGAATACTGCTTCAGTGTACAATATACTGTTCAATGTAATTTCCATGCAGAATAAAATAAGTTTATTTTTCCATCCTCAGTCTGATTAAGAATGATTGAAACTTCCTTTTCTGTTGTGAAGCTTGATTATAGCCTTGATGGTGCCATTAGACCTTGATGCTAGCCCAAAAGAGCAACAGCATGACCTTGTCAATGTCAAATTTTACAAATCAACTAGTTTTGCTATGAAAAACATTTATGTATGCAATTTCAACTGAGGAGGTCACCTTGGTTCTCATTTGTTTTAGCAAATTTATGTGTCAGATTAAACAGCGAGGTAGCATTTTTCTGCTGGAGAAGAACAACAGGGAGTTGTTGTATCCAGCAGTGCATTCATGTGATTTGGTCTGGTGCTATTCTGATTTTCTGCTGGATAGCAATGGAAAGAAAGGTCTGCAAGTTGACGAGTTGCATTGCAGGCAATCCTTTGCAAACTATCCGATTTATCTTAAAATAACGAAACAAATTTATTTGAAATGACAGAGCACAAACTGAGATGGGATCCCAAATATTTGAAGAAGAATACTAGAAGAATATTTGACACAGTACATAAGGTATCCAACCTTCTGTTTTATTACATAAATGCTGCATTTTAGAGATGTTTTACATTCTAGAATGCATATTTGTCTTGTTTAGTATTTACTGTTACATTATAACTCAATAGCAGAAATACTGCAAAACATTAAAAATAAAATGAAACTATACAATGTTTTTTTTTATTTTTCCAATGTCATGGCAGACAGTCTACAAGTCTGCATGACATCTGTAAGTTTTCTAGGCTGATATTGGTTGATAGCTTTCTAAACCTCTTTACACAGGGCTGAACCGTTTTGATATTTTCATTAACTTGGAAGAGGACTACAAAATTTGGAAATAAGTTAATAATATAGGAATCTCCACTAAGATGGGTGCCCTTGTTGCGCTCCACAAAAAATAAGGGACATATTTATGAAGGTTTGTTAACTTTTCACTACCATTATTGCGACATTATCAAAATTTGGACTGCAATTTATAAACCGGAGGTAACCGTTGGCGAAAAGTCATTACAGTTGCATATGGCCATTTTGTTGCGCCATATATCTCCATAGGAGGTAAATGCTTGATCATATACATAACTGGTGAAAAGTGTTAAGCCTTTCCTCATGTTATATTTGTTGTATGTGATTTTTCAAACTTTCTGTGTTAAAATGATGCAATAACATAACATTTAGAATATCAAAAATGTTTTTCCAAAAATTAATTAACGTATTTTGTTCATTATAGCACATTATGATCCTTTGAATTCCAGTATATCGGTTATGTGGAATTGCCATATTATTATGATTTTGATATATTTTTTGAAAATTGATATCTTGAAATCACTATAATAAGGCAACCTCGCATTTGACCTCTGATAGGGGCAGTCTAACTACCAAAGAGTGCACAATGCACCAGATAGAGTCTGTCAAAATGCCTGAAATGCAGTGGCAAAAGTTTCTTCTGCAGTAATTACTGCATATAAAATATGATGACGCGGGGACCCAGCATCACAGGAGGAGATTAACGCAGAGCCACCATGTGGAGTTGATATTCTTCAATGTCCAGCATCGCTAGTCAGATTTGAAGTGAAAAGGGCCCCACTATTTCCAGGCTATTAGAGGAATCTGGAAGGCAATTATCCTATTTTTTGTTTTCAAAGTTCCATTAATTTAATTAATGTTGATGTAATTTTAAAAGTTTTTAAAAAAAACTTTATGAATCAGTCAAATCAAACTTTTCAAAATTTTTACATATCAAATTGTTAGTTGTGGGGCTGACAGATCGGATTTGTCCAACCACAAAATATGTCAAAACTCATGTTCATACAGGACCCAAAAACGGGGGATTCAGTACAGTGTTATAAAAAAAATCCACAAGTACAGGTGACCCGTCACTCCACACAATGCACAAACTTTCCACAAAGCAAGACACTGGCACACACCAGAAAAAAAGCACACACCAACTCTTCAAATCAAGCAGGTGAGCACAATTTTACTGTATAACTAAAATATATCCAGGACTCCCTGATGCGTTTTAAGCTTGCTGCTCTTATGCCTCTATGACTTATTCGGCAGATGCTCTTGAACTATTTTACGAAGACCAATCCCTCATGTGCAGTGTTTTTGAGATCACATTACACGTCACCATTACAGATAAAAATAACACACACTACCAAGAAGAAGCATGAGAGAAGGAGAAATGATGATGAAGGATTGTTTATTATCAGTATCTTCAAGAGTGTCTGAAAAGTTCTGGAGGTTTGGAATAACATTTTTTATTTTGATGTTGGAATTTTACTTTAATGGTTATTAGGAG